>JANEYF010000854.1:0-320000 GCA_029963845.1 Rhamnusium bicolor | reverse complement strand
ACACACATATATATATATACACACACATATATATATATATACAATATATATATATATATATATATATATATATATATATATATATATATATATATATATATATATATATATATATATATATATATATATATATATATATATATATATATATATATATATATATATATATATGTTCACTCACATACAAAAAACTACATAATACACTATAATATATTAAAAATATAAAACACACGTTAATTAACAGAAACATTTAGAGACTGAGAGATTCACAATATCAGGCTACTTTTTTTAACACAGCAAGTTTTCGTTCATTTTAAAAACAAGTTTTCATTTATTTTACTATATTATGGTACTTTACGCGACAGCTATGTAAAACATACTGCAACGAGAAATTATCGTTTCGACGATACTATACTTACGATACTATACTAAAGATGGGACTACTTGGCGTATCGATTCACTATTGAATTTTTAATGGTAGGTGTACGTTGTATATAATATAAAGGTACACATTAGATTGAAATATAATGAACCAAGTATATATAAAATGTTCGTTATTATAAATTGGTGTTACAGAACAAACAAAAGCGGGTTAAACAATAAGAAAACAGTGCAGAGTTATACCCATAGAAAATAAAACTTTGATTCCTTAGATCGATGGAAAATCCAGTCAGATGTTGGGCTAAGTGTACACTTTCAATGTTTGCATTCAAGTTGGCTACATCATAAAAACACTGCATACAAAAATTTTTTCCTCTTATCATCAAAATATAGAAGTAATTTTGATTCATACAAATACGTTTATGGGTCCAGTTAAATGTGAACTGTAAACTGTTTACTACGCACTTTTTTTCCATTTTACTGTCGCTGTCAACTTCGAGTTCCTCAGGGTTCGACAAAATGGCGATTTCATCATCCATTGTATAGCTGCTTTAGAATGATTAAAACAGTGTTATTGGCAAACGTTTATATAACGTTTACAGTTTTCTTTTTTTACGTAATTTATAAGATACGATTGCTATATTTGAACGTATGACGACTTCTTTGACCGGTTAGTGACTTGTAGCAAGTTCTCCCTGACCGGGTAATGAACTTGACATATAAGATGATGTCGTGAGAAAAAACTAGAGTTGCATTGACTCTCCCCTCCGTCGATAAAGAATATAATAGCTAATAAACGATATATTCTGTAGTTGTAGCGTCTTGAGAGTGTAACGATGAGGTAGTGTGAATATTGTAACAGGATTTTTTCATGCAAAAGTAGTTTAGTTCGACATACTCGGAAACACTGTTATGTCCTACATAATGACAATAGAATGAGAAAAAGTGTAGCATCATTTTGTAATCTGTCAAGCAAAAAGACAAAAATGTACGCCTTCTTCAAGTGGTGAAAACCCCGTTAACAAAAGGGTGTTAAAAAGTTGTACACGTTGTGGAAAAATGTTTACAACGCCATGCAACTTATTTAGACATAATCGTAACAGTTGTTCTGTATTAAATGTGATTAGTAAAAAAAATTAATCGAACTATTGTGCAAAGTTCAGGGAATGGCGTGGACAAACTTCACAATGCATTTAAAAGTAGAATAGCCAGTTATCGTTTTACTAGTCCTAGAACCCATATTGATTATTCAGAATTCTTGGGAGAAGTTAAACAAAAATTACTGGATATAATTAATAAATACTTGCAAAAATACCATTCCTTCAAGATTAATTTTGAAGTATTTGGGCTTTACATCATACCTGAATAGGAGATGTCTGATATCAAGTCATTTAATACCAAGAACAAAATAATTACTATATCAACAGATCTGCAGCAGATTTTTGAAAAATGTTATGGAAGACACGTTATCACAATCTTCTCAATTCCAAGAAAAGGACTCTGGGCATTAAAACAGATAATGTTTCTTGACTTGAACATCAATAAATTTACACCACTAAGTGCTTCATCATATATTAAGGTACCCAAAGCTATAGAAGCAAAGAATGCTGTTTTAAATATACAAAACCTTGATTCTAAATGCTTTGCTTGGTCGATTAATGCCGCTATATTTTCTGCAGATGATGATCCAGTGAAAACAAGTTCATATTCACATTTTGACACATTATTAAATTTTGAAGGTTTACAGTTTCCTATAAAACTAAACCATATTGATAGAAATGAAAAAAAATAACAATATCTCTGTTAATATGTTTGACATTGAGTCATAGTTCAAAGCTGGAAAAACTATTACTGAAGTTGTTGGACCTCTACATTTTACTACATGTCGTAAGCAAACACATATTAATTTATTGCTTATATCGGATAAATTAGGCCGAAATCACTATTGTCTTATAAAAGACATCAATATTAGTTTCGAACAAAAATCAAACCATAATTACATATTTGCGATGGTTGTCTACAATCATTTAGAAAAGAAGAACAGCTAAAAATGCATGAGAAAAATGATTGTATTCATATATACACAAAAATACCATCTACTGATTTAAAATTAAATAAATATGGTGAAGAAGTTCCTGAAAATATTCTGAAATTCACAAATTTTAAGAAACTGTTACCGATCCCTTTCATCATCTATGCTGATTTCGAGAGTTTGCTGAAACACATTCACCATAATGAACCCCTGTCATGATGAATCCTTCACGGTTAAAGTATGTGAACATGAACCATATTCTTTCGCTTTTTACGTTAAATGTAATTTTGATCAAGAATACTGTAGATTTGTAACATATCGAGGTCCCAATGCTCCTGAAATATTCGTTGAAAAGCTGGATAAAATGGTTCTAGCCTTATATGATAATCACTTAAAACATGTTAAAGAGATGCACCCCTTTCGGACCAAGAGAAAACTGAATATGAAAATGCTGTATGCTGTCACATTTGTAATAAACCCTTTAACTCTTCGGATACAAAAGTCCGCGATCATTGTCATTTAACAGGTCACGTTCGTGGTACCGCACATTCTATATGTAATCTAAACTATAAAGTTCCAAAATTCATACCCGTTTTTTTACATAACCTGATACATTACGACAGTCATTTATTTTTGACAAAGCTGGCGCTTAAAAAGGAACCTGTTTCTGTGATAGCCCAAACCAAAGAGAAGTACATCTCATTCTCTGAATCAATTCTTGTCGAAAAATCAAAAACAAACCTGACACCAGACGTTTACATGAAATTAAAATTTGTACTCTTTTCGCTTTTTATTCAGATCTCTCGACAAGTTGAGTCAAAGTTTCGAATCTCATCAATATGTTGAAAGTAGAAAGTACTTTGAAAATGAAGAAGAATTTAGTTTAATCAGACGGAAAGGAGTTTTTCCTTATACATATGTGGACTCGTTTGAAAAATTAGAAGAAACACAATTACCCCCCAAAAGATAAATTTTACAATGATTTAACAAACAAATCCCTTTCTGATGAAGATTATGAACGAGCTAATAAAGTATGGAGAATCTTCAAATGCAAAACGTTAGGAGAGTATGCAGATGTATATCTAAAATCGGATGTTTTATTATTAGCAGATGTGTTTCAAAACTTTAGAAAAGTGTGTTTGCAATATTACAAATTAGAACCGACTCACTATTTGACGGCACCATCCTTGAGCTGGGACGCCGTGTTACGTTATACCCAAATTAAAATTAAACTTTTGATCGATGTGAATGCTCTATATTTCTTTTTGACTATAAGGGGAGGAGTATCGCAATGCGGTAAAAGAAATGCTGTAGCCAATAAAAAATTTTTTGTCAAACTATAATCCGACTAAACCAACTTCGTTTATTATATACCTAGACGCTACCAACATATATGGTGCAGCTATGAAAGAATACCTTCCCACTGACGGTTTTAGATGGCTTGAAAAACAAGAAATTAAAAACTTCAACTGTTCTGCCATTGAGGACAATTCACCGAAAGGTTATGTTTTGGAAGTAGATTTGGAATATCCCCCACATTTACACTGTGAACATAACGATTTACCGTTTTGTCCAGATCAAATGATTACTCCGAAATGTAAAACATCAAAATTAATCCCGAACTTACATAATAAATATAAATATATTATCCACTACTGAAATTTGAAGCAATGTTTAAAATATAGATTGAAATTAAAGGAAATTCATAGGATAATAGAATTTTCCCAGTCAGCGTGGTTGAGGTCATATGTTGACTTGAATACGATTTTCGAAATTCTGCAAAGAACGAGTTTGAGAAGGATTTATTCAAGTTGTTGGGGAATTCAATCTTTGGTAAAACTCTTGAAAATGTATTGAATAGACAAAATATTAAGCTTTGCTCATGCTGGAAAAATAGAAAAAGGCGCTCTTGGAGCTCGAGCGTTAATAGCCTTACATCATTTTAAATCATGTTCTGTTTTCGATAATCATTTAGTAGCAATACAATTGGAAAAATTAAAGATTGTTTATGATAAACCGCTCTATGTAGGATTTTCAATTTTGAAAATTTCTAAGACTACCATTTATGAGTTTCTCTATGGTTATATAATAATAATAATAATAATAATATAAATGTCTTTATTGTGTAAAATAAAAGGAATTTAACACAAAAGGTTAGTAGTACAGTATACACTGATATCAAAACTACTAACCTAGGATATCATCGGTATAGTATTAGTACAGTATATAATATCCAATATTAAAATATGTGTATATCTAACGTATATCTAGTTAAATACATATATCTACAGTATATGAACATATATATCAAAAACAGTATTTATCTATATGATGTCTAGATTGTATCACTATTTTATCACCGTCTAAAACAATTTTAAATTTATGTTTAATTCGCCGTTCAAAATCAGAGACTTTAGTTGACGTTTTAGTACATTTGTTGATTTATTGTGTAGCTGTGGAGGTAGATTATTATAGGCATAAGTCGAGAGGTAGGTAAAGGATGATCGAAATGTTTGATATTTAGGCCTTATTGTATGCAAGTGGTCGTTTGTATATCTCAAGTTTCGGTTATGCATAACATTTCTCGCAATTAGTTTATCATAGAGATAAATAGGTTTTTGCGTTAGGATGACATTATTTAATAGTGAGGTGAAATGTAGGAAGCGCCTCTCATTTATTTTTAGTGGTTGTAACTCCCTGATATGTGGTGTTATATGCTCGTAGATAGAACTATTTGTTACTAATCTAATACAGATATTCTGGATTTTTTGAAGTTTGTTTGCTTCTGATAAATTTAGGCATAATTACAGTAGTTGACATGTGATAAGACTAAGGACTCACATAACAGTAGTTTAGTGGCCCTATCAAGGATATTTCTAAAACTTGAAATCTGTTTAAAAGAGCAGAAACATTTTCTAAGGACTTCTGATATATGAGGAATAAAGTTTAAATTTTTATCAAAGGCTAGCCCCAAGTTCTTCACCTTGTCAACTTGTTCTATAATTATATTGTCAATTGATAATTGAAAGAGAGTAAGGACTCTTAATTTATTTGCAGTGCCAAAGATTATATTTTTACTTTTATTTGGATTTAATAGGAGTGAATTCTGAAGAGTCCAATTTTTTATTTCATTTAAATCATGATTAATTTTGGTTTGGGCTTCCTCAGGCTTTGTCACATCAAAGGCAAGGTAAAGTTGTATATCGTCAGCGTACATGTGCAGGGAACAGTACTTCGTGACTTGTGGCAAGTCTGCGGTGTAGATATTAAAAAGCAAGGGCCCCAAGATCGAGCCTTGGGGCACTCCCGAGAGTAGCAAACGTTCGTTAGAGAGTCTTCTACCACTTGTGGTGTTAAGACATGTATATTGAAAATGATTTAGTAGGTAAGACGTGAACCACATTAGGATATTATCCTCTATCCCGTGGAATTTTAACTTTTTTATTAGCAGTTCAGTATTTAAGGAATCGAAAGATTTTGACATAGGTCAAGGAAGTCACTTTATCAGAATTAATTGACGTCAAGACAACATCGAGAATAGCGATCAAGGCCGAGGATGTTCTGTAATTCTTTCGAAAGCCGGACTGTATTTTGGGAATAATATTATTGTCTAGCAAATAAGGTGTTAGTTGCCCGTGGATGACCGCCTCCGCTATTTTTGAGGGAACTGAAAGTAAGCTAATTGGTCTAAGGTCCAAGATGGTGCTTATCTTGCTATTTTTGGGTATTGGTTTAACTAATACCTGTTTCCAGATTAGGGGGACTGTTCCGGTTTCAAATGAAAAATTTATAATATGTGTTAGAGGTTCCGCTATATATGGTAAGCTTAATTGTAGCATTTTGCCTGAGATACCGTCATATCCAACTGTGTAAGGTTTTTGTTTTAAGATTAAATTGTGAATAACTTCTACTGAGGCATATTGCAATTCGAAGCTACTATGTGATTAGCGGTTATACTCGAATTGTGATAGATAATTTTCAGGAATGTTCCTACGTGGTATAGAATCTATAAGAAATTGTTAATACTGTTTTCATCGCAGAGGTTTTCAGGAAGCAGTGAAGAATTTTGCAGATTTAATGACTCCGTTAGATTTTAAAGTAGACCATAAGTTTTTGGATTTTTGGTATTTTGGTTAATATGGTAATTTAGAAAAGCTTTTTGCTCATTTTTCAATGCAGTGTTGTACATTTTTCGCATCTCACAGAAGTATTTTCTGTCTACAGGTCTTCTACTGCTTTTAAACTTGTTCCAAGCTTTAGTTTTGATTTTTTTATGGCCCATAGTGTGTCAGTGAACCAAGGTTCATGTGGTTTTTTGTTATAATAAGTCTTAGTTATGAGTGGGGCGTGGATGTCAAAAAGTGCTATTAATTGATCATTGAAAAATAGCTTTTCATTTACATCAGTCATTGTATACATGCAATGACAATCAATGCTTATTAGATCAATAAGGAATTTTTCTATCAAGCTCTTGTATGGAAAAAAAGCCACTATATACGAATAACGACTCACTAATTTTAGAAACTTTTAGTGATAATGCTTACGATGACATCAAGCAAAACGTTCAATATTTCGATAACTCAAATTATAAGGTCGACAACCTTCATAATATGCCTAAAACGAAGTCCCTCGTAGGGAGACTTAAGAATGAGTATGCTGGAAGACCTATAAAATGTTTTTATGGCACTGGTGCGAAAGCATACTGCGTTAAAGCCGACGAAGTGATGAAAAAGGCAAAAGGTGTTAAACATCAAATAGATTTTTCTGATTATTCCCAAATTGTAGAAAATAGTGGTATAATATTCCGTAAAATGTTCATATTTACATCCAATTTACATACCATTCACACCGTGTTAAAAAATCGTGTAATCCTATCAGCAGCTGACGACAAATGGTATGTTATACCTAGAGATGTGAAAACCTTGGCCTGGGGACATCATCTAATTACTCCTTCAGACGATGGAGGTGATAGAAATTTAGACATTTTACTAAAATTAGCTGAAAAATTAATTGATACGGAAGAACCTGAGCAGGATGGGATAACTTCAATTGGAATTTATTAGATCTGTAATTGATATTTAAATAAAAAACATATAAATATTTAACTATTTTATTATTTCACAAAACATAATAAATAATATAACATAAAATGTAATTTATACATCGCATTTACATACATGACATCTAGATTGTGATAGTGGAGGACTATCCACATGACTATGCCATTCAAGTCGATTGTGATGTACATAACAAGGTAGTTGAATCCGAAGTTTGACTGTTGTGTGTACTCCCGTGGTAGCTTGGGCCATGTATACAGGAGTTCAACTGGATCAACTCTTTCGATTAAATAGATAAATGGAAAATTCTGGAGCTCTTCTTCGGTAAAAGGTACAAGTTTTTACCGTTTCTCTGCTTGTTTATTAGCTCCATCGTTAAACAGTTCGAGCAACTCAATTCATGAGACATCTTGAAACACTTGCCACAATCGATTTAAACACCAACAACGAAGAACAAACTGCAATGTAACAAATCACGAATAATCTGTCTCATATCCCATCCCAGAATCTGTATTTGTACTATTATTATTAGTGGTAGGGGTAATAGGAGAGGGGGGACTTGCTATAGAGTTTCAACCATTCAGAATCTTGATGACTGTTACCCTTCCTTAGTTTTATTTTGTAAATAGTGCTGTTGGTGGGTACTGCATATCTGAGCATTGGCGAATACTATTTATATACTGCTCCATCCTTCCCCATTTGGAAGGCCAGCTTTCATTTCGTGTTCCATTACTATCGACGCACGCACGCATAGAAAAACCTCTCTAATATTGTAAGGGTCTTGTATAAAAAGAAAATTTTGAGAAATGGCTTGTAAAACTATAAATTGTGTATCTACCATAGCGATATCTATAAATAAACTAAAGTTTTTTACGATTAACATTAATTTATATATTTTCTTATGGACAAGAGGACATAAATAGACTACTTTTGTAAATTTCATTTATGAAAGATGCATTTAAGTATAATTTATTCACTTGAAAACCTTTTCTTATTTTGAAATACTTTCTCATCCCAGATTTGTATTTCGTCTTGAGGTATATTAGTTTTATTTTTTTTGTTGAAGATGGCTGAGGGGAATTCTTTCTTCGTGATTTTTTGTTTTTCTATCTTGCCAATAGGTAAGTGTCTGATCACATCCTTATCCTGTATTAATTCCTCAGGATTGGAGCTGAGGGTATCATCATTTTCCCAGCTTTCCTCAATACATTCTTGCGACTTCACAAACTCCATGTTTTACTTTTAGAACGTCACACGAATAGGTGATTGCAGTATGTAGAAAGGATCACCCACGTATGATCTAATAACTTTAAGTTGTCTAGTTTGCTTACAAAAGTGTGTGCATAAAACTGTTATTAATTTAGGTTTACTCAACTAAGAATCACTGGAAAGATATCGTTGACTAATAATTTTACGACAAACACAACACTCTTTTGCCTCTACTACATCTAATATATCACTTTCTTTATATGATAGCATATTAACACTAAATCTATGTTTATATTTTACTTGTATTACCCCCACTTTAAAGTTCCGCATATTCATGTCTGATCCGGTGTCCCCATCAATCCAGAAACCTGTTTCGACGAGTCAGATCAAGGAACTCGCCACATGTTCATTAGATATGGGTATAGGTCAATGATCTTATCTACACATGGTTATATTCAGGTAATTATTATTTATAGTAAAAATGTAATAAAATACAAATATGTAGTCGTTTCAAATTTATTAAAATAAAGTCATTATAAAATTTTCATAGGGATAAAATACATTTGATAGGGAACACATACAATTAGATTGAAAATAATAAAAACACTTGGCTTCACTAATTTTTAATGCTGGCCACTCTTCTAACTCATATACAGGCTTAGAAGTGAATTGCTTTATGTAATTAGCTTTTTCGCTCACTTTGATGTAAATATTTGTCACTGACTGTCTAACTTTTGCAAGAATTTCCCCGAATTTGTGAACTGGTGTGAACCTATCGTTCCAGTTGACACAATGATGATTTTTCATTAACCAATGAGCCTGTTTCTTCAAATCGTTGGGTAACATGTCATATGGGAATGGTGGTTTAAAAATATGACATATTTTTTCTCCATCAAAGGCTACAAATTCTTTAATAATAAATTTATTTTTTTTCCATTTTAAATCCTTGAACGTCTATTACAAGATTTATATTTGTAATTGGGAAAACTTTAGTATTATATGTTTTTTCAGCCAGTATAATTTAACATCCCGCTTCAGTTTTTTGAGATTTCGTTGGTACAGAGCTCTGCTTAATAAGTAGTATAAAAAATTTGACATGCGCAAATTCAATAATACTGTTTCAGAATTTTTGTTAAAGGATTGTAAGTGAAATGTTTTTCATGTAATATGACAATATGCCGTAGTATCTGTTGTGGTGGGTTGTTCCGTTTTAAACTCAATCCTCATCACTATGGATCCTGTTTGGAGGGCTTCTTTCTGACAGGAACAATCGATGTGTGTAATAGGGGCGTGTGATTTGAATTAAATGGGGTTAAAAATTGGCTGATTAGTTTTATGCAAATAGTATGACTCCTGGAAATTGGCAAACATTTCTTATAATGCTGCAAATTTATTATTTTCATAATCTAGGTATAGATCATTATTTATTAGATATTCACATTCAGAATAAGGAAGAAAATATATGTTTTAGAAATTTAAACAAAGAAAATATTGATAAAATAAAAATCGATTTAATTGACAAGGACTGGAAGTATGATTATACTGATGTGGACAAACTGTATAAGAGTTTTGTTAATAACATTACAGCCTCAATAAACAAAATTTCGCCGATACAAAATAAAATAGGGCGCAAAGGAAACAAGTGGTATAACCATAAAATTAAGAGTGCTCAGAAGGAACGTGATAAGGCATACGCAAAACACCAATTTACACAGCTGGAGGCAGACTGGACGGATTATAAACAGAAAATAAATAAAGTCTTACAAGTAACTAAACAAGAAAAGAAAGCCCATCTTAAACAAACGATAGATATGTCTCGGGGTGACAGTAAGCAGATGTGGCAGACAATAAAAACATTATTGGGCAATAATAAAAAAAGGGATGTTGAAGGAACCAATATAAGTTTTGAACACGACATGGGGCTTATTGAAGAAAATTTTAACAAATATTATGCTGACAGTATTGAATCTATTGCCAATAGCATTGACGATATATCTGAAGATGAAAATGATAAGATACAAAATAAGATGCCAGAAACGACTAACATCTTTGAGTTTAAGACAATAAGCTTGAACAAGTTGAGACAAATTATTTTTAGCTTAAAAAATAAAGCTACTGGTGACGAAACATTAAATATCAACTTGTTGAAACAAATATTTGACAGCGTGGGATATCCATTGTTAAATTTAATAAATGCATCATTGACAACCGGAAAAATACCATCTGAATTGAAAGTAAGTGTTATTGTGCCAGTCCCAAAAGTTCAAAACCCAAAAGAAGCAAGTGAATATAGGCCAATAAATTTAATCCCGATTGTGGATAAAATATTAGAAATCGTGGTAGCCGAACAACTGAGGGAGTACTTTGAAGGAAACAAACTTTTATGTAGTGGTCAATCGGGATTTAGGCAAAGCCATTCATGTGAAACAAGCTTACAATTAGTATGTGCAAAGTGGAGGAACGAGATTAATGATGGAAATGTAGTTTTAAGTGTGTTTGTAGACTTAAAGCGAGCGTTTGAAACTATCGATCGACGTAGGTTAGTAAAAAAGTTAAGTGAGTATGGTGTGGCAGAAAAAGCCTTGACATGGATTGAAAATTATTTAGAAAACAGGTACCATAAGACCAAAGTTAATAATAAGACATCTACTAAAATTCTCAGTTCATATGGGGTACCTCAGGGTAGTGTATTGGGGCCCTTATTATTTATTATATATGTAAATGACATGAATCATATCCTAAAAAACTCATATGTAAACCTTTTTGCGGATGATACATTAATTTCTGTATCTGGAAAGAGTCATATTGAAATCACAAATATAATGAATGGAGAGCTTTGTATACTATATAAATGGCTATGTGCAAATAAATTGAAACTCAATAATGAAAAAACCAAATGTATGAATTAAAAATAATTGCCAAAAGTATATAAATGGTCAACAGGTTTTGCACATCAATAATACAAAAATTGAAATTGTAAATGAAATTAAATACTTAGGAATTATCTTAGATCAACAGTTAACGTTTTCAAAACATGTTGATTATTTATGTAAGAAAATTGGCAAAAAGATCTCCTTCTTTAGAAGAATATCTGCCGACTTATCGCAATGGTCAAAATTAAGTATATACAATACTATAATCTACCCACATTTTAATTATTGCTTTTCACTATTAATATCATGTAACACATTAGATATTAAGAGGTTACAAGTGTTACATAATAAAGGAATGCGTGTAATATTAAGTTGTGACAGGTACACACCTATCTCGACTATGTTAAACCAACTGGGTTGGATTTCAGTGGAGCAAAGTATTGAAAGAGCAAATTTAATTTTAATATATAAAATCGACAAAAATTTAGTACCTACCTACCTTAAACACTTTTTAGTTAAAAGATCTGAGTTGCATAATTATTTAGTGAGATCTGCTGAAAATTACAACATAGATCATACAAAAATATCTTTCTTAAAAAAAGTCAACTTTTAGTGATGGATTACGTATGTACAACGCTTTGCCCACTGAAATAAAATCATGTCGTAATTTAAAACTGTTTATTAAAAATGTAACTAAATTATATACAGATGTTAGAGTATAAAATAAGGAATAACTGTGTACAAGTCATGTGGTATTGTAAATAGCTTATGCTAAATAAACTCATTCTATTCTATATATTTATTTATTTATTTATTTATTTATTTAATACATATCCAACAGGCAAAAGCCCAATTACAGGATACGGGGATAACTTGAAATAACGGTAACAGTAAAAAGAAAAATGATAATAATAAAAATAGCAATACAAAAATAAAATGAAAATGAACAAGAAAGATGGTAATAAAAATATTATAAACAAAAATAAGCACATACGCTTATACAAACATGTATGCACACATATACATACACATGCACATGCATATACACATAAACCCATATATACACGTATATACGCACATACATACACACAGACATACATACATCCATCCATACATACATATATACATACATACCCACACATATACCCATACATACACACATATATACATACATAAACACATATTATATATACAAATTATTATAATAGTAAATGACTAGCTGTAAACAATTTTTAGCTGGTTGATAGTACAAAAGAATATATCAACCCTATCCTCCACGGTGCAATAATTAGAGATCATTTGATAAAGAGGAGATGCTTTGAGAATATTGGTATTAGCTGTAGGAAGATTAAAAACATTGTTGTGCCGCGCTGAAATCCTGGGCACCCGTATATTAATATGACTTAGTATATCTGGACAGTCAAAAATATTATTAACAATTTTATATAAAAATATAATCAGATGTACAGATCTCCGTTTTGACAATTCTATGATGTCAAACCGTGTTAATAACAAATTATGAGAAAACCCTCTTGGCGGATATATGCCATCTAATATATATACTGCAGATTTCATAATTCGTCTTTGTATTCTTTCAAGCGTCGCTACATGAGTAACAGATTGGGTTCCAGATATCGATGCATATTCTAATTTCGATCTAACGAAGTATATAACAACCGAAGTGTAAACATACTAGAAAACCCTTTCGAGTTTCTAATGACAAAACCTAAACATTTAATTGCAGATGAAGTGGCAACTTCAATATGTTTTAAGAATGTTAGTTTAGGATCAAAGGTTACTCCAAGATCTTTTATATAATCAGGCCTATTAAGTGATGCACCGTCCAATTTATAATCAAAATCAACAGGATTTTCTTTTCTTGTAAATGACAATACATTTGGAAGCATTTTGTGGTAAATTGTTATGTGTACACCACGAATTTATTTTATTAAGTGCAACTTGCAACAGTTGACACTCTTCGTAAGAATTCACTTCACACAGTTGCTTAAGATCATCTGCATAAATCAGATAATGTACACATAGGTCTGACACAATATCATTGATAAACAATAAAAAGGAGAGGTCCAAGGGTCCAACCTTGTGGTACCTCAGATAACTGCAAAAACTTCTTCGACCTGTAACCACGGTACTGAACAAACTGATCTGCTTTTCAAATATGAAGAGAAAAGCTGCAGAAGAGGGTTAGATAGTCCAAAAGTATCCAATTTGTTCAATAGAATTCCGTGGTCAAGTCGGTCGAATGCATTAGCAAAATCGGTGTATATAACATCAACTTGGCTATGTCGGTCTATTTTATTACTAATGAACTGGGACTTACATACAAGATTCGTAACAGTGGACCTACCCTTCATGAAGCCATGCTGCTCACATGATATCATTCCAGACACATGATTGTAGATAACATTATGCAGAATTATTTCTAATAATTTAGCAAAGTTGCAGATGATAGTAATAGGTCTGTAATTCGTTGTTATTCCCGTTGCCTTTTTTATAAACAGGGCACACTCTAGACAGTTTCCAAGACTGGAAAACATGACGTTTTTATAATTAAGTTAAATATAGCTGTTAGAGGAGTAATAAAAGCCGATGCACAATCCTTGATTAAGAATGCAGGTGTCAAATCAGGTCCCATAGTACAGTCTGGTTTGAGTCGATTGTATTTATATTTTGGTTCGAGGATACATGGGTAATAGCAACCGGGAGTGTAAATGACTCAGAAAAGAAATCGGCAAAGCTATTAACCATTAGTTGGGGATATTCAATATCTTCCCATTATATGTAACAATTAAGGGGATAGAGGAAAGATGCCTTTTAGAATTTATATAGGACCAAAATGTATGTTTAAATAGTTCATGTCACCATTTTTTTGTAAAGTTTTAAAGCCTTGTCTTTTGTTATCTTTTTTATAATTTGGCCATTAAACCACGGTGGATAACATTTACCCGTAGCTTTTTTTTTTGTATATTATTTTCGAAAATATTATTTAGTTTATTGTTTAAATCAGCAATAGCCATGTTTGGATCTGGATATTGATTGAGAAAATCCCAGTTAGTATTATTAATTTCTTCATATAAAGATAAAAAGTTTGCTTTTTTAAAATTGAAATCGGCATGTGCTTTGATGAGAAAATTATTTCTTTTTCTATTAGACTTTGCAATTTCAATTTCTACAATCAACGCGGGGTGGTAAGGGTCTTCTAGTAGAATAATCTGCAGTGCTTTATTAACTACACAATTTGTATTACATAATACTAAATCCAATAAGCGACCTTGAAAGTTCCGTATATTATTACATTAATTAAGACCACAGAAATTTATGAAATTTTGTGTCTGCAAAAAAATTAGGCGTTGATGTATTTCCAGCACAGCAATTTATGTATTCGGGTATATTAAAATCACCAACTATTAATAAATCTGAATCGTTGGGGTTTATTGGAAACTAATTGACATGCGTTACCTTCAGGAAAACAGATTTTATTTTGAGCTCTTAAATACTTAATTAAAACACTATCTTCAAACTTTTTAGATATGTTGACTACCCTGACACGTGGATTGAGAGATGATAATAACTATTTGACATCATATTTTTCACCCAAACTATTCGCTGCTAGTTCTTAAAATTTTTCAGATCCCTCAACATTATCGCAGCTTATAACTAGAGTACCATTACGAGCATTCTTGACATTCGAGATAGCAATGTTAGAATTGATAGGATCAATGGTACGTAATACATCAGATTTGGTAGTGGTTATAGGTTGGCTCGCATTTTTAGGTTGCAGTATTAGGGAGGATTTGGGCTTTACCACACCTGCATAAGTTGGTGGAGACACTTTTTAAGTGACAGGTTTTTCTTGATGTCTTTTAATTTGGAAGTAAGTAGACCATCGAAATTATCTTTAAGTGAAGTAAACGTAGACTCCATTTTTTCTAATAATTCATTGCGAACATCCTCAAATAACTTTTTTTAAGACATCTTCGGACAACAATTTATTTATATTAGAATCAATATTATCAATATTAGATATGAGTTTCGCAGTTACGGCCTTATCAGTGACCTCACAATTGATTTTGCAGACATCACACCAGAAGAATAAATTATGGCATCTATGTAAAAGCTTGAAATCATGTTCGCTTATATTAACGCACGAAATATGACACCATTTTTGACAGGAGCCTTCGCAGCCTACCAAACTGTCTCGCTTCTTTGATTTACACTTAGCACAATCAGTCATTATGGCTTACATACACATACATTAGTTTAAAATGATCCAAATAAAAATACTATCGACCAGTAGTGTGATAGGACTACAACTTTAATTACTTTTAATTGTTCTTTATGGTTGTTTTTTTATATCTAATGGGGAAAACTGTGCTCACTTTTTACATACTGAATAGATTTTGCGTTCATACGATTGACCTGTGACACAAGTGACAGACTAATTAATTAGTTATGTTTAATTAATCTTTAGAGTCACTTCACATACCATTTATCATTTCAGCAAAAACAATCACCAAGTCTTTAATACACAATTACGCTGTTTTTTTTTTTAGATTACTTTTACCTTTATAAAACTGATTAAAGAGAGACCTACACAGCCACACATTCACAATTTATGTACTGTGTATTATATGGATATCTTTCCGAATTAAGAAAAATTCTTATATTTTTCAGACTGCAATTATCAAAGTTGGACATATCTTAGCGATTATTTCCTTCCGAGCTTTATGGAAAGTAATGATAACATATCTGGGCGTCTCGACTTTAATTGTACATATAGTTTTAACAGGCCAAGTATGTCTAGTTGTTTCATTTTCATTAAAGAAGAAGTAACTTTTAATAGTTGAGACTAATCCAACATTCCTAACTGAATCAACTACTATACCATTCATTTCATATCTAATTTCTCGAAAAATAAATACGATTCCATTATCGATAAATTACAATTTAGTAGATTTGCTCCCATCTGATTTTGTTAATTTTCCTTCAATGTACAAATAACTATTACAGGGTGCTGTATATGAATCTAGATCTTAAATAGGAATTCTAATTTCATCGTTATAATCCAAATTTCCAGGTATGTATGGTTGATATGTGTGAAACTGGTAATCTCCTACTGAATTTTCACTAAAAAGGGTGACCAGTTACATTTAAGAGATCCATTACACCAGTACTTGCAATCCAAGAGATTTCAAAAACTGACGATTTTCAAGTGTTAGTGGTTTGAATCCGCGGGAGCTACTAATAATTTTCTTCTCAAACGTTTTTATATAGTAGGGTGTATATTGGGTATGGCGTGAATCAAATTTTAGAATTATCTTTAAAATAGTGCTTTTCTCAGATCTGATCTTACTTACGGTTATTGTTTCTTTTCGAAAATTTATAAGATATCCCTCTTGATCTACTACTTTGATCGTGATGTTGTTTATAGTTTTAACGCTAACCGGAAAGTAAATGATATTTAAGGGCGACTCAACTATTTTATACCCCACGGGTATAGTTGGGAAGAACTGATGTATGATGTAAACAGGTTTTCCGTTGAGAAATGAACCAACTGCAAGGTTACAATCTATGCTGAGAGCGTTTACTTTCGAAATTCTAACGATGTTGTCAGAAATATAGTTGTCATCGGTATTTAATTCCCTTTTCTCGAATCCCAATGTTGAACCTATAGTCCAGTCACATTAGAGGTTTCACCTCGGAATGAGAGATAATAACCTTGTATAAACCTTTATTTTGGCGTTCTATAAGTTGTCTTAAAAGTCTCATAGAATCTCGTATCCGCGTCTTAAGATATTCAAGGTCAACGGTCACAAAATCGGTTTTTTGCAAATATCTCGCTTCCTATGGTTTTAATGCCATTTGCATTTATTATAAAAATTGTAGAGAATAAAATTCTCTACAACTTTTGTCCCAAACATTTTTTTTTATATACTCTACCGTTTTTGAGATAGAGGGCGGAGAGCGCGCCGCGCTTACCTATTCACAGCATAATGCAAGGTCAACCGTAAGTCCCGGTAAATAATACGCGCCGTATAAAGTCTATAAATCATTAAAAAATATATAATTATGAATAATTTGCATTGTTTATTAATTAATACATTATATTTAATTTTGTTTAATATTACTTACCTTTCCGTGTAATCAAAAAATTTTTGAGTGGAATACTTTAAGTAGGTATATTTTAATTATATTTTAATATATATGTTAATTATATTTTAAATAGAAAAAGAATAGAGTAAATACATTTTAATTATATCTTTATTTAGAAATACTTTTTCATATACTTATTACAGTTGAAGTTCAAACGTGGGGAAGTTTTTCAAAAACTTTTATAATTAGAAGGACTTGAGTCTTAATTTTCTTCTTCTTTCATCATCGTCTTCCGGTCGCTCGAAAATTTCCAATTCAATATCATCATTTTCGTTGTCAAGGATATTTGTCTCTAGATCTTCGAGAATATCGGGGTCAAATGTACTATCTTCATCGAGATCGCTTTGATACGGTGAAGAATTGAGGCACGCTTGCTCATTACACTAGCCACAAGCTAAAGAACATTGCAACCCCGATTTCCTGCATCCGCAGCGTGATCCACAACCATTCTTGCAGTTGATTACACAGAAAGGTAAGTAATATTAAACAAATATATATTCGATAAATGAAAAATATTATTAAATATAATGTATTAATTAAAAAACAATGCAAATTATTCATAATTATATATTTTTTAATGATTTATAGATTTTATACGGCGTATTATTTACCGGGACTTACGGTCGACCTTGCATTATGCTGTGAATAGGTAAGCGCCGCTCTCCGCCCTCTATCTCAAAAACGGAGTATATAAAAAAATGTTTGGAACAAAAGTTGTAGAGAATTTTATTCTCTACAATTTTTATAATAAACGCAAATGGCATTAAAACCATAGGAAGCGAGATATTTGCAAAAACCCGATTTTTGTGACCTTTGACCTTGAATATCTTAAGACGCGGACACGAGATTTTATGAGACTTTTGAGACAACTTTTAGAACGCCAAAATAAAGGTTTATACAAGTTTACAACTTATTATCTCTCATTCCGAGGTTGGCTCTCTTTTTTGGCTGAAGTGACTGGATTACTATGAAATTACCTACATCCAAAGTAATTTTTCTGTTTGTATGTATAATTATTTTAGAGCTACTAATGTCGGGAGTAACCCTGATAACTACTTCGTCGTCGTTCTAAATTATTGCAATCGTCATATAATTTGTAATATCATCGATATTATAGGCTCCGACTCGAAGTGAAACCGTGTGCTCGTAATTTTCCCCCGTTTAAACGTATTGGTGGTATTATCAATGTTTGGAATACTGTTGGAAGTTTCAAAATTTGTTAATCCAACTTCGTAATCTACATCATCCTCCAAATATAACGGAGGGTTAAAATTATAATTTAAAATGGAAGATTCTCCGCTAAAAGCGAAAGTAATAGACATACTTTAAAGGTTTATCAAGAAATGATTAAAAGATATTACATATATTGATTATATAAAAATGCAAGACATAATTGCCCACAAAGTACAGAGTTTGGTTTTTGAACTGTACTGTAATTGCATTTTATATTATTTGAGCCATCGTCACTTAAAAAATATTTTATTAGTTCTTCTGGAGGTCTTAAATTCCCGTAACTATCAAAATAACTTATTTCATACTGTTTCTTAAGATATGCTGTCCAATGCATCCATCTCCACTATTTCTATCTAGATTTACTTCTCCACATTCATTTCTTTAATACTTGTTGGTAGGTTGTCTCTTATGAACACCCCTCGGAAATATGGAATTTTCAATATTTTTACATATTTTTTCAAATCAATGTTTGTTAAAGGTCTGTGAGGTAGCTTTATTGTTAGTATTTTGGTATGGATTAATGTACAATTCAAAACCTTTTTTGTCGGGGCCTAGATAAAGTCCTTTTCCTTTAGTTGTTTGTTCTATTGCTTTGTCGTGTCTCTGTTGTTCCTCCAGTTGCAGACCATTCGTTTTTGCATCATTAACAGCCTTTGCAATACCTGCAGCCCCTCCCCCTACTGCCCATAGCGCAATCAAAAGGGGTCGCAAAAATGGAAGGAAACCACTTGTCTTCGGTATAACTCTTGTTTTAATACTTTTCCTTGAGCGATTCTTTCTTTTAAGTTTCAGTGTACCACCTCTCTTTTTAGAATTTCTACACTTCTTCAATTCCATACCTAACTTACTTTTCATCTTCATTATATTTGACATACCAAATGCAGCAATTTTCTCTCATAACTTTGCATCCAACACTTTCAAACAATTAGAAGCTACTGCTGCTAATTCTCTATCTGCAATATTTCTTGTGCTCGTATCTTTGAATTTTGAGTAAGCTATATCGTGATTTTTGCAGGCCTCGTCCAAAGGGTTTATTCCAACGTCGCATATCTATTCTCTTTTGTAGCTTAGTACCAGGACCACAATAGTTATAGCCTGGAATATGGAGCTCAATTGGAAGTTTGTTAATCAATGTGTTCAATAAACCACGACCTTTCTTGGTAGTCTTTTTAGCAATACTAAATGAAGTGTTTTTACGATTTCTCATTTTATACTCTCAAATCAGAATGAACACTTGGAGTTGAATATATATACCCAGTGCTTCTCAAGTAAATCGTCAGTTTATTATAACTGATCCTAAATGAAGTTTGCCAAGCAAAGAGTTTCCTTACCTATTGCGAACTATAATGAAATTAGTTCTGAACCTGTTTTTCAAAAACATGGAGTTTTATTTGGTGGACATTCAAAACGTGGATTAATAGTGGGAGCATCTGGTTGTGGGAAAACAAATGTAATGTTGAGTATGTTAGAGCATCTCAATGGATTAGGTTTCGAGAATATTTACTTATATTGAAAATCATTATATCAACCAAAGTATGATTACTTGCGAATTCTGATATGACCTTTGAAAGAAACAGGATATTTTGAGTTTAAAGATTGGGAAGATATCATACCTCCTGATCAAGTTCGAAATAAGTCAATCATAATATTTGATGATGTATCGTGTGATCAGAGTATAATAAACAGCTACTTTTGTTTCGGTCGACACAAAAACACAGATTGTTTTTATTTATTTCAAACATATTCCTCAATAAGTAAACAATTAATTCGCGACAATGCAAATCTAATTATAATATTTCAACAGAATATGACTAACCTGAAACACATATATGATGACCATGTGAATGTTGATATGTCATTTCAAGTCTAAAGATATTTGTGCTTCGTGTTGGAAAGATAAATATGGGTTTGTAGTAATAGATAAAGACTCTCCTCTAAATTCCGGCGGATATCTAAAGGGTTTTGATACCTTGATCAATATATAAAAGAAACTTTAGTTTGAAGAGTATTAGTGCTAACAAAACCTTCAAAATGACACATCGGTTAAAAAAACAGCTTTTAGCTTCTCGAAAAGCTTTGAAGCAAAAATATCAAAATTTAAAGAGTGAAATAGTTAAATCACAGCCTTAGTTAGATAAAAACTATCAGCCTATCACTCAACCTCTTAAACAACTAATTTCTTCTATACAAAATTCTGAAGCCATTGTGCCGAAAAAGGAAAAACTTGAAGAGCCAAAATCTGAAATTGCAACTACACACCATTTTCAAAACACCTACAGAAATCTACAACTCCTCAAGGGACACCATCAAAACTTCCAGTCACACCTACATCCCAACCACAATTTCTGACAGGCGAAGATATTTTTGAAACTGTCCCGGAAAGGAAAATAGATCCCGCTGATCCCACTACTCAATACTTCGAAGATACAAAACGCGACTTTCTGGATTATACTACACAGCCATCATTTCAAGATTATTTAGAATCTTTTGAAGCTCCATTACCAAGAACATATGTTAAAGAAAACATTACGGATACTGAAGGATTATTTGACCATCGTTTTGGTGTTTATCAAGTAACCGATAAACTCACTATAGGGGATTCCGAGATAAACTTTCAAGATTCTGATTTAATAATTAAGGGAATTCAATACATAGGAACACCTGGGCTTTATGAATTGTTATTCAAGAAAAATCCTATTGGATATAAAAAGTCAAATATTGATCAGTATAATGATATTCTCAAACGAACCAATGTGTTGCACCAAGACAATGATTCTACAAAACCACTAAAGTCTGCTACTAGGGAAGTTAAGGATAAATTCAAAATCGTGATCGAACCATATTTTAAGCCGAGACATAGAGCGAGTACTCTTCCCACAATGCGTACACGGAGTAATAAAAGAGATACGACTGGCAAAGGTTTAAAACTTCAAATGCTGGATTTTAACAATAAACATATAGAATATCAATATTTTGATGATTATAATGAACTTATTGATAGACTAAAATTGTTAGTAGCTTCTCAATCTGCTGAGAATATGAGTCATAATAACGAGATATCATCCTTACTGGAAGAGCTTAGGGAACGTAAAATTATAAAGTAGTGTGCAAGAAGGGTAAAGCATCATTTAGTGTGAAATGTTGAAGCTGTTAACCATGCCTATTGACAAATTTGGAAGACATCTCCTTGCTAACCGTATGCAACCTTATTCCACAACATCATCGCTTTTAACTATGACTGCAGATCCTGTTAGTACTCTATCTAATATATGTCTTATACAAATTCAGGGTGTGGTACAGAAAACATCAGCAAATGCTAGAACTTTTATATTGTGTGTTAGATAACGGTACTTTAACATACACGTTACCTATTTCAGGTATAATTGAAAGTATAAATTTACCTACGAATGTCACAATGTTTTTAAACAATGATAATTATGATCCAGATAATAAAAACCTCAGTAAAGGAGATAGTCTTTCATTTTCACTTCCTGCAGTAGACCCTAAACCATCACGTTTTGTAGAAATTGTAATTCGCTGCCCATTAGTAAAAAATGAGTAATATTAAAGAAGAAGTAGTTAATGAATTACACAAGCCCGCTAGAAGATATTTTAAAAGAAGAAAAGTAATAGTTAAAGGACTTAATGACCTCCTTCAAGGGGATCTCGTAGAAATGATTCCATATGCTAAAATAAACAAGGGATATAAATATATTTTGGTTGTTATTAATGTATTTTCAAAGTTTGTTTGGTGTGAACCAGTTAAAACTAAATCCGCTAAAGATGTAACTAACGCGATGAATAAAATTCCATTGCAACTGAACTCCACACCAAAAAAATTTCCAGACGGACATGGGAAAAGAATTTTACAATGAGGATTTTAAGGATTTAATGCAAAAATAGAAAATTAATGATTATAGTACCTATTCAAATCTTAAAGCAAGTGTTGTAGAAAGAGTAAATAGAACTTCCCGAACTGGTCAAACGAAATATTTAAAATTAGAAAAGCAAGCAACTTATTTTTTGGAAAATCATGAAGGTAGTTAAATTAAAGGAGGTTTTTACGAACAGGAACTTCAGAAAGTCAAGTATTCTGATGTTTACCTCGTAAAAAAAGTATTAAGGAGGAAAGAAAACAAGATTCTTGTTAAATAGTTGGGGATTAGTAATAAACAAAATTCATGGATTAATAAAAATGAGACGGTTTAATTGTGAATATATAAATGTATACTCTTTTTTGAAATAAAACAATTTTTATATAATATTTTGTTATTTATTATCATTTTCCTATCCATATTATTTCTATGATTCACATCTAAAACAGGATTAATAATTAATGCAAGTTGTGCAATCCGTATTTGAAAACGTAGTCGATCAACAGTTAGGAATTCCCAATATTTTTTCCTTGATTACTTATACGCAAAATTCCATGTAATAAGAACATGTGTTTGATTATATACCTCTCTAAATGTTACTTTCTTCATAACAATTCACATTCTTCTTTGAAGAGTTGAGGATATGTGTAGATAAATTCCATAACCATACTAATATTCTCATTGTTTGGGTTTTCTTCCGGTTGAAGCAAATTTAAAGCATTGCTGATGATATCACCATTCTTATTTTGTAGCCCATTTTGTAGAATTTTGAAATAATTTCCAAATTGTTGCCTTTTCAATATATTGATTCGATATGATATCAGGGGCAAGAAATCCCACAGAGTACAAATTGTGTCATAAGCTAGATGCACATACGAATTATCTTTTGAAATATTAACTACCATACAATAATGTAGTTGTTTAAACTCCAACGAAAACTTTCCAGCGTCTATAGACTCATGGCTGTTGTTGCTATATAAATAACTGGATATTATTCCTTGATATGATAAAAAGTTTTTCCACTCACATTCATTGAAAACCACGTGATCGTTTTTGTTTCCAGATATTTGAATACACGGAGTAAATTTAAAATCATGAGAGAGATTCACTGCCGCTGAATTATTTAAACAAAATCTTGTTTCACCCAAACCCACCATAGGTTTCTCCTTAAAAAGATTATAGTTGCACAAGTCGTATTTACTTTGATTCATTTTAGGTGTACGGTTTAAAGACGAGTGTGTGTTGGTTGAAACTCGTTGAGTCGCTTTATATAATACCTGTTTAATAGTAGGAGAAATAAGAATCCTGTTAGACTGATTTCTGAAGGTGAAATAGGTCTGTTAATAACCTTTCTAGACAGGTCGAATGTGGTCAATGAACAGGTCAATAAAATCGATAACCGGTTATCGTTGACCTTGAGGTCGTTGACCTGTCATTACCCCTATTAATAACTTGTCTAGGCAGGTGAATAACCGGTTATGAACTCGTTGACCTTGAGGTCGTTGACCTGCACACTGCACACAAAGCTCCTGCTCCGAGAATTTCTCATTTACACACTACTTTGGTGCTGTCATGTTACAAATATAAGCTGTATTGTCATATTTTAAAAGTAGAAGATTAGTACTTAATTACTAAAAGTCTATAAAAATGTTCCTTAATTAATCCCATATGAATAATTATCTAAAACTAATTAAAGCACTAAATTAAATGTAGGTTCTGTACGATCATGAAAGGTCTATTATAAATTGAAAACGCCTCTAATAGTCGGAGAGCTGGCGTCCAAAATGTGCAAGAGTTTTCTCAAAGCTAATTTTTTGAGATTAGGTTACTTTTTAGTGATGGAAAGTAACTGTAGAGTCAGCACTTCCGGTACCGGGACACCTGGCGCTGGGACGCTCGCAAAGGTGTAATATTAATTAACGTCTCTAAACTGTTTTCTCAAAGCTCAAAATTTATAGAGATGAGCAAATATAATATAAAACAAGAATCCAACAGTCAGACAGCAAAATATAGGGACACGTGGCGTCAGCGCTACTTCATACCTGTCAAAATAATGACGTGTGTCAAAGTGATTTCTCAAAGCTGAAATTCTCCAAAACATTAATTAAAACTATAAAGTTAATAAAGGAGACAGTCAGACTCATTTATGATGGGACCACGTCAGTCAGCAGTCGATAGATGTGAGAACTGTAACTGCGCGCATTAGTACGCCTTTTCTCAATACATATCGTTTATTTTATAACTCAATGGAATGTGGGTTACCAGGGCCGGCCCGATGGGCAGGCGAGCCAGGCGGTCGCCTAGGACGCTGAATCTTGGGGACGCTGACTTGCCGCAAGTCGGTTGTAGTTTCTGAATAATTAAATTTAAATTTTAATCAAAAGCATGCACTCCAAATAAGTCCGCACCTGTCCGCCTATCGGTAAGCGTGCTGTATGATAACAAAAAATCAAAGTAATACCGGCCGGCGGGGTACAAAGTGTTGGCGTGGCTATGATGTTTACGTTTTATCATTATTATATAGAGCGCCGACTGCCGGTCTTCTTTGACCGAGTTCTGAATTTTCTGTATTTAATTTTATTATTTATTCTCTAACTAAAAACAAAGAATAAACTACTCTTTGCTAAAGAAGCGAAAATAATAATGTCTTCGAAATGGTCTGGGGCGCAAAATCGTAAAAGAAAAATGGTAGCTCTGAAAGAAGCTGAAAAAAGTTCGGCATTTATGTCAAAGTTTGTAAAAATTTCGACGTCTTCACGACAACGACAATTTCATTCGAATTTCCGAAGAAATTGAGAAATTTTTTTGTCAATTATATGGCTTGAAAAATACTTGTGATGTAAATGAGGCTCGCTTTCTACTTTTCAATAAGACTTACGCATTCGAAGACACCAACGACCCTTTCAAAATTGCCACGAAAAACGTCGACGGTTCCAATTTACCGCCATGCAAGACGGAATTGAAAAAACAAATACAAAGGGCGTATATATCGAACATTTGGAATCATGCTGATGAAAAAGTGTCCACTGCAATGATTCCAGAGGAAAACGGTTGGCAGTTGATCGATGGCCGATATGATTTCAGTTGGTACGAAGACTATCAGCTACCTAATTTCATTTCTGACGTTTTGATTTAACCGGATGATACACCTGCAGGTAATTTTTGCCAGTCGACTCGCAAATGTGATTCAAAACCTTACTTATTAATGTAATGTATTGCTTAACGCTGAATTTTTGATTTGTACACAGATTCGGAATCAACCACCACTGATGACGCCGAAGAATATGGTGCAATCGCGTTTTATTCTGATGAAGATAGTGGCGAAGAACACGACGACGGCAATGATTCTGACGATTAGATGTTTTTTTTTTTCAATGAATCAATGATTCTTAAAATAATTAAAACTATTTTTTTCTTGTATAAAATAACTGATATCTATATAATAACTGATATATAACAATTACAATTATTAAGAAACAATTAAAATTATTTTTTTATATAAAATAAATGATATGTATTGAGAAAAGGCGTACTAATGCACGCAGTTACCGTTCTCACATCTATCGACTGCTGACTGACGTGGTCCTATCATAAATGAGTCTGACTGTCTCCTTTATCAACTTTATAGTTTTAATTAATGTTTTGGAGAATTTCAGCTTTGAGAAATCACTTTGACACACGTCATTTTTTTGACAGGTATGAAGTAGCGCTGACGCCACGTGTCCCTATATTTTGCTGTCTGATTCTTGTTTTATATTATATTTGCTCGTTTTCTATAAATTTTGAGCTTTGAGAAAACAGTTTAGAGACGTTAATTAATATTACACCTTTGCGAGCGTCCCAGCGCCAGGTGTCCCGGTACCGGAAGTGCTGACTCTACAGTTATTTTCCATCACTAAAAAGTAACCTAATCTCAAAAAATTAGCTTTGAGTAAACTCTTGCACATTTTGGACGCCAGCTCTTGGACTATAATATGTAGCAGTTCAAATAAATAAACAAGCAGACATACGTGTAAGACAGAACTCCTACCACATACATACATCACAATTGAGCATTTATGGATCCAGCTATTCATGAAAATTTGGCCTACATACACGGAAATGTTTCATGAATTCTCTCAGCCATACACAATTTAAAGGCCACCCAACATCACAATATTGTTTAGTTGACGCAATGAATGTTGTGTACGATCTACGCTAGTTTATTTTCTAGTTATCAGGACTGCAGATCATGTGAAATAAAAATTTCAAACAGTTTTGACTAATAACACTGGTCTGCAACGAAATCCTCCTTTAAAAAATTATGCTATAAGTATGAAGATTTTAATGCTCTGAATCTATTCCCGTTGGCCGATTTTTTCTATCACGTCTAGATTTTTTTATATGAATTTTTTTTTAAATTTCATAAATTTTGTTTTTTTTAAATTTTTTTTTTGTCAACATCAAGAACAGTATACATACATACAAAATAAGTTTTAGCGAGTTGTAAGAGAAAGAAAGAAAGTATTGACAGTGATTTTTATGGTAGTAGATATGCGCATGCGCAGTATTCGCTGTGACTTTACTTTCTTTCTCTTACAACTCGCTAAAACTTATTTTGTATGTATGTATACTGTTCTTGATGTTGACAAAAAAAAATTAAAAAAAACAAAATTTATGAAATTTAAAAAAAAAATTCATATAAAAAAATCTAGACGTGATAGAAAAAATCGGCCAACGGGAATAGATTCAGAGCATTAAAATCTTCATACTTATAGCATAATTTTTTAAAGGAGGATTTCGTTGCAGACCAGTGTAATCTGGGATTTAATACTACGTGTCAGATAGTGGACCTTTTTCCAGGCAAAGAAGTGGACTTTTCTGACCCTAACGTAAATGTGGCTTCTTTGAGAAACTTTCAGCATTTTAAATACGCTTCAGGTACATCTGTAGACGTGGAACGGTCGTTTCAAATTGATTTTTATTGAGAGGCGCCGGAATCTAACTCCAGATCATTTAGAGCACTATTAATAATATACCTTTATTCCAGTGCCACAAAATAATTGTTACAATGCAACAGTGTTGTTTACTAAATGTTCAGCATTCATCTAATTTTGGACATTACAAAAATCACCCGTCAAAAGAATAAGCTAAGATATTGTCTATTTTGTATTGTATGGAAACCTATTAAGGTGGTATTTATATCCAAGGTCGGGAATAGGGTTTGTCGGTTTTTAAAAACCGGATTTTGAAAACTGATTTTTTGGATGAATTTGTAAAATTCACTAGATGCTAGAATTAACACGTAAATATTAATTAATTATTTAATTAAAAACATTAATATTTTGACTTGAAATCACCTCAGCCATAATTATATTGTAGTAAAAGTTTCCTGTAAAACTAATCTTCATGAGTCAAGCGAATGTTTGACATGAAAATCCACAAACTCATTCTATTATCCTTAGAGCTCGGACGGAGATATCGTTCCAAGCAACCGCTTTTGTGCAGACATATATATTGTAAATATATAATATATTGTAAATGTCTACTGAAACATTGATTTTTTCATTTATTTATTTTCATTTATTCCTTTATTCTCAACAGGTACAACCCAATTACTCTGTAATTGGGTTGCTTATAAAACACAATAAAATATAATACAACTACAAACTAAAAACTTAAAACTATGAGACAAAGATTCACATATTAATAGAAACATAGTTTACAATATGCTTCTTAAATACATTTGGCCTATCAGTAATTATATCACAGTTATTGCTTAAATTGTTTTGTAAATTATTATACAGCAAACACATTTTTATAATGGGCGATTTAATATACTGTAACGAAGTGATTTTTAAGTTAAGTTAGGTAGCTAGGTTTTGAAAAATATTTTACCCATTATGGTACTACGCTTGTAAATCATAACAGATTAATTGGTAATTATAGATAGGTAGTAGTGATGTTTTTATGCACATTCCACCTAGGCCAAGTGGCCGGCAGTAAGCGAATCGCGACGCACGCATTGTGTCCCCGGCACCCTTATACCCGCGCTAACTTGAAGAGCCCGAGACTGAAAATAATTAAATTAGTTTCCGTCCAGCTCCCAAACGAGGAACCACGCCGGCCAGCACAGTAAGTAAACTCGTGAGTATAAGGATATATTGGCATTTAAATTTCATGCGAAATTATTCTAAGTCGATGAACGGGTGACGTAGTTGTAATATACCGCGCATGACTACCGTATCTCATCCTACTTCTGCGTTTTAGCAGTGTTTAGTAGCATGAGGATTTTACAATTAAATTAGTTCCCGTCTGAGCGCCAACCGGAGCACCACGCCGACTTGGATAGTAAGTAAACTTGTGAGTATAGAGGTAAATAGGTCGATAAACGGGTGACGTAGTTGAAATATTTCGCGCATGACTACCGCATCTCAGCCTACTTCTGCCTTTGGCAGAGTTTGGTAGCCTGAGGATTTTCCGAACAAGTCAGTTGCCGTTTAGCTGCTGACCGAGGAACCACGCCGACCAGGATAGTAAGTAATCTTGTTGTAAGTATGAAGGTATAGGTTTGTTTTAACCTGAATTCGGGTGACGTATTGCGAGATTCCGCGCATGACTACCGCGTCTCATTCTACTTCTGCTTTTTGGCAGAGTTTAGTAGCTTAAGGATTTTGCAGAGTATCCGAGACCAGTCCGTTGCTGCCGCCCGTACCGTCCAGACGTGCCGACACCGACCGCTCCAGAGAGGAAGCCAGCCCAGGATCCGGAAGTAGGTAGCAAGGTTTGATAAAGGTTTGGTAAATAATCGGTATTACTTGGCTGGTGAGTACTTTCCGGGCTTTATTTTTTAGAGTTAGTGAACCGCGAGCGCTAAACGTATCCGCCTCATATCCTTCCTTAGAAAGGGAGAGCGGCCGAAGGTTGGAATTAGAACCGCGTTCCACCGCGTTACACCGCGTGTTCTCCAGGCCACCTGAGCACGTAAAAATTCTGCAGGGTGACTTGGAGATACTAACATTTGATACCGCGTGTCCTCTAGGCCACCTGCGTTCGTTTTTTGGCAGAGTGATTTAGAGGGATTTCCGTAACCGCGTGCCTGCCAGGCCACCTGAGCACGTAAAAATTCTGCAGGGTGACTTGGAGGTATCGTCCGTAATCGCGGGTCCGCCAGGCTACCTGAGCACGTAAAAATTCTGCAGGGTAGCTTGGGAGCTTTGACCTTACCGTCGTCATCATCAATTTGCCACTGTTAGGCCAGTCACTCCTTCCCCCCCCACCTTGAACCGCGTTATACCGCGTGCCCTCCAGGCCACCTGAGCACGTAAAAATTCTGCAGGGTGACTTGGAGGTACTGTCAGTTGCCAGCGCGTGTTCTCTAGGCCACCTGAGCACGTAAAAATTCTGCAGGGTGACTTAGAGGTACTTCCGTAACCGCGTGCCTGCCAGGCCACCTGAGCACGTAAAAATTCTGCAGGGTGACTTGGAGGTATCGTCCGTAACCGCGGGTCCCCCGGGCTACCTGAGCACGTAAAAATTCTGCAGGGTAGTTTTGGAGTTTGACCATCCCGTCGTCATCATCAATTCGCCGCCACTGTTAGGCTTGTTACTACTTTCCCCCCCCTTACCGTAACCGCATTCAACCGCGTGCCCTCCAGGCCGCCTGAGTCCGTTTCTTTGGCAAGGCGCTTTGGAGGTACTAGTCGGCGTACGATAAATCCGGAACCATCCATCAGCCAAGCGATAGTAAATAACCGCTTTAGATAGGCATAGTTTTGCTTGTATTGGCGCTTGCTTCCCCTCCTGGTATCCGTCCGCCGTCTGCTCGTGACCGATTAAGTTATTGCTGGTTACCGTTTCACCGCTTTACCGTACCGCTCCGCTTGACCGCTCGCTTACTACCCCACTCGCCCGTCGTTAAGACATCGCTGCTCACCCTTTCACCGCTTTACCGTACCGCTCCGCTTGACCGCTCGCTTACTACCCCGCTCGCCCGTCGTTAAGACATCGCTGCTCACCGTTTCACCGCTTTACCGTACCGCACCGCTTGACCGTCCGCTTACTGCCCCGCTTGTCCGTAGGTAAGACCGTTGTAGTATAAGTTGTAGTTATTAAGGTGTGTATAAAGTGTAAATAATAATTAGTGTGTAGAATAAATGTACATATATTGAATGAGAGTCTGTTCCTTAACTGTTGTATGTAAGTTCCCTTTTTCCCGACCCTTGGCTTAGCCGTATCTTCACTGCAGTTGCCCGGCCTCTATCGTCCCGCCGATAGAGTAAAGTGGTGTTTCTGCACTCTAAACAGAAACTGGCGCCCGAGATCTCCGTACCGCGAGCACCGCCGTAGTGTTGGGCGTCAAAGTGACACTTCGGCTCTTGAGTAGAGCACCGGAAGTACGTCACAATACCTAATTGTTTGTGGGCAGTTATAAATAAAATTATTGAAGAATCGTGTCCTTATATCAGGTATTTTAAAATCAATTTCTTCCAGAAGAGAAATATCATTTTATTATGCAGAACTTTATAGAGTAACATCTGCTTGCTTCTAGAGTAAGGTAAATACCTTTGATTATAAATTAATCTCTACATAAATGCAAATGGGGGATATCAACGGGTCATTCACCATGATCTTTAAAGTATTTTAAAAATTTGTGTTGGCATTTTTCAATATATATTTATTGTAGTACGGATCATAAATTATGGTGCAATAATCAAACTTACTCCTCAGATAGGTATTATATAATAGTTTAATGGTATACGAGTTATGAAGTTCTTTACTATTTCCTATAAAGAAACCTAACAATTTTAACGCACTATTAGTTAATTTATTTATATGTACGCTAAAACTTAATTTGGTATCAAATATGACACCAATATCCTTAAAAGTAGTTACCTGAGTGAGATTTACATTGCCAATATTAGAATTGAAATTTAGTGACTGATTATGTTGACTAGAGTAAACCACGCATATGCATTTATTATCATTAAGTGGAAGGACATTGACATGAGACCAATTATATATAGAATTAAGTTCATTTTGCAACATTTGGGATTCTGTTGGCCCATCTATGGCTTTAAAGAGTTTATCGTCATCAGCGAATATTAAAATATGGGAGTTTTCAATTACATCTACTAAATTATTGATAAATAATATGAACAGAGGACCGACGTTCAACCCTTGGGGTATTCAGATGTTTTAATGTAAAATTATTATGTACAACAAATTGTTCTCTATTAGCAAGGTAGGATTTAACGATTAAGATAATTTTAGGAGAAATGTTAAATTCTGACAGTTTTTCGATTAACAGATTGTGGCTAATTGAGTCGAACGCTTTCGCAAAATCGGTGTATATAACATGAACATTCTTTTTTTTTCAGAGAATTTGAAACATATTGTGTAAAATTTACAAGGTTCGAAGTTGTGGATTTATTTTTCATAAATCCATAGTAATAGAGATACAGCGGTATGAGCTCAAGCTGGCCCGTTGGGATTGCACCGTATACGTGGGCGGTCCTAGAACCTGTGACCTAGATGTTAGTATCTGGGTAGGGGGAGCTCCGAGGCTAATGGTATAGGGTTAAGATTTTAGTATCGATGGAGAGGGATATTTTGGCCAATGGTACAGGGCTAAGATTTTAGTATCGGGGGGGGGTTGATTTTGGCTAATACTATAGGCTTATATCTAAGATTGTAGCTAAGAGGGTGGAGCTATGAGCCTGGTGATGGTAGATCTGGGGTTAAAAAATGGCTACTAATAGTAAGTGTGACCAATGAGAGCTTTTAAAAAAGCAATTAATTATATATGTCAAAGATGGCTGCTATATTCTTAAATCTGCAAGTTAAGACACGCTAAGACTAATCTCTTTAAAATGTAAATATATGATGGTCATGTCTTTCTAGTTAAAAAAATTATTTTGTTTCCAGAAATTTCTTAAAGCACGAAAACGAGGATGTTTAAAAAAGTAATTAATTATATGTCAAAAGATAGCTTTAAATTTGCATGTTAAGAAAAGCTAGGAATTGTCGCTTTAAATGTAAATATATAGGATGAAATCATATGTCTTTCTAGTTAAATAAAAAACATTCAGATATTCAATAATATACTTTATTTATTTAAAAATATATAATACAGTAAGAAAAAAGCTTATAAGTAATATATGTTTACAAGTTAAAAAATATATAACCTATAAATAACAATAGTAATTGGAGTACATATTAAACAATACTAGTTTTATTATTAATCCAGCTGTTATGAGAACTATCAAATCCAAGCCATTTAACAAAAACCATATTTCCTTTCCTTCTTAAAACCTTCTCCACAAGATATATGTCTGGATGTTTAACCTTTTGTAGTTCTTCGGTATAGAATCATACTCTTATTATTTGCCCTCGAGAATCTACCAGTAAGTACGGTGTGTATAATTAATTTTCGATATAGTAAATATTTCATTAGACCAGTTAGGAGTATTGCTTTTATTGAACACGCTTCTGTACTTGCTTTATCTAACGTTATCATTAACTTTAAATTTAGGCAATTGTGAATATGTAACTGTAGGATAGCTATAAACAGATTTTAAAGTATTTGTTCATTACTTTTATTTACCGATGCAGGTTCCATTTCAATTGTTCTATGTGTAGTATTATTATATGTCTTAACAAGATCATCTAATAAATCATACCAGCGAAATGAGCCATTAATGCTAAATTGCTTATACATCATAGATTTTAAAGTTCTATTGACGCGTTCAACTATAGAAATCTTCTTATTACTAAACGTACAATAATGATTAATATTACATCGTTTCATTAATTTCCGGAAATTATTATTATTAAATTCTTTACCCATATCTGTCTGCAAGTTGACAGGAATACGTTTATCTTTAACTAACATTTTTTTCATAGTAAGCGTAACTTCTTCAGATTTAGTTTTAACAGGCACAGCTCAAACGTACTTTGTAAAAACATCAATTGCAATAAGAATATAGCGATAATTTCTATTGTACTTAGCATACGGTATCATTTCAACTAAATCGGCTTGCAGATCATTTAAACCTTTAATTATTACTTTACGACTTTCAAAATGAACCCTAGCAGGTTTGTTAATTCATCTACAATTGCTCTTTTTACACCGGACATGTTTAACATACAACAATCAGATACGTACTTTTAAACTAATCTTGAAATTCTATTTATTTTACTTTCTATGAGCTCTTCTAAAATTCTGTTTATTTCGTTAGTATGACTTGAATTTTCCGCCTCCTGTGACACCATTAGAAGTCTAAGACGGGTAACTAGTTCATTAGGATCGTCCGTATACGTAATCAATCGCGTTATCTGAATCTTGCATCATTAATTCACCGCCTCTTATACCACGATTACTTGAAGTTCTCTTAATCATCGGTTTAATGATACGTCTATACTTCCAGCTATTGCTACCGGAAATCTGAGACGATGAATTATAGTTTCTCATATGAGCGGTAGTGCTTTTTACAATATCCATGTACTGTTTCTTATCATCATCATTAAAGTTATAAGAATGTTTTTTAAATAGTAATTCGTAAAGTTATAAGAATGTTTTTTAAACAGTAATTCGTAAAGGCCTCTAGCACCTTGGTACTTGTTATTATTTATTATTAAACTACCATCATCAAATTGAATTTCAGAATTTCCAATATAATATTTATCTTCGGGATTATATCTTACACCGTATTTAAAGTCATATTTATGTTTAGTATCATGCATCATCCCAAATATATATGCTTTGGGAAGATCGCCAAAATTTTCAAGATATTCGGATTCCGATAGAGAACCTACTTCAAACATGGTATCAACCATCGACTCGTCGTTATTTTCTTTTCAGATTGCAGGGGTTCAGATTTTTTCTCGATTTTTAAATTTAATTTCTCACCAAGCGCATGATTAATGTGTTTAACTATTGTACGCAGTGGCGTAGTGATAGACTGTTCAATCTGCAATTCGTTTCGCCTGAGAGCCTCTAATTTACGCTTTACAGCTTCTCGAGCATTGACAATTTTACTAGTAATTCATGACTGCAAGGTGTCGTAATTATCAACCGAGAGTAATACCAAATGTTACAGGTATATATACTCGTTAAAGCCCTTCCGATATCGCCCATCGGTAATATCTTATCTTTATTTATCACCAAGAACCCGTACCTGTATTCCAACATAAAGAACACATGTATTTAAATGTTTCGAAGTTCATATCGGTATTAACGTGATCAGAATATATATGCTTGAGATTCATATCGTCCTGCTTGAATAATATCAAAAAATTAGCATCATCTCTTATCAAATGTGTCAATATTCGGGTATAGGTTTGAGAGAGATAAAAGCTATCTATCTAGTTGTCTACCCATACTGAAGTAATTATGTATCACGCTTTGATTACCACAAGCTACATCGTCGAAAATAAAAATGGAGTTTTGGCATTTTCAGGTGGCATTATTACATAGCTGTCTTTGAATTCATGGTATCCTACAAGAGAGTCAAGTACTTTTCTAAGATATTCATATTTCGGCTGGTAGACGGACTTCGAGTAGACGTAAACATTTTTGGAATGCAAACCATGAGCATGAGTAGACTTATAATAACATTCGTTTTCCCAGAATTCGAAGGACCATATAATAATACATCTGATGCTGTCTGGTAACAGAGAACCATGTCTGTTACTTTTCTTTACACTGCTATCAAAATCGAGGTTTTCAATTTATAGACTGTTACCTGTCTTGACGAAGCGCATGTTTGTTTGATACCGAGGAATTTTATACCTGCAATTTAGTATAAATACTTTCCCAGCACCTGTAACATGTCAGTCATCTTTAGTGCATGGGTCAAGCATCATGGCTCTAAACGCTCTGATAAATAAATTACCTTTCGAAGCACATATTTCAGGTTATCGTTTTTGCGCATCGCTCGAGTACACAGAGGGATTAACGGTTTAGATGAAGCGTGTCGCCAACATGATACACAATACTCTAGGGTGAAAGATGTGAAGGAAAGACATATAGCCGATAAAGAATTAGCCGATCAAGCGCTCCGAAGAGTATTTGCAAAGGATTCTGTTCGATTCAGTCAGTATATTTTATGGTTGTTGCAAGTACTTGAATTGTCTAAGCAACCACTCCGAACCTTTTTGATAAGTTAAGATTGCAGTATTAGGTTTATTGAACTCACAAATCCTCAATATAAATTGTTCATTGTATATATGTTAGTAATTTTAGTTTCTGTGAATCTGAAATCTGCATCTAAATCTAATATTAAGATAAGCAGATTATTTTTAACCTTCTAGGATAACATAACAAAATTTGTCTCAGTAATCAATGTACCTATGCATTCATTTATAACTTTGACCCTTTTATAATAGGATTTCCTATCTATCTGTTACAGTCCGATTTACACTGTCATTAAATTTGGGAATTCTAATCTGTTTGTTAGTCTTAAGTTATTGTAAGGTATTACCTCAGTTCTTAGGACAAGGTATTTTGTATAATCGTAATTAGTTTAGTTTCCTATAAATAGTCAACGTAGGATATAACAAAATGAATCATAGTTAAGATTCAGCATGATACACATTCACTAAGCAACCCTTATGGGCTACAGTTTGTTACTCTGTTAACCTTTGTAAATACTAACTAGTGTTAAATATATAATTTTGAAATGAACAAGTATGTTTATTTCTGGTCCTTCGAGCAATACTAATTAAATAGATGTGGTGCAGCAGCACAAAAAAGTGACTTAAAATAAACAACCACAATAAGTGGTTTAAAATAAACAGTCGCAAACTATACAGATTCCTCGTTTGCAAAAAAGGCCGGAGTCACCGGCATTATGCATACTAAAATTAAACTAGGTCAGGGGTGTAAAAGTAAAAAACAAAAAAACAGGCTGTGCGTTGACGTTTCGTAAAATATCAGATAAAATTCGTAAAGTAGTATGTAAGGCTCCCACAGGCGGTGATTTTATAAAGCATCTCGTGCAGTAGAACTCGTTAAAAAAGGTAAAAAACAAATTTCTCCTCTCACGGCTCTATAATTCCGTAAATGATTTACGTGCGGCAGTGTCTCAGCTTAAAAAAATCTTAACAACACAATGAAGCTAACGAATCTATAGCAGTCGGTAAGGGACTCTATCTGCACCCATATCGAAAAGGATTCGGACTGTCCTTGAACAAACATATTAATAAAAAAACAAGTGACTAGAATTACCGAATCGAGCGCTCACTGATGTGGATTTGTATAAATATGTTAAAATGTTAAATATGCGAGACCGATTACCGAGACGAGTACATATAATTGAAACGATCATCATAAAAATGGATGACAGCGGTAGTGGTACTCATTGGACTGCGTACTGGAAAAACGGTAAGCTATTTATTTTGATAGTTTTGGTAATTTACAACCACCTATTAATAAATTATCTAAATTGCTCGATTTAGTACAATCATAAATAATATCAGACGTTTGACACGGTGAATTGTGGTCATCTGTGTTTACAGTTTCTATATAATACAATGAAACTCTAAAATCGTATTCATTCCGAGAATTAACCTTGAAGGTATAACATGTCGTGTACGTTTACATTATCAGGGTCATCATCGAATCTAGCTGCCTAGTTCTCTCTACCCATTGAACTTGAAGATGCTGAATATTCACTTGGTTTGATAAATTTGGAGGCTTATAATTCCATACCGAACACTGACACAACGAATAATCATATATATCAATATTATGATAGTGACGATTAAATTGTAAAAATTCCAGAGGGCTCATACGAAATAAAAGATATAAATAATTACATTAAAAAGCATTTTATTTTGGCCCATGGCGATGATGGATACATTTCTATAGTATCAAATAAAAGTAAATTAAAAGTATAAATTAAATCAAATAAGACAATAAATTTTACAAAGGCTGGTAGTATAGGGGATCTATGGAATTTAAAGGTCGCCGACTAAAACCAGCTATAAGACATAATCAGATTTCCCAGCTCAAATACAAAAAGTAAACGCTGTATGTGTAGAGTGTAATCCTGTTACTGGTAGTTTCATGAATGAGCAATCAGTACATATTATTCACAAATTTTTCCCGAGCGTAACTCAGGGTTATAAAATAATTGAATGTCCTGCTAATGTAATTTACTTACCGGTTAATAAGAGATGTATAGACAGCCTATCAATTAAAATACTAGATCAAGACGGCGATCTAGTTAATTTTCGGGGTGAGATTATCACTGTAAGACTTCACTTGAAGAAAAATGGGTCTTAGTTTCCGAAATACTTTAAAAGGAACACCTGCACGCGTTTCAAACAGTTCACCGGTAACCTTCAAGAAGTAAACATCAAAGAATCGTAGATATCTTTACTCTTTCGGCTACAAAGTACATTGCTAGAATGAATTCTAATATTTTAATCGTGTTAGAGGAGCGTGCGTTCGATAACGCAATAAGTAATTTTGAAAAGCATACTCATGGGTCCATACTCTACTAATAATTTAAATAATAACGATGAAACTCGTTTACCTATTCAACAGCAAGATGCGTATACTGCGGTATTTTGTAGTTCGCTGCATATGCGAGGCCAGTTACTTAAAACGGATGAAACGGTTTCGATTACGGCTTTCTTTGATAAAATGGGACTATTGTTTCTGTTCGACGAGATACGATACGAAATGAACTGCATAGTTGTAGATAAATGCAGAAATCCCGGTCTTACTGCTCTTATGAAGGGCTACGTATCATTTAATCAGAATGAAGCTATTCGCTTAGAAAATGCGGGCTGGACAGACGGAAATTTTGCAGACAATATGGTTACTTTGATGTATGCATACCGTTAAACATATGTCTAGGGTTTGCGGAAGATTTTCAAAAAGTTATTTTAAATGTTCCTCCAGAACTGTTACTTGTTCGTGATAATACTGATATAAACGCAATCATAAATCCTACGACTGATGAAAATATTAAAGTAATACTGCATAGTATTCAGTGGCGAGTACCACATGTGTCTGTAGCAGACTTGGAGCATCTAAAATTAATGCTGCTAAACGTATGAGTGAATTTGATTTGATCACTGTAGTCTGACTAACTTTAAACTTTTCTTAAATTCGGAATCATATCCCTACGATAACCTGAGGGTTTTCAACAGAAAAATAATTTTCTATATACAGGGAAAGGTTCATTTCACGTGCTGTAATGTATTTAAATAAAAATGATTATTACATATTTTTTTTATTTTCACATTTAAGATAAATATTTTAAAGAAACAATATTATGTCTACAAAGGTATCTGAACAAGTGCTATGTAACAAAACATTAATATGTATACAAAAAAACTATCTGTATATTACACCCATATCAGTTGTTAGCGCATTAACATTAATTTGTATATCTTCTCCACGCGATATTTTAACGCGCATCATATCGACTAGTTCATTTGGATGTGTTTTTATCCCATTGCAATTTATTGTGAATCCCCGTTTGCTGACTATTCGCCGGTCTTTGAAAACATGAGAGAGTAGTATTTGATAAAGTTTTATCAGAGGCCTTTGATGTTATTAGTATACGCTTCATTCTGATATGTTTTGGCGGAAACAGTTTTGATATTATGTTCTTGTATGTCCAAGACGAATTTAAATTAATACGATTATCTTTCCTTTTAAGGGCGTTAGTATACAAAAAAAATATCTTTATAGGAGATAAGATCATCTTCGGTATAATTTCGAACCATTTTCTTTCCTAATAACTCTGTTAGATCTTCTGTTAACCGTAATTTTTCATTCATAGCTCTAATACATTATTCTTTATTGAGACAGGACTCTCTCCGATGACATAGCTAGAACCATTAAGTTCTATACCATAAGTATTACGCTCCATGTTACAGAGGAGAGACATGATGACTGTTTGAGGGATAGAATGATACTAATACAGATATAATCCTACAGCTTTTAATAAACTAAACCATAACATAATCCCTACATAACCATACCACAAACAGCTGATCGCTATGATCATGCAATTAGAGTTGATAGACCTGTTAGACGAGATCTATTGTTTGAATAGGAGAACACTAGCTAATAACAATACTTCAGACTTTTTTACTAATTAATAACTACATAACCACTACATAACCATAACACAAACAGCTGATCGCTATGATTAAAAGAAATAAAAGACAAGTATTTTAGAATAATGTTTTTATTTAAAAAATCTTATCTCTATTTACAATATACCATTGACATATAGAATATACGATCTGCCTAGTGCAGCATAAACTATTAGGTATTATTATGTTTATTACAATGAAATTCCAAGTTAGATAACATTAAGTCACTAATCTTGTTACAATTATATAAATCTATATTATTGTTATTATAATTATTAGGTAAATAATGTTGAAGCCATCTCTTCTTTCCAAGTCCTTTGACAAGCACTCTATCACCTTCAAGTACATGATTAGTGATAAATGCTGCTAGATCTCGGTACAGGAGATCATCATAATAGGATGTTGACCATTGAAAACCATGTACAGGAGCGGTTATCCAATTAATTTGTCTCTTAATATTTTTTGCAAGTCCCTCGTAACTTATAGATGGTTTAATTATTTTATGTGTTGTAATGAATCATACGCATGTTCATTACTATAGTTTCGGAAATTCCCGTTAGTCTTGTGCTGTCGCGCACTTCCTGCCGACATATGATGAATCACGCAGATGTTCATTCCTAGAAGTTTCTGCAATTACCGTTTGGCAGGTGCTGCCACGTACTTCCTGCCGCCATGAAATATTGACGTCACCAAGGCCAGGATTTTGGTATAAATAGTATGGCCGTAGCCGAGGAAAGGCATTCAGTTTTCTGCTGACAACTACCTTCAGCGTGTTGAGCTGGGTAGTTGAGGAGTCTTAAGCGTGTTTGGTTAGAATTCAGAATCCGACGACGACGCCGCCCGGCTGAATGTCTGGTAGCACTTTGGGGTTTTAAGCGTGCTGAGCTTGACCTCCTGGTGTTGGTAGCCATTTTACCGCTCTGCACCGCCGTCACCAGTCTAGTAATTATTTATCGCCGTGAGTCTTCAGCGTGTTGAGCTGGGCCCATGGTTGGTAAATGGTTGCTAAACCAACCGCCGTCACCAGTCCCCTAATTATTTATTACCGTGAGTCTGCAGCGTGTTGAGCTGGGCCCGCTGCCGTTAAATAATTATCGAACTTACCGCCGCATCGTATCCTAGATGTTTTACTTCAGTACATGTAGCTGAAGCCCACCGTCACCGTACGTTCACCGAATTACACTCCCCGTAAACTAATCTCACCGATGTAAATAATATTTGTTAAGTGTACTTGACTTGGTTTTATTGTAGAAGAATCAGATTTTATGTTTATTTAACTTCATGTTTTGGATAAATGTTACTTTAATAAAATAAACTCTGTTACGAATACTTTGGGCTTTCTTATTTACAACTAACAAGAATCCTGGATTAATTCTCCAAACCAGCTATCCGAAAAGACACCGTTACATAATTTGGCGCCCGAACAGATTTCAGACAGGTTTTAGTTGTAGAGAGCCCAGAAAGTATTTTATTATAGACTAGAAAGACTAGTACTTACCTTTTTTTATATATATTGATAAATATATCTTATTCTAAACATGAGTATATCTGATACAGAAGGCGCATGTGGACTTGAAGTCGCAGATGCCACCGTAGGTTGGATTTATAAGCTCAAAAAAGATGAGTTACGTGCAGAATTAACCAAGTACGGACAAATTGCAACCGGAACCGTCGAGGAGTTACGCGTAAGATTAAAAAATATTGTATATGGAAATAAACCGAGAATAGAAATTTCTCCGCCGAATGCCGTCCCAGAACTGCCTCTTGGTGCTATTTTAGACCAAGTACGTAAATGGAATGTACATTTTGATGGGAAAAAAGACGTATTTTTATTTTTAGAACGGGTCGAAGAATTACAAGAAGGTTACAACTTTTCCAATGAACAAATACTCCGAGCACTACCTGAGTTGCTACAAGGTGATGCTTTATTATGGTACAGAAATAATAAAACGTCCTGGACAAATTGGGAACAGTTCATAGTTAACTTAAAAACTTTCTTCGCACCCTCACAATACCTGCTAGACTTAGAGGAAAAAGCAAAGTCTCGCATCCAAGGGCAAAATGAAAGTGTAAAAGAATACGTCATCGCTATACAAACATTACTAAGGAGGTTAGGTAATGTATCACCAGAACAGCAACTTCACAGGATATATTCTAATTTAAAAACGGATTACAGAAAGTACATCCGAAGACGAGATTTTTATACACTAGCCGAACTTATAACTCTCGGAGAAGAGTATGAATCCATATGTAAAGAGGAAAATAGTAATAAACATCCGTCATACACACAAAATATCACAGTACCTAAAAATCGTTCACAAACTTATTCATATGGTAATAATTACAGAGGTCGTCAGCAAAATAGTTCGTGTAATAATAACTATGAACGTACATATTCCTCAAACTATAGATACACTGGCGAACAGTCAGAAAATTCTAGGGAACAAAATTATACAAATCGTATCACACATGTACCAGACATTTCCAGACGTTATATATCCGAAAATTACACTAGAAATACGAGCTGCTGGCGATGTGGAGGCACTAATCACAGCCGTAGGAATTGCAATAACACACCTAAAAGATTTTGTTCATATTGTGGCCGTCTAGATGTGTTAACAAAAGATTGTAAATGCAGAGACACGGAAAACCAGCAGCTGACCGTGCCAAAAACAGCTGTTGATGCCGACGTAGCAATGACCAGTTTGTCCGATAACCGCCTGAAAGTTCCACTACAGATTGGTGACAAGTGGTTCGATGCGTTGATCGATACTGGTTCTGCAGGCTCGTACATAGGTGGCTCTGTGTGTACTCTATGTGACCCAAAATATTTTAAGGAAATCTCCGACAAACGACTCAGTGTTAAATTAGCAAATAGTACAGAGGTGCAGATTGACAAGAGATATGAAATAAATTATTCCGTGGCTGGAAAACAGTGGATTGATACGTTTCTGTATATGCCGCAACTAACTTCGGATATCTTGTTAGGAATGGATATCCTAAGAACAAGACAATGTTCAGTGGATTTGACTTCACTAGAAATTAAAATAATGGGACATCCAGTAAATACCAGTTCCAATAAGGAAACAATTGTAACATTAGCTACCGTCACCGAACCGACAGAACCTAGAAAATACCGACTGTCAAACTTTTTACGTACCGAATTACCGAAATTTCAGAAGGTTAAAGGCGTGACCTCACTAACAGAACACAATACTCCGCCTGCGACCAAGGCTACGACAAAGAAGAGAAGCTTTTCTCCTAATTGTTCATTTACTGCTAGCCGAAAGGAGATATGGCATCCGGCCATGATATCTCCTCTCCCAACGACTCCTGAACCGAGCCAGAGCCCGCCCGTTATACTGGAATTATTCACGTCGCCTTTACAGAAGGTGTCGTCTCCATTACCGTCCACTGTCCGAAAGAAGTTAAGAGACCTTTCCGGAGATACCCCTAGTACCTCACGATCCAAATCACCAGTTACCCCTAAAACTAATATTATGATATTTCCAGCAATGTCTCCAGATGCCCTGCCAGTGACTTCGGAGTTTCCGGTTACCCCAGGTAAAAACATACCCTGCCTGGTAGGTGTCCCAGAGGAAAGTACCGCCCCGTCTAGACCACGAAATCACAAGCGGAAGTTCCGGTCCAGGAAGCCCGATGGAACCTCCGTCCGCTTGTGTCTGCCCAGCATCAGTAGGTTGCCACAAAACTAAAACTTTGCGCGGATGTTTGTGTCCGTCTGTGCGCGTTGACTGTAATTTTTTTTTGGGCAAGTACCGTTTTTAGTTGCCCTTATCCGAAATCTGTTTATAATCTTGTTATACTTCTTTCTACATGATTTTGGAATGTATTAGAATCATTATTTTTATTATTCCTTGTACACCGAACTATGTTATATTTTTTTTATTAACTGGCCTCGTTCTGTCCGATCCAACAATTGCCCCGCTGTTACCATGCACGGGGATGCTGGAACGGCTCCAGACCGAAATTGTTTTTGTATATTTGATTTGATTTGATTTTGAACATTGCTTATATCTGACCTGTTGGCTTTATACATTTGTTATATTTTGGTGTAATTTTTACACAGTTTGCTTATTTTAGATTTAACACTACCTGTGTTTTAGCATTGTATAATTTTTTTATATACGTTTTTGTACCTGAACTTGATAGTATTGTATTTTGTTTTGTAGATACCTATTTGCAATAAGTATACTACATTCTTTTTTCTCTATGACGTATGAGGGGAGTGTAATGAATCATACGCATGTTCATTACTATAGTTTCGGAAATTCCCGTTAGTCTTGTGCTGTCGCGCACTTCCTGCCGACATATGATGAATCACGCAGATGTTCATTCCTAGAAGTTTCTGCAATTGCCGTTTGGCAGGTGCTGCCACGTACTTCCTGCCGCCATGAAATATTGACGTCACCAAGGCCAGGATTTTGGTATAAATAGTATGGCCGTAGCCGAGGAAAGGCATTCAGTTTTCTGCTGACAACTACCTTCAGCGTGTTGAGCTGGGTAGTTGAGGAGTCTTAAGCGTGTTTGGTTAGAATTCAGAATCCGACGACGACGCCGCCCGGCTGAATGTCTGGTAGCACTTTGGGGTTTTAAGCGTGCTGAGCTTGACCTCCTGGTGTTGGTAGCCATTTTACCGCTCTGCACCGCCGTCACCAGTCTAGTAATTATTTATCGCCGTGAGTCTTCAGCGTGTTGAGCTGGGCCCATGGTTGGTAAATGGTTGCTAAACCAACCGCCGTCACCAGTCCCCTAATTATTTATTACCGTGAGTCTGCAGCGTGTTGAGCTGGGCCCGCTGCCGTTAAATAATTATCGAACTTACCGCCGCATCGTATCCTAGATGTTTTACTTCAGTACATGTAGCTGAAGCCCACCGTCACCGTACGTTCACCGAATTACACTCCCCGTAAACTAATCTCACCGATGTAAATAATATTTGTTAAGTGTACTTGACTTGGTTTTATTGTAGAAGAATCAGATTTTATGTTTATTTAACTTCATGTTTTGGATAAATGTTACTTTAATAAAATAAACTCTGTTACGAATACTTTGGGCTTTCTTATTTACAACTAACAGGAATCCTGGATTAATTCTCCAAACCAGCTATCCGAAAAGACACAGTTACAGTGTACAGGAGCCTTCGTAAATATTTAAAATAGAAATTTCTTTACATGGAAAGTCCAAATCATTTTTATGTTGAAAGCCCTCAGGTTATCGTAGGGATATGATTCCGAATTTAAGAAGAGTTTAAAGTTAGTCAGACAACAGTGATCAAATCAAATTCACTCATACGTTTAGCAGCCATATTTTTTCGAGCTGATTGAAATCCAAAAATTATAAATCTCGGCTTCTCTAATTGAGATGATGTTTTAATATTCCAAGTATGCGTCTGTGATTCGGTTAACAGCGGATATTCGTGTAATTTCCAGCTTCAAAACAGTACTGATATTTCTATATTATTCTCCATACATTTAATTAATTTTAGATGCTCCAAGTCTGCTACAGACACGTGTGGTACTCGCCACTGAATACCATGCAGTATTACTTTAATATTTTCATCAGCCGTAGGATTTATGATTGCGTTTATATCAGTATTATCACGAACAAGTAACAGTTCTGGAGGAACATTTAAAATAACTTTTTGAAAATCTTCCGCAAACCCTAGACATATGTTTAACGGTATGCATACATCAAAGTAACCATATTGTCTGCAAAATTTCCGTCTGTCCAGCCCACATTTTCTAAGCGAATAGCTTCATTCTGATTAAATGATACGTAGCCCTTCATAAGAGCAGTAAGACCGGGATTTCTGCATTTATCTACAACTATGCAGTTCATTTCGTATCTTATCTCATCGAACAGAAACAATAGTCCCATTTTATCAAAGAAAGCCGTAATCGAAACCGTTTCATCCGTTTTAAGTAACTGGCCTCGCATATGCAGCGAACTACAAAATACCGCAGTATACGCATCTTGCTGTTGAATAAGTAAACGAATTTCATCGTTATTATTTAAATTATTAGTAGAGTATGGACCCATGAGTATGCTTTTCAAAATTACGCACGCTCCTCTAACACGATTAAAATATTAGAATTCATTCTAGCAATGTACTTTGTAGACGAAAGAGTAAAGATATCTACGATTCTTTGATGTTTACTTCTTGAAGGTTACCGGTGAACTGTTTGAAACGCGTGCAGGTGTTCCTTTTAAAGTATTTCGGAAACTAAGACCCATTTTTCTTCAAGTGAAGTCTTACAGTGATAATCTCACCCCGAAAATTAACTAGATCGCCGTCTTGATCTAGTATTTTAATTGATAGGCTGTCTATACATCTCTTATTAACCGGTAAGTAAATTACATTAGCAGGACATTCAATTATTTTATAACCCTGAGGTACGCTCGAGAAAAATTTGCGAATAATATGTACTGATTGCTCATTCATGAAACTACCAATAACAGGATTACACTGTACACATATAGCGTTTACTTTTTGTATTTGAGCTAGGAAATCTGATTATGTCTTATAGCTGGTTTTAGTCGGCGACCTTTAAATTCCATAGATCCCCTATACTACCAGCCTTTGTAAAATTTATTGTCTTATTTGATTTAATTTATACTTTTAATGTACTTTTATTTGATACTATTGAAATGTATCCATCATCGCCATGGGCCAAAATAAAATGCTTTTTAATGTAATTATTTATATCTTTTATTTCGTATGAGCCCTCTGGAATTTTTACAATTTAATCGTCACTATCATAATATTGATATATATGATTATTCATTGTGTCAATGTTCGGTATGGAATTATAAGCCTCCAAATTTATCAAACCAAGTGAATATTCAGCATCTTCAAGTTCAATGGGCAGAGAGAACTAGGCAGCTAGATTCGATGATGACTCTGATAATGTAAACGTACACGACATGTTATACCTTCAAGGTTAATTCTCGGAATGAATACGTTTTAGAGTTTTATTGTATTATATAGAAACTGTAAACACAGATGATCACAATTCACCGTGTCAAACGTCTGATATTGTTTATGATTGTACTGGATCGAGCAATTTAGATAATTTATTAACTCTATAGGTGGTTGTAAATTGCCAAAACTCTCAAAATAAATAGCTTTCTTACAGTTTTTCCAGTACGCAGTCCAATGAGTACCACTACCGCTGTCATCCATTTTTACGATGACCGTCTCAATTTTATGTACTCGTCTCGGTAATCGCTCTCGCATATTTAACATTTTAACATATGTAACGGTGTCTGTTCGGACGCCCAAAATATGTAGCGAAGTATGTTTGGGCGTCGTAACAGTATTTGCTTTCGGATAGCTGGTTTGGAGAATTGATCCAGGATTCCTGTTAGTTGTAAATAAGAAAGCCCAAAGTATTCGTAACGGAGTTTACTTTCTTAAAGTAACATTTATCCAAAACATGAAGTTAAATAAACATAGAATCAGATTCTTCAACAATAAAACCAAGTCAAGTACAGTTAACAAATATTATTTACATCGGTGAAATTAATTTACGAGGAGTGTAATTCGGTGAATGCACGATGACGGTGGGCTTCAGCTCCAAGTACTGAAGTAAAACATCTAGGATTCGATGCGGCGCACAGTGGGGCCTAGAACGTTAAAAGTTGGCAGAAATTCAAGGTCTTGTTGGATTTTCACGAAAGTCCGTAATTTGAGGTTTTTGGGGTCGCTGATGCCGAATCTGATATCAAAAATACAAAATTCAAAATGGTAGTGCCATTATTTCGTGCATAAATTATTTCTTTGGAATTTTCAGTAATATTGATAAATGAAACCCATTGTAGAAAATTCAAAATCAAATTTATATTGCCCATAGACACTAAGAAAACTGAAGATACAAATAACTCCTATATATCAGTCTATTAATAAAATGATAATAATAATAATTATACTAATAGAAATCAGTAAACAACAATAAATTATGTTTTCTCAAAACTAATCACTGTCAGACGAACATTCACTATCTTCAGAGATGCTTGTATCAGTGACAGATATAGGTGATGCCTCCAAAAAATGCAGAATATCTTTTTCTAACATTCGCTTTCTCCCTAGAATTTGCATGCTCGTTACCAAAGGGTCTGAAGCTATCAATAAAGAGTTAAGTATGTCCTCATTTGTTTTCTGTCGAGAATATTTACGCGTATGTCCCTCTCGGTATCTTTTAAATGCTTTATTTGTTGCTTCCTGAGCTTCCTCTGTCAGCTGTCCAATTGGAAGTAATGATGACTTAATAATTAATGGTCCATGGATCAGAATTTTATGGACTGTAGGAGACATTGGATACCAAAAGTATTTACTAACATACATTTTTGCTGTCTCTATTGCATAATTTTGATATGCTTCTACATTTATGTTGTAGCCACTTGCTAATACTTTTAATATCGTTCTAAATCTCTTAATCAATTCTTCATCAACTTTTGTAATGCTGGATGAGATATAAGAAGTCTCAAAGAATCTGCGGGCAGTGTTGACATCGTTACTATTCCCATAACCAGGTTTTGGTTTATCTACTATGAGCCCAATACGAGACCTAAACTCCTCTTGAATATTTTTTTTCGTGTTTGCAACGTATTTCTTATTCTCTTCACCTCTTGCTTGCCACATTTTTAAAGGTAATTTATAAGCAACATGCAGTAAACATTCAAATGAGCGTATCCACGCATGCAGAACAGATATTCCAAAACCTAAATTTGATTCATTTACTTCAGCTTTTAGAACTTTTGAAATATTATTAAAATATGTAGATGTTAAACCACAAAGATAGCATTTTTGAGTGGATGTTATTTCTGTCCAAGAATTACAAATTTTTCCATCGACCATGGTCAGTAGTAACTTATATCTGACATCAATTTTCCGGCCATCCACTTCACATACAGTGGATACTAATGACTCTATTTGCCTTTCTATATATTCTTTTTCTCTGCGGGCCAGTTCAGCAGTTTCATGAACAAACTGAAACCGAATGGGTCTACACGATCTTGTCGACGAACTTCTATTATTGTACCAAACAACCACTTGTTCCAAATCGTCAGATACTAATTTTAAGGGTACCAAAGATGTTAAAAAAATGCTTGCATCACTTTCATCGCTATTAATAAATCTCTGCTTGTATTCGGATTGACCGGATGCACCATCAAAGCCCCATTTGCACATTAAAAGTAATTTTTGCAGACTTTTTTGGTTTTCAATAACTGCACGTTGAATCTCCAAAAAGACGCGAAATCGTGGTGTCAAGAAGTGCTTGAAGTTTGACTTCAGCAGATGTGTCTGTTATCAAAATATCCGCCTTACTAGGATAACATTCCTTTTTGGCTTGTTGTATTTTTTTTATAAGAAGGGAACTTAATTTTGTCTTTTGATCTAATAATATTATACTGATGTCGAATCAGCTCTGCTTCGACATACATAGATAAAGCTTCTGCAGGTGACAGTTGCACTGATCTTGGCGTACTCCACTTTTTAAAAGCAGTCCTGTAACGAGTTGCACGTTTAGGAGAAGAAGTGATCTCTAACTAATTTGGAGGCATCCACCTGACCTGCAGATCTCAAGCACATGTGTGTTGCATACGACAACTTCTCTGTTGTATGTTCTGAACGCAAATCTTTCGTCTTTTGGCGCTTGGTCCTCTCAGATAATTCAGAAAAACTCATTTTTAGGTCTCCCAACATTTCCCCTTTTTTTGAAAGATAATTGGGAAAGCTTATGGATGTTTCAAGCCATGCGCAGTTACTAGATAGAAATCTTTCACTGTGTCTATTACACCGTAGCCACTTCTTCTTAAAATCTTTTATAAAAAGAGAAATTTTTCTACGCAAGTCAGGAATATCCGACTTCGGGCAATGAGTTCTTTCTTCTACAAATGTCTTTAAAAAATTAGCTTGATCTTCCAATTTGTAGAAACCTGATGCTCTCATTTTATTGTAAAGAAATCTCCTTGTAAAAAAAAGTTCATGAGAACCCGATTCTGAAACAAATAAATTAAAAAATATATACACAGAATGATTTACTCGAAGAATATAAGAATAACTTATATTTATCTTAAGCTAATTCAAATTGGCGTAAAAATGCGCAAATTTCTAACTATATCCCTAAAAGTTAATCTTATTAGCTAACATTTGTGATCAAAAGTATACCTCCAAAACGTTGAGAACTAAACTAAAAAGCTAAGTTTCCTAAATCATACATCTTAATTTTCGATATAAAACTAGCTTCAACAAAAAAAATTATTACTATATTCGTGTGTAGATAAAATCAGTCACATATTATAAAAAATGTTAGACTTACCACTGGGTAATGATGTCATGGTAAAATGAAAATCACTTTCAAATCCAACGAGAAATAAGCAAATAAAAACAAAGCGTATTATTCATTCTCTATAAACCATCTATATATGATGCGTACGAATCACAAGTTTAGACTGGTGTACCGCGTGTACTTCGCAATGGTTTGCACTATTGAAGTGCCTACAGATGCGCAGATTCACTGACTATTTATTACCTGCACATAACAAAATTCGGATACGGCATTTTTCAGGATTTTGAATTTCTGCCAACTTTTAACGTTCTAGGTCCCACTGTGCGGCGGTAAGTTCGAAAATTATTTAACGGCGGCGGGCCCAACTCAACACGCTGAAGACTCACGGCAATAAATAATTTGGGGACTGGTGACGGCGGTTGGTTTAGCAACTATTTACCAACAGTGAGCCCAACTCAACACGCTGAAGACTAACGGCGATAAATAATCACTAGACTGGTGACGGTGGTGCAGAGCGGCAAAATGGCTACCAACACCAGGAGGTCAAGCTCAGCACGCTCAAAACCCCAAGATGCTACCGGACATTCAGCCGGGCGGCGTCGTCGTCGGATTCTGATTTCTAACCAAATGGAGTCAAGCTCAACACGCTCAAGACTCCTCAACTACCCAGCTCAACACGCTGAAGATAGTTGTCAGCAGAAAACTGAATCCCTTTCCTCGGCTACGGCCATTCTATTTATACCAAAATCCTGGCCTTGGTGACGTCAATATTACATGGCGTCAGGAAGTACGTGGCAGCACCTGCCAAACGGTAATTGCAGAAACTTCTAGGAATGAATATCTGCGTGATTCATCATATGTCGGCAAGTTCACAACAGCACAAGACTAACGGGAATTTCCGAAACTATAGTAATGAACATGCGTATGATTCATTACACATATTTATACAAATCCACATCTGTGAGCGCTCGATTCGGTAATTCTAGTCACTTGCTGTTTTTATTAATATGTTTGTTCAAGTACAGTCCGAATCCTTTTCGATATGGGTGCAGATAGAGTCCCTTACCGACTGCTATAGATTCGATAGCTTCATTGTGTCGTTGAAATTTTTTAAGCTTAGAGACTGCCGCACGTAAATCATTTACGGCTTTTGCGATACCTGCAGCGCTACCTGCTAGAGCACCTAACGCAAGTCCTGCAAATATTGTCCTCCTGTCTTCGGGATAGGAATTATACGAGCCGTGAGAGGAGAAATTTGTTTTTTACCTTTTTTAACGAGTTCTACTGCACGAGATGCTTTCTAAACCGCCTGTGGGAGCCCTACATACTACTTTACGAATTTTATCTGATATTTTACGAAACGTCAACGCACCGCCTATTTTTTGTTTTTTACTTTTACACCCCAGACCTAATTTAATTTTAATATGCATAATGCGGCGACTCCGGCCTTTTTCGCAAACGAGGAATCCTTTGCAAATACTCTTCGGAGCGCTTGATCGGCTAATCCTTTATCGGCTATATGTCTTTCCTTCACGTCTTCCACCCTGGAGTATTGTATATCATGTTGGCGACACGCTTTATCTAATCCGTTAATCCCTCTGTGTCCTCGAGCGATGCGCTTGGATAGTTTCGTACCCGGACCTCAAAAACGATAACCTGGAATGTGCATCGAAAGGTAATTTATTTATCAGAGCGTTTAGAGCCATGATGCTTGACCCATGCACTAAAGACGACTGACATGTTACGCGCGCTAATATTCTTGGCTTTGACGATGACCTTGGATGGCAGGGGTCGGAAGTTTTACTTTCCTTTACCCTAACGCATCGCTGTAAGCCTAGACCAACCTCGTAAGGGGCGGGTCTGCTTCACCGGCAACCCCGTCCGCTGATGCGAACGGTGTGGTCATTTTGGCAGACCTCCCCCGGTCCTGGTTTGTTGGACCCAGCCGATTTGGGCCTTTCTCTTCTGGCGCTCTTCTTGTTTCTGTTTTCTTTCTTCATCGGCTGTCTGCTCCCGGATGCGTCATGTCGCGGGCAGGGCGACTGTTGCCGTCCTGCCCTGGGAGTTTATCGGGTCTAGGGGGAACGTTCCTGCCGGTGTCAACCGGCAGTAGGCGTGTGGGGAGGTGGAGCTATGTAGCTCAGGATCGTGCATGGCCTAAGCGCTTCTTTAGCGCTTTGGGCCCGTTCGAAGCAAAGGAGCGTGACTCCGATCCAGCAGTCAGCCGGTTCGGTGCCCCGTGGTAGGTGAAGGGTGTTGGGGTATGTCTGTGTCTCTTCGGAGTAGTCCATCTTCCTGTTTTTGAGACGTCTCAGGATCCCTTTGACCTCCTCCGGGATCGTTGGTCTGAATTGTTCGTCGTCTGGCGCGCGCGCCAGTCTTCGAACCCGTCTCTAGACAGCGTCCATCCATTCCTCGTCCTCGTCTGGGAGCTGGTTTTCTCTAGGCTGTCAGTGAATGCCTCGGCCTTTTGCTGCCTGGTGTAGACTACTCCGTTTGCTCCGTGGATCGGTGGCATTGGTTTCCTGGAGGTTCTTAGGGCCTTCTAGGTGTTCCATAGGCTCCTGTCCTCCGGATTGAGCGACTCCAGATGGGTTTGCCATTTCTCCTGACAGTGCGCTTCGAGGGTCGTCTTGACTCTTCGGGAAAGTTGGTTGTATTCCCTATTATCCTCTCGGAGCCTGGTCCTCTGCGCTCGTCTTTTGGCACTTCGACGATCCCGTATTAGTTGCTTCGTCTGTTCTGGCAGCTCGCCTGTCGGTGCTGCAACTCGTCGTACCGTCGTCTCTGTCGTGCTGGCTTGAAGGGCTGCTTTGATGTCACGTTCTAACGCGAGTATCGCTGCCTCAATCTCGTCTTCGCTCTCGATTCTAGGGATGGGGGCATGTCCTTCTTTTGATGAATGTCTCTTCCTCGTCCACCTCGTCTCCCAATTGGAGGAATATTGGGTTGTGGTCCGAGGAGCCCTCATCCAAGGTTCGAAGCGTGAAGGCCATCCTCATGTTTTGCAACATGGCGATGTCCAGAACGTCAGGTCTGCCTACACCCCCCATAGTGCGTAGGTTCTTCAGGTCCTATTGCCAGTATATCGTCTCGTGTGTCTAGGTATCTCAGCAGCGCTCTGCCCCTGGTGTTCGAGAGTCTGCTGTTCCACTCTGGCGACTTGGCGTTGAAGTCACCGATGGCAACGGCCTGCTCCTCTCTTTGAAAGAGTGTTGCTAGGTCCCCTTCCACTATCGGTCTTCTTGGCGGTTGGTATCCTGAAACTATTTCGAGTCTGCCGTGTCCGTGGGTTAGCACTTCCACGGCAGTCACTTCCAGGCCTTCTTCCAGCTCTGGCGTCACTATGGGGTGGTGGTCTATATTCTTCTTGACGAGCAGGGCTACTCCTCCTCCATTGCCTGCTCTGTCTTGTCTATAGACTTCGTAGCCTAAGAACTTCACCGAAGTTTCAGCTGTGAGCTTCGTCTCTTGCAGTGCCATGGCGTCAATGTTGTATCTCGCTAGCACCTCTTCTAGTTCATACTTGTTGCCACGCAGGCCATTGATGTTCCATGAGGCTATCTGCAGGGACTTCGGCTTCACCCTTCTAATAAACATTTTAGTTTACTAGATTTGGCATTTGGGCGAAGAAGGCGCTCATCGCTGTAAATATCTGCTTCATCTGCGCCAGTGCCGCCGTAAGGTTGCTGGCGTTCAGTGCAGCTGGGGCCGTTTTCTGCACCTGCGGTGAGGCGGCTCTTCTTTGCTTCGCGACGTCTGCGAAGCTCCTCCCTGGAGTTGCGCTCTTGGGTGCTGGCCTTGCCTCTGGCTGCTACGTCCTTGACGCTTGCTTCTGGAAGGGGGCGACCGACTTTCTGTGGAACTTCGGGCATCCTCTGTAGCTGGCGGGGTGCGCTCCTCCGCACTTTACGCACTTGGCTTGCGCGATACACTTGCCTTGTGCGTGTCCAAACCTCTGACATCTGTAGCACTGCGTTGACACCTGCTGGACCTTCTGCCTCTCCACTCGTACCGCTAGTGAACAGCATCTGGTTACCTTGGTTACCACCAGTCCTAAAGGCATCTGGGCTTTGGTTCGCCTGCTGGTCATCCTTTCGACGGATGACGGCACGAATCCTTGCTCCTTCAGATCCCTTTGGATGTCTGCGTTTTCCACGCCCATGGGGATCCCGCGTAGCACCACTCTTAGCTGCCGCTCTTCGGGAAGTGAGTACGTGTGGTACTCATGCTTCTCCGTTGTCAGCAGCCTCGTCAGCTTCCTGTAGTCGTCAGCTGTTGATGGTTCGATTGCTGTTCCGTCATCGGTTAGCTTGGCCTTGTTGTAGTTGATCCGGGCTTCCTTTAGCCTCAGACTGACGTGGTTCCGTGTCTTCTTTTTCCTTAGGATCACTGATGGGACTTTTGCCGTTTTTGCGCTGGCGCGTCTTCCGCCGTCGCCTCGGTGTTCCTACTGGAGATGGGTCTGGCCTCGGACCCCTTCATGGTTGGGGGCTCCGCCACGCTTACAGGCTCTCTCCTGGCCTTCCTGCTTATGCCTTCCTCCGCGGAGTCTTGACTGTCCAGGCTCTTCTTCCTCTTCTGCGTAGTCGTGGATCGTGGGCGCCGACCGTTGCTTCACTTCGATTATATATCACTGTTCACACACGCACTGTTCGCTTCTGCTCTCCACTCTAGGTAGGTCTGCTCGCTTCGACTGCTCGATGAACTATACTGACATGTTACAGGTGCTGGAAAAGTATTTATACTAAATTGCAGGTATAAAATTCCTCAGTATCAAACAAACATGCGCTTTGTCAAGACAGGTAACAGTCTACAAATTGAAAACCTCGATTTTGATAGCAGTGTAAAGAAAAAATAACAGACATGGTTCTCTGTTACCAGACAGCATCAGATGTATTATTATGTGGTCCTTCGAATTCTGGGAAAACGAATGTTATTATAAGTCTACTACTCATGCTCATGGTTTGCATTCCAAAAATGTTTACGTCTACTCGAAGTCCCTCTACCAGCCGAAATATGAACATCTTAGAAAAATACTTGACTCTCTTGTAGAATACCATGAATTCAAAGACAGCGATGTAATAATGCCACCTGAGAATGCTAAAATTCCATTTTTATTTTCGACGATATAGCTTGTGGTAATCAAATCGTGATACATAATTACTTCAGTATGGGTAGACATAACTAGATAGATAGCTTTTATCTCTCTCAGACCTATACACGAATATTGACACATTTGATAAGAAATAATGCTAATTTTTTTGGTATTCAAGCAGGACGATATGTATCTCAAGCATATATATTCCGATCACGTTAATACCGATATGAACTTCGAAACTTTTAAATACATGTGTTCTTTATGTTGGAAAACAGGTACAGGTTCTTGGTGACAGATAATGATAGAGATATTACCGATGGGCAATATCGGAAGGGCTTTAATGAGTATATATACCTGTAACATTTGGTATTACTCTCGGTTGATAATTACGACACCTTACAGTCATGAATATTACTAGTAAAATTGTCAATGCTCGAGAAGCTGTAAAGCGTAAACTAGAGGTTCTCAGGCGAAACGAATTGCAGATTGAATGGTCTATCACTACGCCGCTGCGTACAATAGCTAAACACATTAATCATGCGCCTGGTGAGAAATTAAAATTAAAAATCGAGAAAAAATCTGAACCCCTGCAATCTGAAAAAGAAAATAACGACGAGTCGATGGTTGATACCATGTCTGAAGCAGGTTCTCTATCGAAATCCGAATATCTTGAAATTTTTTACGATCTTCCTGAAGCATATATATCTGGGATGATGCATGATACTAAAAATAAAAATGACTTTAAATACGGTGTAAGATATAATCCCGAAGACGATAAATATTATATTGGAAATTCTGAAATTCAGTTTGATGATGGTAGTTTAATAATAAATAATAACAAGTACCAAGGTACTAGAGGCCTTTACGAATTACTATTTAAAAAACATTCTTATAACTTTACGAATTACTATTTAAAAAACATTCTAATTACTTTAATGATGATGATAAGAAACAGTACATGGATATTGTAAAAAGCACTAGCGCTCATATGAGAAACCATAATTCATCGTCTCAGATTTCCGGTAGTAATAGCTGGAAGTATAGACGTATCATTAAACCGATGCTGGAAGTAATAATTTTTATATATCCATGATCGGAATATATATGGTTGAGATACATATCGTCCTGTTTGAAATCAAAAAATTAGCATTATCTCTTATCAAATGTGTCAATATTCGTGTATAGGTCTGAGAGAGATAAAAGCTATTTATCTAGTTATGTCTACACATACTGAAGTAATTATGTATCACGCTTTGATTACCACAAGCTACATCGTCGAAAATAAAAATGGAGTTTTAGCATTCCTAGGTGGCATTATTACATCGCTGTCTTTGAATTCATGGTATCCTACAAGATAATCAAGTACTTATCTAAGATATTCATATTTCGGCTGATAGACGGACTTCGAGTAGACGTAAACATTTTTGGAATGCAAACCATGAGCATGAGTTAGTAGACTTATAATAACATTCGTTTTCCCAGAATTCGAAGGACCATATAATAATACATCTGATGCTGTCTGGTAACAGAGAACCATGTCTGTTATTTTTCTTTACACTACTATCAAAATCGAGGTTTTCAATTTGTAGACTGTTACCTGTCTTGACAAAGCACATGTTTGTTTGATACTGAGGAATTTTATACCTGCAATTTAGTATAAATACTTTCCCAGCACTTGTAACATGTCACATCGAACAATAGTTCAACGAGCAGTCGAAGTGCACGGTCTACTTGTGAGAGCGCAGCATTGAAAAAGCGAAGCGAAAGACAAAGCCACTTGCTCTTTTCAGGGCAACAAAAGAATTCGAAAGCTGTTCTTTTTAGAACAAAACAAGAAAAGAATTCGTGTTCTTTTCAGAACATAGGTTTCTAATAATTAATATTTTTCTTTCAGGTTCTAATAAATTTCTTTTTCAGAATTTCTTTTAGAGTACAGAACAAGGACAGCCAGGCTACGCATACCCAGGAGGAGGGTATGGCTAACCGCAGCATAGAAGAGGACGAGGCCTCGCAGAGTGGAGGCTCCGTCTCATTGCCGAAAACTAGGCACTGAGAGCGCAGATCGAAGACATGAGCCAAAGAATGGCTCAAATGCAGGCGAGGATGGATCGCCACCATGATGAACTCCTGAGGGTCATTCAGGGGGCCCAATCTGGCGCAGCCAAGCCAGCGTCTAAGAAGAGGCTCAAGGAAAACTTGGACTCCGACGAAGAGGAGCCCAAGCAAACCAGGACCCAAGAGGCCCGGGCTCCCATGGAGGCTGCGAGCCACAAGAAAAATGAGGACCGGCAAGAGGCCTCAAGCCCAGGACTGGCCCCAAATTCAGAAGCCAAAACAACCAGGGTCCCACCAGTCGTCCTAAGGAAGGAGACATGGACGACAGTCATCAAACGTTTGAAGGAGGCAAACGTCAACTTTAGGAAGGCCCGAGTTACTGGCGAAGGCATCTCTATAGAACCTACCACTAGCGAGGACTATAGGAAGATGACTAGGTTATTCTCTCAGGAAAAGAGGGAATACCACACGTACGCACTCCCTGACGAGAGGCTCCTCAGAGTGGTTATTCGAGGAATACCAAGTGGAGTGAGCTGCGAGGACGTGAAACAGGACCTGGTAGAGCAAGGATCCTCCCCAAGCTCGGTCCAACGGATGACTTCGAGGAGGGCGAAGCTGGAGAATCCTCTGGTTCTGGTACAGGTGCCACTGGACCAGGTGAAGATCCTGGACGTTACGAGGTGCTGCTTCCTGGTAGTACGCACCGAGAGACAAGGGCGCAACAGAGCGTCACCCAGTGTCACCGCTGCCAGCGCTTCGGCCATGCACAGGGTAGGTGCACCGCACAGCCCAAGTGCGTGAAGTGCAGTGAGGCCCACCGGTCCGAAGAGTGCAAGAAAAAGAAGGAGGGTACCAGCGAGGTGCGCAAACTGTCAGGGAGCGCACCCAGCCAGTTATAAAGGATGCCCCAGATATCCAAAGAAGTCTGCAGGACCCTCGCAGAAACAGGCACCAGGGAAACAACAGCCACCGAGGGAGGCCAAAAGACCCGTCACAAGCGGGCTGAGCTACGCGCGGGTAGCTCAAGGTAACGCGGGACCGAGCGCCGGTCCCGCCAGGCAACAAAGAGCACCCGTGGAGGCCCAAAACCTCACCGCGGCGGTCAAACAGATGCAACAAATGTGCTCAGCAATGAGCGCATTTTTTGCACAGATACCAGGCTTCACTAATCTGTAATGTCTTTTCAGGTGAAGCCGAACTTCCTGCAGATCGCCTCATGGAACGTCAATGGACTACAAGGTAGAAAACTTGAAGTGGAGGAACTCCTAGCCCGGTTCGACATAGACGTGTTGGCACTGCAGGAAACGAAGATGACGCCTCTGAAACCAGCCAACTTTCCTGGCTACCATGTCTACAGGAAGGACTACGCTGGACCAAGGCCGATGAGAGGAGTAGCCCTGCTGGTGAAAAAGACGATCGACCACCACCCAATCGTGCTGCCGGACACGGTAGACCTGGAAGCCACCGCCGTAGTAGTGTCAACGGCACGAAACGGCGACATCCAAATGGTATCCTGTTATCAACCTCCCGGACGCAGGAACCTGGACACGGACCTGGATGCAATATTTCAGAACCGGACTCAGGTGCTTGCCATAGGGGATCTGAACGCCAAGTCACAGGAATGGAACAGCAGAGTCACCAACACTCAAGGACGAGATCTGCTGAGGTTCCTGGGACGACACGCTGGCGATATGCAGGTACTAGGACCGGACGAGCTGACTCACGACAACGGGATCTACCGACCTGACGCGCTGGACATCGCTGTAATGAAGGAGATGACCCTCAATGCGGAAATCTTCACCAGGACGGAAGGTTCCACCGAGCATAACCCGATCTTCTTGGACCTAGGAGAGAAGGAGGATGTGGACACTGGAACCTTTGTCAAAAGGAGGACTGACTGGGAATTGTTCCGTGCAGCACTGCAAAGGAACATTGCACATATTCCCAGGATCGAATCCGAAGAAGATGTGGAGAGGGCCATCACCTCCCTGGAGAACCAGATCCAGGAAGCACTGGAGATAAGCACCACAGAGATGGAAACCAGAAGGGCACCAGCGCCGATGGCAAACCTCACGGAGGACCTCAGGCAGCTGATTCGGGATAGACGTAGGATGAAGAAAATGGCCCAGAGGACTAGACTCCCAGCGCATAGAAACGCGTATAATACGCTGAACAGGGAGAGTCAAAGCTGCCCTCCAGGAACACCGTCAAGAAGGATGGCAGCGTCACCAGGAATCGCTGGACCCACAGGACAGGAGCATCTGGAAAACCCAGCGCGCTCTGCGAAACAGGCCGAGGCCGATGCCCCCGATCCACGGAGAGAATGGGATTGTCTACACTCGCCAGGAAAAAGCCGAAGCAATTGCGGACAGCTTGGAACTGCAGTGTAGGGAAAACCAACTCGATGATGAGGACGAGGACTGGGTTGACGGCGTGGAACGCAGAGTGCGTCGGATGCTCCGCCTGCCAGACGAGGATCACATTCGCCCGACCACTCTAGAGGAGGTTAAGGAGCTTAAAGCCAAGGAAAGCTCCCGGATGTGACAAGATCGGAAACATCGCCCTCAAGAAGCTACCCAGGAAAGGCGTCGCAGCCCTGGTGAATATCCTCAACGGGATCTTGAGGCTCAGATACTTTCCGGACAGGTGGAAGAAGGCCGACGTCATAGTCATCCCGATGCCAGGTAAGGATCTAATCTTTCCTTCCTCTTACAGGCCCATCAGCCTACTCTCAGCTGTGAACAAGGTAGCCGGGCGCGTCATCTTGAGAAGAATAGAAGAGGAAACCGAAGAGCTCCAAATCATCCTGGATGAACAGTTCGCGTACAGGACAGGACACAGTACGGAACTCCAAGTGCTCAGGATCACCGAAGAAGTCACCAAAGGTTTCAACCAAAGACAGGTCACGGCGGCACTACTCCTGGACGATGCGAAAGCTTTCGACAGGGTCTGGCACGATGGTCTACTAGCTTAAATTATGAGTATGGGTTATCCCATTGCACTCGTCAAACTAGTTAGATCATACCTGCACGGAAGACAGATGCGAGTGAAAATCAAGGACTGTGTCCACGTATCGACCGATGCAAGCCGGAGTCCCCCAAGGCTCTGTGCTGTCCCCCCATCTGTTCGCTGTCTTCACCTCTGACCTCCCAAGGGCCGAAGGCACCGCCATGGCACTCTACGCGGACGACACGGCCCTCACGGTCAGATCCTGGAGAGCGAGAACAGCCACCAGAAGACTCCAAGAGGCAGCCTCTCTTCTGGAAGAATGGTGCATCAAGTGGAAAGTCGCAGAACTTTGTAACGCATAAATTCAGTAATTTCGTTGATATTAATTTTTTGGAAACAATCTCGAAGGGGTATAGCGATTTTAACTTCAGCAAATATTTTCAGTCTATTTTCAGTTTCTTATATCATTTATTTTTTTAAATTATGACGTCATCGACTTTTTTTTTTTAAATGATAACCTATATTTTTTATTATTGATTTTGGTAGTAGTTTTTATTCCGGTTCCGACCGTATAAAATTTTCAATATGTTATTATTTGAAAAAAATCGAGTAAAACAGTTTTTAAAGTTCAAATAACAAAAATTCATTAAATTGGGAAAATTTATCTAGTTGCCGGTGTGTCACATTAGTTCGATTTTTCAATTATTTGTATAATTTCAAAATAAAAACGAATGTGCCGTCGATAACTTTCCGTCAAACTTAGGCAACTAGATAAATTTTCCCAATTTACTGAATTTTTGTTATTTGAACTTGAAGACTGTTTTTTCTCGATTTTTTTCAAATATAACATATTGAAAATTTTATACGGTCAGAACCGGAATAAAAAACTACTACCAAAATCAATAATAAAAAATATAGGTTCATTTAAAAAAAAGTAGATGACGTCATAACTTAAAAAATAAATGACATAAGAAACTGAATATAGACTGAAACTATTTGCTGAAGTTAAAATCGCTATACCCCTTCGAGATTTTTTCAAAAAAATTAATATCAACGGAATTACTGAATTTATGCGTTACTTAATTTCCACACTGTATATATATATATATATATATATATATATATATATATATATATATATATATATATATATATATATATATATATATATATATATATAAGTTGTTTTTCAGGTTTTTGCGGGTGGTGAATGTTAAATTCGTTTTCATCATTTCAGTTCGAGTTACCAGAGGCCGCAGTGGGCAGTTATCTGTTAGAACCTGAAGATGGCAGATGAGATTCTGCCGAAACGTCGTTCAGACAACCACGGTCCCTCTCGGGGCCTATCACCTACGCGGGAGTATGCCCGGAAAACGAATTTAATATATATATATATATATATATATATATATATATATATATATATATATATATATATATATATATATATATATATATATATATATATATATATATATATATATATATATATATATATATATATATATATATATATATATATATATATATATATATATATATATATATATATATATATATATATATATATATATATATATATATATATATATATATATATATATATATATATATATATATATATATATATATATATATATACACACGTTTTCTATGTAAGTCGAGATCCTTATATTTTTTAGACAACCCGAGATCCACATGGAGGATTCAATATTTTAGAGAAAAAAAAGTACAATATGCATTTCAATGTATTCTCATTAAAGGCATCAAAAGAGGGGAAACAAATTTTGCCGATTTAGTTATACATGAAATATATCATACAAGTAGAGATCTGTTATTTAATATGGGTAAGATGGGATCCAAGGTTATATATTTTAAAATATTTCGTACATGTTGAGATCCACCGACGTTGCCGGTTCTCATTACAGTTGTTTTATTGACATGTGTCATTCAAGAGACTTTCGTCTGCTATTCTTGACCTTTTTTTGGATTTCAAATCGATAGATTTACTAAGACGTAATGTTATGCGTGCCTAAGTTTGCGATGTGGTCGAATTATTTTATTTTTTGTAGTAATCCAGTTTCGACATTGACAATATGTTTCTCTAAATTATTTATCAATAATGTGGTCCAATCTTATAATTCTAAATAAGAATCAATATTTACTTCAGGGTTAACCGAAAAATCTTATTTATTGTTGTATTGGGATTTCCGAGCAATTTGCAAACGAAACTTTTATTAGGGGCTATTGGGGAACAATTACACAAATCTTATAGGCTTTAGGGCACAGGATTTATTTGTATTCTTTATGTAATTAAAAACTATAGCATCTAGCCATTGTTATCTATCACTTAAATATCAAGAAAAAAGCAAAATATGTATCCATCATTTACTTTATAATAAACAATTTCAACATATTTCTAACAAAACTAGGTAATTAAAATTTAACATTCCCAATCCCAATAATATAAGTACCCAAATAAAGAAATAGTTTTATTATCATTATTTTTTTCTCTAATTCATTTCTCTACTACATATTATAGTGGTCTGCAAATATCAGAATTATATATAAATTATGCAGATACAGTGGTAGTCAGCACTACGTCCTTTTATTCTTGGAAGAATTTGAAGCTTTACGCTCCGGAATTGCCTCCTCAAAAAAAAAAAAAAAATAATGAAACCGCCATTTTCTCATGATTTGATTTGTTCCTCATTTTGTAAACACTTAAAATTACAATTTATTTAATTCGTTTTTCTTATGCTGTAAGTATATGAATTTCTTATTTAAAATACTAGCTAGGATCTTCTAATTATGTACAAAATATAGTGATTTATGCAACAAGTGCATAAAGCAGTACTTTTTTTCACGATTAGGAAGTTTGGCCGCTCGAGCTGTAGACGAGTGCGACAATCGCATGAGTGAAAAAAGACACTTTATGCATGAGTTTCATACAATACCTTTTCTACGACTGTGTGCAATTAAAAAAATTAAATTATTAATTAAATTAACACAAACATCACAGCGCAAATCTAAAGCTAGCGAAGATCGCGAGACAACTTCAATTATTGTGTTCAATGCATTCTTATAATTCGGCTATACGCCAGAGTGAAATAATAGCACTTTTTTATGCTTTTTACTTTCACTATCACCATAAACATGTTTTACGCTCGAGAAATAATGAAAAAAGTACAGTTTACACTGAAAATAATTTGCACCTTATAATTAAGAGGGCGCTTATTTGGACTACATTTATTTATCAGTAACATTAAATTATTATTAATAACCCAGTAATAACGCTTTTTTCCAAATAATATTTTTTTTCAAGAATGATTTATTTATTACTAATCAATTATACAGTGTGGTGATAATGTATGGAACAAATTCAATGAAACTTTCCAGGAAGGTTTTCGCAAAAAAATTCTCACAGATCAATTTTGTTTTTCAAAAAGGCATCTTTTCTGATAAATGGCATTTTTTGATTGTGTTTGTTTTCGAGCTATGAAGTCATCGGCATTTTTTTAAATAGCAACCTATACATTTTTTTTGGATTCGTATAGAAGACGCTTTTCTGTATACACTGTTATAACAAGTGGCATGTTGAAGAGGAAAGTTTTTGACATATTTATTTGACTTCAAAGTTTCAGTCATTTTAAAAATTATAAAAATAAGCTTGACCAACGATCTCCATATCGCCGTATCTAGAATTCAAACCTCTAATCAAATCCGTCGAAAATATATCAGCTTACGGTTAAAAAAATGACAGCGACTTCAAAATTAAAAAAAAAAAATTAAATAAAAAAATATTGATTCAAAAAACAAAATTTTTTATTTCATTCGAAAATAAAATAAAATTGTCATGAAAGTAAAAAATTACTAAATAATCTATTGAAATACTGAATTAATTAGGTAATAATTATTACATGAAGACGAACTTAAAATAGACTTAAAAACTAATAATAAATGTTTAAAATTTTGACGACTGTAATTTTGAAGTAAATATCTCCAAAAATTTCCACTTCAACATGCCACTTTTTTTACATCAGCGTATGCAGAAAAGAGTCCTCTATTCGAATCCATAGAAAAATATATAGGTTGCTATTAAGAAAAAAAGACCGATGACGTCATAGCTCGAAAATAAAGCATAATCAAAGAATGACATTTATCAGAAAAGATGCCGTTTTGAAAAACAAATTAGTCCTGTCCGAGGATTTTTTTTGCGAGAATTTTCCTGAAAAGTTTTATTGAATTTGTTCCATACATTATCACCGCACTATATTGTTGGTATATTTAGTAACAAATAAAATAGCATATTAAATAATATTGTTTTATTGTAAAACTAAGGCATTACGCTAATCAGTAACTGCAAGAATAAATATTTATAATTAATAAATACTGTAGTTCATAATTAAATTACCTCATTAACAAGTAATGTTAGCAATAGTTTTTAATATACATATGTCCTCTTTTTTAACAAAATATACTAATTCAAATAATATGAAATATTTGTTAATTATTTGAAAATGTATTAGTAAAAACATAAATCAGCTAAACGGGATAAGCAGTAGAAAATAAGAAGTAAAAATTACTTTTTCTATTTTACAATGATATAAAATAAGTATTTTATATGTCATGCGTATTTTATAAAATACAGATTTTATATATATATAAGTCATAGTAAATTAACACTGTTTTTACCCTAAATTCTAACATGAATATTGACACAAATGATTGCAACGTTGCCGTCTTGGACGGATCTCATCTTTACATACAGACATCTACAACATAAAGACGAGCCGTACTCCCTCTACAGCCGACGAATCTGAACTACAGATGTATAAAATGTGAAATTTTCGGTAAAAATGAGATCCACAGTAAAATTTGAAATTAGTTGTTAATGATCCAACTGAACAATATGACGGCGATATACATGCAAAGCAAGATGAGATTCAAAATCGGATCTCACCTTTCAAAACGGATCTCAGCTTGTATACGAAATGAATAAAAAGGATCTCCACTTGCAGGGATATATATATATATATATATATATATATATATATATATATATATATATATATATATATATATATATATATATATATATATATATATATATATATATATATATATATATATATATATATATATATATATATATATATATATATATATATATATATATATATATATATATATACAGGGTGTTTACGAACTTGGGAATATATTTTTAATGGGAGGTAGTACTTGGTAAAAAGAAGTCGATTGCTAAAAATTTACCTTAGTAAAAGTCGCTCAGAAGTGGCAGAAAAAAATTATTTTAAATAATACACCAAATTGTTTGAGAACCGCTGACGAAGCTAGCCGTGTGCGAAAGCCATGGCAGTGTTGCCAAATGGTAATCTCAATGTCCATTACTTGGCGACAATTCTTTTCTTTTTCCAATAGCATTAGATAAATAGCGTCTAACTGTGTTACCGGTCAAAACTAATTTTTTTAAATTAAATATTTTACCCGAAAATTAAACATCTTGTAACAGCCAGAAAAGTAAAACATAGTAACCTATGGATTGTTTGAATTGTTTTAATGAATCCAACTACAGCTTAAAACATTTTTCTCACTATTGATTGATTTACATTTTTTCACATCATTAAATTTGTTCTTTTTCACAGTATCTGTATTTTTATGGAAATACTCGTGCAAATACGAAATGGGGAATTCAAAATATTTACATCTTTGTATTGTACAATTTAAAAATGGAAATATACCCAATCTATTATAATAAATTATAGTGAATAAATCCCTGATATTGAGTGATGAAAACTGATAATTGAACTTATTAATCTTACCTTTACAACAAGCTCTCTGGCGGAAAATTCCTTAAAGCACTCCCTTCACTCAACCACTAACACACAATTTTTTTTCTTTGTATAGACACTACACTCAAAAACCAAATAAATAACAATATTTCCATGTGTAATATTTGTAAATTCATCACTATTTGTAGTGGTCTTCTTTTTGAAGGTATAAAAGCAATTTTTCCATATCACGAGGCAATTCCGTAAAAAACAAACTCATCTCAATTTTGAGTACACAAAATTAACGAAATAAAACAATAAGAACTGTTTTAAATATTAAATAACCATTAATATTAGTTTTTCAAACTTCATAATACACTTAAAATAACACGTTCTGTTAACTAGACCACATTTGTGCTATTCGATTACAGCTGATGGGAGTCGTTTCTAATTCGATGCATGTTCAGTTTAAAATTACACGAACACACAGTTAAACATTTTATTTTTAGTTTCTCTATGCACAAACAAAAGCAATACGTTTAAGTACTTTGTGTGGTACATTTTTTACGCAACTTTAAAAATTACAAAATGACATAAAACAGAATTCACTGACACATACAGGTCAGCACTGCAAACTGCAGACTTGTAAATATACCTACATAAATTACAAACAACGATTGCCAACTATAGCATTCATAAATTATTATGATTTTATAAATGAGTATAGTTAGCTCACTTTAACGTACCTTGTTTGTGCTAATGCTCTCTTTATTTATTACACTTCATTGCAAAAAGTAAATAGGTGCGTTCTTTCTGAGATTTCAGTAGGTCCAGGGTTCGAATCACAAACTTATTATTTTTTTTTTTTTAGATAAGTATTTTTTAGTTCGTTAGTAAGATTTATATGAAGATTACATTTTTTCCTTGCCCTTTATTATAGTTTGTTTATTTTCACGGTGTCGAATTCCCCTTTAAAAATGATATCTGATGAGCACGCCATGCCGTGGCCTTGAAACGGCCAATGAAATTGCTAGAAATACTGCCATTTCCGTATGACTGTAAGGAATGCTTATATGCCCTATATACTACCTTTTGTAATAAAATATACTAGTAAAATGAAAAATATTTTGTATTCAGATTAATTTGTATAAAATACAAAAATGTACTGAAATTATTGTCAAGGTACCGACGTGCTTTTTGCTTGATAATAGGTACTTACTGAATTTGGTATGAACATATTTATTTTGGCAGCACTTGATGCAATGTAAATGAAACGTTGGTTGCGTTTTAGATACTCTTGCTCCATCTATAAGTCTTTTCATATACAAGTGCACACGACGCCAGTTTAAGTAACATTTGGTAATAAGTTACTAAATATCAGCTTAAGTAACGTTCAATAATAAAGTTACTAAATAGAATTATTTAAAAGAGTGGTAGTTTGCAATCAACGTTCAGTTTATGCCATAATGTTTTTTCATTATTATCTCTTGTGTCCTATGTCATTACGATGCCGCATAATTATAGTAATAATGAACTGCTCGATATGCTATTAATCTATGGTGAATGTCACCAAAATTCTGTCCATTTAAGCAGTTTGGCCACACAATAGTTCCAATTTAAAAATTGTTCATAATGCCAGCCCAATTGTTAACAGAGAAGCGGTGTTGAAAATTAGCAGGGCGGACAGCATATGGGTTTTTTAATGATTAATGATCACTGATGCGTCTTGTGAAAATTTAAAACTCCATTATGGGTAAAAATGGCTTCATTTAGAAATAAAATGTTGGCAGTGAAATCTTGCCCTTGATCTAGTAGTCAATTGCAAAAGTCTACATATAAGGGATGATCTTGCTGTTATTGAGCATGAACTCTTTGTACATGAAACCGGTACTGATTTTCCCTCAGGGTGCATCATATAACCCGATTTAAATTTGGATCACCCTCTACCAAATTTAAAATATTCTCCTCAGGGGTCAAAATACGCAAAGGCACAATCTAGTTTTTTTTATTCTGACACATTACCTCTTTCCTAATTTTGTTTCCAATAAATTATTTTACTCTAGTATAATCATTTATTATTTCACATAAAAATATGTTAAAATAGATTTCAAATATTGTTTCATAAAGGATAAGTAAGTTTGAATAGATATTTAGAGTTTATTAAATAATTAAAAAATACTAGACAGTTTCATAATTCTTTTACCTCTTAAAAGATTAAAGATGAATCAATTAATCTATACAAATTTTAATAAAATATTTGAGATAGCTCAGAAAATAAAAATATAAATCCTTCAAACTCACTATTTCTGCCATTTATTCAACGTGTTAGATAGAAAGGGAAATACTACACCCTTGAGGGTTGCATACAGTTCGGTTTTGCCCATGTGTATTAGAAGTATGAGTATTTACCACAGACATATGCTGTCTATGGTATTTACTTAATTTTTACAGAGCAAACAGTGAAACAAAGTTCATCTCTTTCTTTGCCTTGACGGGTGCTGCAAGGTACATTAATCTCAAAGTGATTCGTGGAATTTGCGAAATTCATATGACTGAATTTAGCAAATAATTTTTTAGCTACCATTTAAAAAATAGTTATATGTATAAAAAAAAGTATGTAAAAAAAAACCAAACTAATAAAATGTGTTTTTAAATAATTTCAAGGTAAAGATTAAAACACCAAAAATATTAATAGTCGAACTTATCTAACTCGAACTTCCTAAATTCACCCCCTCCCTCCGAGATTTAGATAAAATTTGAGTTACAGAAAATACTTATAAAGTGAAAAGGGCATAGAAACATATTCGGTTTACAGAGAAGTTCGAGTCATAGCAGTTCGACTATTTTATTAACCTCTAGTATTTTCAATATTTTAAAGGGACCTTTAACCTAAAGGGAGTTTTAGTGACAAAAATATATTACAAACTAAGTATATTAGGTAGCAATCCTATAGTTTAAATAAAAATTAGCTTAAATGGCCATTGTATATCTTGATTTAACCTAATACCAAAAGTAAGAAAAATCTATAAATGCAATAAGGAAAATTATTTTCATAATAGGGTTTATAAAACAATTCACTTCAGTGATAAACTGATCACAATTCATTTAAATAGTATTTACTGAACATAAAGAAATTTTGCACCTAATTAAACAATACAAAAAGATTAATAATAATAGCAGCCATATTAATAAAAACTATGATATAGCATGCTAACTAGTTGTCACTATTAAAGATGCACAAGAGCTTTGTTATCAGATAGGGTAACAGATTTTCTCAAGTCTACGAACGTAGTTGTAAGCTGTAGAAGAATAGAATTGTGCAAATGGCCAGATTTCTTGAGGGTACTTTCTGTCTTCTATTCCTTGATTTTTTGGGAAACCAGACCTTCTAATGTACATGGCAGGGAAGACTAAAAAAGAAAATTAAATATTGTAATATACCTCATACGTTATAAATGAATGTTTTTCTTTGAATATTATCTAGCTTTTAGCAAGAGGCATTAAAATTTTGATAATTAATTTAATTTTATTTAATATATTACACTCTCGATATTATACGTGTCATGCCAAATACCTGAAAAGGTGGTTATAACTATTACATCTACAATCTAGCAATCGACCAAGAAACCTTCTCAATATTTATATGGGACGGGATCCAGTTTTAAGAAATTTTAATGGGCATAATTATTTTACGTTATAATTAAGATACCTTTAAAAATAAAAGCACAGACTGAATTATTGTATTAAAAATATTGGTAAAATGGACATTTTACCACTAACATAAAAACTGAGACAAGCTGCTTTATTCAATTTAGTTGTCGATACGCTTTAGACTGTATGTGATATAAAATTATTGTTTCAAAGGACCAATTGCATAGGATGAAAATTATCAATTTCTTTAACCTGACAAGACTCCAGATACTGCTATCTTAATTTAGTAAATACTGTACCTTGTGCTCTTAAAACTTCCATTGTCGTGATTGGATAGGGCACAGCTATGGATGGAAAACCTCCCTCTCTCGATTGTAATGGTTTCCCAGACTCTTGGGTTTTGGAACCATGTAGTCTTCGTTCATAAATGTTCTGACCATATGAATAGTGTATTTATGATGTCTGTACTTGAAAAACCTCATATACATATTTGTATCCATCCACACATTTTGGCTCTCGTTGTCACTGGGAGACCTATACGATTAAATTCTTCTATTAAATACTTATACTTAATGCCGATTGTTGGATTTAACTGACAATGTTTGAACAAAATAAAAATAAAACAATTTCTAACCTGTGAAATGTCACGTGAAATTCTGCCAGATGAGTTTGTTTTCAGTTTTTACATAAAACACAAATTTGATATACTTTTTCCATTACTGTGCCGCAAAAAACTGAAAAATAGAAGATAGAACACAAAAATCTCCTGCTAGGCACGAAAACAAAACAAAACAAAATGACAAATGTCAAAACGGAGAAATGACAAAATAAACAAGGAACGGTGATTGGTGATTCACAAATCGAGTATGCGCAGAAATTGCTTAGGACTATTTTTTGAGATGGAAGCACGAATTTCTTAATATTAAGAAATTCGTGGATGGGAGATATTAGGTGCATTATTTCTAGCAGATCTCAGTTAATCTATGTAGTTTTACGGAGGCTTTTATTTATGCAGTGTTACCGTAAAACAACTTAGATTAACTGAAATTTTAGAGAGAGCACCTAATGTTGGCTACACTGCTTGTGGAGCTATAGTCATAAAGTTACTATGCAAATATGGAGTAACAAAATTCTGTGATAGAATTGTTATTTAATAGTGTTTGTTTTCAATCTTCGTTCGGTTCGTTTTACAGTTTTTTCATAGTAACCAGTAATAATGAACTTGTGGATGTTAATATCTACATATGGTACATGTCAAATTACATCGGCTGTGCGTGGAACATTTTTTCAAATACAAATGCCGCATGATTTGTAACCTTTGTGCAACGATCACACTATATTTGTGAGTTACGGCCCCGTCGAAGACATGATATGAGGTCCTGATATGCCTTTCAACGCTAAGAAAAACATTTTAAATTTGGTAGAGGACAATCCAACTTTAAGTATGTGTGCGTTCATTCGTTAAGCAAAACGTACGTCTAATCGGATTGTATAGGAGGAAATAAACTATCCATTTTCATGTAAAAAGATTTCATTCATGTTCAACAGCAACAAAGTTTTGTGTGATGAAGGATATGGCAACATGGAACAGTTATTGTGAAATATGCTGTGTATTGGGACAGGACATTCACCTTCGATTCCAGCAGTTCTCAACATGTTAGCACTTTTTTGTTGAGAAAGGTCAGTTATTTTTTTCTAATATTTAAGTTTTCTTATGCACTATACGATTTATTATATCAAGATGTACTTAACCTCAAAAAATAATTCCCAAGTTTGTAAACACCCTGTATATATATATATATATATATATATATATATATATATATATATATATATATATATATATATATATATATATATATATATATATATATATATATATATATATATATATATATATATATATATATATATATATTATATAATTATATATATATATATATTATATAATATATATATATATATGTATATATATTATATATATATGTATATATATATAATATATATATATATATATAATATATATATACATATATATATATATATATATATATATATATATATATATATATATATTATATATATATATATATATATATATATATATATATATATATATATATATATATATATATATATATATATATATATATATATATATATATATATATATATATATATATATATATATATATATATATATATATATATATATATATATATATATATATATATATATATATATATATATATATATATACAGGGTGAGCCACGGTGGGTGGAGTATTAGAAGTATATGGAGAATGGATCAACCAATTGCTTTGAAATTTTGGTTACCAAGATAATCGAGTATGATCTCTCCAACTAAAATATTTTCGAAAGTGCGGTGTTGCCACATACGTAAAACTGGCAATATCTTCGTTATTTTAAATGGAATACCCTGTATATTTTTGCGTTTTTTTTGATCGTCGTCTCTTTCTGAGTAACTTTTATTAATATTTCCCTATACCTATCTCAAGCCGTTTTCGAGATAATAATTCTTTTCTGAATTTATTCCCAAAAATTTGACTTTCAGTAAATCGTGTTTTCTCTTATCTACGCAGCAATTAAAAGATAATTTTTTAGTTGCGGCTAGGCAAGGCCTGGGGGCATCTCCTCCATTAATCAAATGTTTCGAATATCATACAGGGTGAGTTAGAGAACGCTTTCTACAAGTGACTTAGAAAAATGCTCGAAAGTCAATTTTTTTTAAATGGAATGCCCTATATATTATTACTGATTCGGAAAGACAATACATTTACCTCTTTAAAAAGGTAATATACTCTATACCTAATGCACACCGTTTTCGATTTATGGGCACTTTTCTGTAACCTTACCAAGAATATTAGTCTTTTGGTATATCATAACGGGTGGGCCATGAAATTTTTGTTTTGTCATTTTGTAATGACAACAGATGTTATTTTTCTAAATAAATTTGACGTTAGTGATATTTGCACCTAATTTGAATAGCTATGTAGCACAAATATGGCAGAAAATAATTATACAAACACGGTTTTAATTGATTTGTTTATTATCCATGGACAGTGCAATAAGATTATCAGCAGAACTTGTAGAAGATTTAATGAGAAATATCCGAATTTGCCGCAGATCAGAGGAATTTTATAAATTTTGGTTTATCATTAAGAGAACAATAACAGTGTCAGTATTAGGAAAAAAATAATAACTAAGCAGCAACAACAGTAACAAAGTCTAAGTAGCAATAACAAATAATACCAATAACAGTAATACATATAAAAATCTTAAAAATATTGTTATAATTGTTCGAAATGTAGACCGTTAACTTCCAGACACTTTTGTATACGACGATGGACGACGTTTGTTGTAGCAGCTCTTATTTCAGCGGGGTCCAAGTTTTCAGTCTTGAATCACTCGACGTTCTAATTCTTTCCTGTTGTGGACTGGAGTTTTATAAACTCTATCTTTAAGAGTACCCCAAAGATAAAAATCTAACGGGGTAAGGTCAGGGGACCTCGGAGGCCAATTCCACGGTCCCAAACGTCTAATCCAACGATCATCGAAAAAGCGGTCCAACTCCATACTAATTTCGTGTGTACAATGTGCAGGAGCCCCGTCGTATATTTTTCAATTGACATAATATCAAGGAAGTCTTCCACAATTGTTCTAATTATATCTAAATATTTTCTGGAATTCAATTTTTCGTCGTATATGTAATATTTTATTTTGTCATCCATTAACATACAAAACACATTGAAACTAAATTTGACTTGAAAGCCAGCCTCTCTAGTAACGTGGTGTTGTCTGTGGCCCAATGGTGACGATTTCGTGTGTTACAAATCCCTTCCTTAGAAAATTTTGATTCATACAATTTTCTTTAAAAAATTGGAGTCCTCTTGCATACGTACAAGTAACATTTCATAAAATTCTATTCTCTGTAGATAATCCTGAGGCATGAGAAATTGGACTCTTGTAAATTTGTAATTATGCATTTTATGGTTTGCTAGTATTCTTCGAATGGATGAATATGGCAATGCTAAATCCCGCTCAGCACAACGTATGGAATACTGGGGATTTGCATGAAAATATGCTAGCACATTGATTTCATTTACCTCGTCAGATGTCACAGGTTTAGGTAAATTTCTTGCTTCTCTTAATGACGAACCAAAATTTATAAAATTCCTCTGAAATCGTAAAAACTTTCTGTTGTTCATCTGCGGCAAATTCGGATATTTCTCATTAAATCTTCTGCTGAAGTTCTGCTGATAATCTTAGTGCACTGTCCATGGATAATAAACAAATCAATTAAAACCGTGTTTGTATAATTATTTTCTGCCATATTTGTGCTACATAGCTATTCAAATTAGGTGCAAATATCACTAACGTCAAATTTATTTAGAAAAATAACATCTGTTGTCATTACAAAATGACAAAACAAAAATTTCATGGCCCACCCATTATGATACACCAAAAGACTAATATTCTTGGTAAGGTTACAGAAAAGTGCCCATAAATCGAAAACGGTGTGCATTAGATAATAGAGTATATACCTTTTTAAATAGGTAAATGTATCGCCTTTCCGAATCAGTAATAATATACAGGGCATTCCATTTAAAAAAATTGACTTTCGTGCATTTTTCTAAGTCACTTATAGAAAGCGTTCTCTAACTCACCCTGTATGATAATCGAAACATATGATTAATGGAGGAGATGCCCCCAGGCCTTGCCTAGCCGCAACTAAAAAATTATCTTTTAATTTCTGCGTAGATAGGAGAAAACACGATTTACTGAAAGTCAAATTTTTGGCAATAAATTCAGAAAAGAATTATTATCTCGAAAACGGCTTGAGATAGGTATAGGGAAATGTTACCAAAAGTTACTCAAAAAGAGACGATGATCCAAAAAATGCAAAAATATACAGGGCATTCCATTTAAAATAACGAAGATGTAGCCAGTTTTACGTATAAGTGGCAACACCGCACTTTCGAAAATATTTTAGTTGGAGAGATCATACTCGATTATCTTGGTAACCAAAATTTCAAAGCAATCGGTTGATCCATTCTCCATATACTTCTAATACTCCACCCACCGTGGCTCACCCTGTATTTCAATTCTGTACCTACTGCCTTCTGGTTCCTAAATTTTTGTTTATAGATAAAATGACCAATTTACTAAATATTGCTTAAACAAATACTTCAATTCTACCTTATACAAAACACAAAACGTGGAATATTTATTGACCTAGATATTACGAAAGCAGTTTCAGTATCTTAAAAAGTGTTTAGATGAGAAGGAGTATACCACAATTTTATTTCATTTTAAAATGTTAATATGTTTTATCGGAAAACGTACGGATTTGTACGTATTTTAGTTATTTTAGTTTTTTTTATTTAATTATTTGGTTTTGTATAGATAGAGCATATTTTATAGTTTCATAAATATTAAATACACTGAAAAATTTTAATATAAGTATATATAATTTTTTTACTGTTTTAATCATATTATTTATTTATTTATTTTTTTTTGTAAAAAAAGACCGGTTTAATCGGTTTTATGGAATGCTGGAATTCAAAAATCGGTTTTTTCAAAAGTCGGTTTCTGTATAAACCCTAGCCGGGAGAGCATCCCACTCTCAGGCTAAATCCCTAAGGCCAATCAGTCTTATGTCTTTTATCCTTAAAACAATGTAAAAACTGCTGGACAAACACATCAGGGATGGAGCACTGGTTACGAAACCAGTATACACAAACCAATATGCATACCAAGTAGGGAAGTCAACAGAAACAGCACTCCACCATCTAATTAGGAGGATGGAGAAGACGCTGAGAGAAAAGGAGGTGGGGCTGGGAGCCTTTTTCGACATCGAAGGGGCCTTCGACAACACGTCTTTTTCTTCAATTCGCGAACATACTCAAAGGCAGGACTCTTAGAGCTCAAGTGGCGAAGGGATGTCCACAGTAGCCGAGCTTCTCGAGACACTTAGCAGAAAAGGATTTACCGACCAAGGCTATGCTGAGGATACAGTCATCACAGTAAGGGATAAATTAACATGACGGTTAGGGAACTAATGCAGAAAGCCTTAAACATCACTCAGAATAGAAGAAAAAGGGGGAACTCAAGATAAATCCCCAAAAAATACCGTTATCCCATTCACCGGAAGAAATCTAGAGGTTCCATACTTACCTGGAACCAGCACATGATAAAATAAAACAAAAATCGGAAATTACTCACAGTAATTAGACGAATCTGCGGCAAAACTTGAACTCAAGCCTGATATGATGCATTGGCTCTATACCACTGTTGTACGAGACCCTTAATTACATATGCAGCCCTGGCCAGGTGCAAAGACTGGTGTACTTGGGTATAACGGGGGAAATGTGCTCGATCTCACTGTAGCAATGGGAGCCCCGTTAAACCTCCCCCTCATTCTACATAATAATACAAGGGGAGGCGAGGATGGGATTCCATAGACTGCAAAATGCTGGGGAGCTGATTCGTCATAGCCCTCACACGAGTCATGAGTGAATTAAAAAGACTATGGCAGGTCCTAGCCTTGAGATGTCAGACCACATGGCTCTTAAATACTTCTACAACTCGAGGTAATCATACCAGATCAAAGCTATGGAAGGGATATACACCAGACTTCCTTAACAGAGAACTAATCTGATATACAGACAGGTCCAGGACTGAAACAGGAACAGGGACTGGTACACGTAGTGAAAACCCAAAGGCAAACCTTGGTTATGCACTTGGGAATCACAGTACTGTATTCCAGGCCGAAATATACGCAATTCTACTGTGCATTCGCGAAAACTTAAGGAGAACTTACATAAAAAACATCCATATTGCCTCACATAGTCAGCTGGCACTGAAGGCATTAAAATTCTGTAAAGTGAGTTCAAGACTAGTATGGGAAAGCTAGAAGAACTCATGACTCTGGCAGAACGGAATACAATCAAACTAATCTGGGTGCCAAGACATAGGGGGTCCTCGGAAACGACTGTCAGCTCAGTGCCATGCCAAGCAAGGATCAGCTAACCGGAACTAGCACTTTCAGTGCCAAAGTCCTTTGCAAGGAGGTGCGTATCAGACTAGGTCAAAAAAGAAAACAATAGATACTGACAAAACATAACAGGACACAGACACAGCAAAGCATTCATAACCCAACCGTGCACAAAAAGAGCTCAACAACTACTTACGCTAAGCAGGAACCAGCCGATAATTGTAACAGGGTTACCACGGTTATTCACAGCTCATGCACCAGAGAAGAAACACCTACACCAAATGGGGTTGTATGAAAGTGAGCTGGGATGCAGATCAATACGAGGTGCTGGACCACAAAAGACAAAACATTTTTGGTGAAACAAAAGCGAACCCGAGAATACTTGTATACAGACCGGTCACAGAACTGTATCGACTGACTAATCAGCAATACAGGAATCACCGGAAGGGTATAGATAACTGGGAGAGGACACAATAAGCTGCCTTGGCCGCAATGTCACCGCGATCGTATCAGGCAGGCGGACCCGGAAGGAAAAAAATTCTTAATATATAAACATAGGTACATATTATTCATACCTACAAAATCTCTTTTCATTTCTTTTTAAAATAAAATCAAGCAAATAACAAAAAGTATCTCATAAAATATATTAAACCGGCAACACTGGGATAAGTAAACTGGTAGCAGGTCATGCCCAGTATTTACGTTTGTTTGAACAAATGAGCTATTTAAGTTATAAAAATGGTATACTATAGTAAGTATTTTAACAATTTTACTTTTTATTAATCATTCTCGTATCATAATTGGTTTTCTTTGTGTTTTTAATTTAAAAGTTAAAAAAAAATGATTCGCTAATAGAAAATTGTCGATTAGTAGACGCACATTGGTAAATTATTACAAGATCGATGCGTCAAGGGACAATAAGGAGAAATTTAATAATTTGATAGAGAAACTCCCTTATTCCTAATGTTGATGTAATCTGACCTATTTTTGACATATTTGTTTGCTATATGTAATAAATGACAAATTTTACTTGTCTAACATCGTATATTTTAATGAATATTTTCCTTGTTCAACAAATACAATAACGATACAATACTGATAGATATATTGCTTACATAACACAAAAGTGTGGGTTATATATTTCTTAAATAAACATTACAATTAATTTGCAGTTTGTTGAACTGTCTACTTACGGCTTATAATTATAATTATTAAATATCCAAATATGCTAACTACACAAACCATTACACCATCCCTTTCAGGAGAATGACCTTTACTATGACCACTTGTGAAGAGCATTCTCTAGTCAGGAGGGAAAATATCGGACATGGTTTATGTGCAAATAAATCTAACGGCAAAATTATAATTTATACATATTAACAATTATCAACAGGCCTGTTTTACATCTTAAATATAATTAATTACATGTTTGTATTTCCGTACACGATTCTTGTGTACTGTGGTCAGTCTGCCTTTGTTATCTTGAATTGTACAATTCGGATCCTCTACGTGAACGACCGGGAAAGGACCGTTGTACCATGCGTCAAATTTGTGACGACTTTCGTTAGTCACAGTAACAAGATCTCCTGCTTTATATCACTTTCACTTGTTTTATTATCAAATTGAATTTTTCGGTCTAACTTTGACTTTTCAAGATACTCCTTCGCCCTTTTATGTGCTAACTGTAACCTATACCTAAACTCTTGATCGTATGCGTCGATATTGTAGAGGGTCGACGTGTGATCCGGTTCGTATTTCTGGAAGATCCGCTTTTTTTCCAAAAACAAGTTCAAATGGCGTGTAGTTATGGTACGTGCTTGGAGTTGTATTGTAACAAAATGCATACTATTGGCTCCATGTTGGCCAATCGGTTTTTAAATCATTTATATACATACGCATGTATTCGTTTAGAACGCGATGATTTCTTTCGCGCCCTCCAATTGATTGGCTATGGTAAGCAGTAGATATTTTAAGATTCGTATTTAATAGCTTTGTTACGTTTTCAAAACAGTTGCCGCCTCTTTGTTTACTATTGCAATTATTACTACATATTTTTTAATTCGCACTGTATTGTTACAGCATACTATTAACCTTCACTTGACTTAGGAAATTTACCAATGGTATCTATGCAGACAATATCAAAGGATTTTTGAGGTGTAGGGGTAATTACCAATGGATTGGGTAGTTTTATTTTAATCTTGTTAATTTGACATTTATGACAATTTCTTACATACATAGTGAGTGATAAGTGTATCACTCTGATGGTCAGTGCTACTACCAGTCAGACATTAATGGAAATGACAAATAATAATAGCAACCAGACTAGCCTAAAGCAGACTAAGCAAAACAGACATAGTGAGTGATAAGTGTATCCCTCTGATGGTCAGTGCTATTACCAGTCAGACATCACTGATGTCTTGGTGACTGATGGCGACCTGCAAATCAGGTACCAAGTGCTTCGACCCCTAACCCTGGTGGGCTGAACTATACACTGAATAAGATTTGCAGGAAACAACTATTCAGCGGACAAAAGCCCCGACCTGCATTGAATTAAACCTGAAATTGGAATTGACAAATGATCCCAGCTACCAAACAAGATTTGCAGGTTTAATTCAATGCAGGTCGGTGCTTTTGTCCGCTGTGTAGTTGTTTCCTGCAAATCTTATTCACTTTCTTACATAGTTTGCAACATCTCGTGACATATTTTTCCACATATAGGAAGCTCTTAACTTTTTTAACAGACTTTTTTGACCGCAATGGCCTCCTAACATCGGATTATCGTGAAATGTTTCTATCAGTTTTAATTTTTCATTTTTATTTGTGATCACTTTTCTTACATAACAAAGGATAATAGTGAGTTTGTCAAGATATTTATGCCCTAATTTCGTAAAATGATTAACAGTGAACTTTTTAAAAATATCATCAGCTAAGCTTAGTCTTAATTTTTCAATTTTACAATCACCAGCAATAATTTCGAGCTGAGACAATACTTGCTTTAAAGCAATATCGCCGTTAATAATTGGTATTGTTTCTTGAGCGCTCAATTTTCTTTTTATACCTAATCATCATCCTAAGCGATGTAAGTTTTATTTCAAATTATAATACGGGCAATTTAATAGTCTCATAATTGTCTAAAGTTTCATAAACCTTAAGGGTTATAGATAAATTTACTAAAGGATTTTTATTTTGCTCACTGGTTTTTAAAACTGACCGAGTAATCGCCAGTATCTACGACACGTTATTACGAATATTTAAGTTCGTCTATATTTATTCTAGATAATGCGTCTGCACAGGCGTTATCTTTGCCTTTTACGTATTAAATTCTGAAATCATATTCTTCTAGATCTAGACGTATTCTAGCGAGTTTTGATGTTGGATCTTTCATGGAGAATAAATAAACTAAAGGTCGATAATCAGTTTTTATAAAAAATTTTGTAGCATATACATAACAGCGAAAATATTTTATAGCCCAATATACTGCCGTCAGTTCCTTTAAAATAGTTAGTTTATGTAGTTCTCCTTTGGTAAAACTACGTGAGGTGTACGCAATTGACGGGTGTGAAAACAGCTGCGGTCTCGCCATCCACGGTTTTGTAAAAAATGACGATTCCATCATCTCGTATGTAAAATTTTTCAGTTAAATATACATACAGTAACTGTATCAACCACAGATATATACAGGGTGTCCCAACCAAAAGTAGGCACCCTGAATAACTTTGGAGATAAAAATTTCTTGAAAAATTGGTGAAACACGTCGACCCTGTTTCCAAGAGGGACATATTTTAATGTAATACTTGTATACCTATCATCATCCCTCTACCCTACACGCCCACCCCCTCAAAAAATTCAAATGGCAAGGGGGGTCGAGTGATACATCTTTTGAAAGGTCTTTCAATTCCCTACATAACTGTATTTTTTAAAATTTTTATCGATTCGTTCTCAAGGAAAATAATTTTATTTTTGATGATTACACACAATCGAAATCGTTTAAAAAATCTAAAATACACAGCACTGGGTATTGGAATTTATAAAAAACCTACATTTTTTAGTGCTCTCAAATTAACACGAGTTTTTTCGACAAAAAACACTTTCTTTGTCCGTTTAGTTTTAGAATAATAAAAGACTCATTAGTATTTGATAGTCCTTGAACATTAATTTGTTCACAACTAATTTTAAATCGAAATACATTTTACCAAAGTGAGTTCTCAAAATAGTTTATACCCTTCAGGAGAGAATAGAAATTGTCAGCATTTATTTTAAAAACGATAATTGTGCTAGAGTTACGGAGCGCATATTCAATAGAAATCACCCAGATAGAAGGGTTGGTTCTCAATATGTTTTACAATTATTGACAAAATTTATGGAAACAGGTTCTGTAGGAAACAAAAAGCATGAACCTCAGCGACCGATTAGGAATGAAGCAGTCGAAGTGGCAGTTCTGGGTCATTTGCAGATGGATAATATTCAATCAATCAGAAAAGTAGCTGAGGCTTCCGGTGTATCACGAAGCAGTGTTCATCGAATTGTAAAGGCCCACAAATTTCATCCATATAAATTTAAATTGGTACACGAATTAAACGAAGATCATCCCGATCGTCGGCTTGAGTTCTGTGAGATTTTTAGTGAACAATTAAACGGTAATGCCAATCTACTGTACAATAGGTGTTTTTCTGATGAATCGACATTTCAGTTAAATGGGGAGATAAACAGGCAGAATTGTAGGTATTGGCGTGAAACTAATCCACATTTGTTCATGGAAACTCATACCCAAAGGCCTCAGAAGTTAAATGTTCGGGCTGGCATCTTTGGGGATCACATTGTCGGGCCATTTTTTATTCCTGACAATTTAAATGGCGAAAGGTACTTCGATCTGTTAGAAAATAACATCGACCCAATGATTACCCAAATCCTCGAAGAAGACGATAATCTTTTAGAGGGCGAACTGTTTTTTCAACAGGATGGGGCAACCCCACATTTTGCTATAGCAGTCCGTCAATTTTTGGATAATAGGTTTCCTGAGCGATGGATTGGAAGAAGAGGTCCTGTGAAGTGGCCCGCTAGGTCACCCGATTTAACTTCCTTGGATTTCTTTCTGTGGACACATTTGAAATCGAAGGTATTTGCAACAAAACTCCCATCTCTGGAAGAGTTACGTGAAAAAATTGTTCCAGAATGTCGTTTATTGACTCCAGATTAGTTCAGAAATGTTCGTACAGAATTTCAAGACAGATTATACTACTGTATGGAAGTCGGTGGGGGTCATTTTGAACAATACATGCGATAATTTAAACTACTTCTTTTATTTTTATTTCCCGAACCTAAAATAATGAAACAATTATTTCTCAGGAACGAATCGATAAAAGTTTAAAAAAATATACAGTTATGTAGAGAATTGAAAGACCTTTGAAAAGATGTATCACTTGACCCCCTTTGCCATTTTAATTTTTTTGAGGGGATGGCCATGTAGGGTAGAGGTATGATGATAGGTATACAAGTATTACATTAAAATATGTCCCCCTTGGAAATAAGGTCGACGTGTTTCACCAATTTTTCAAAAAAAATTTTATCTCCAAAGTTATTCAGGGTGCCTACTTTTGGTTGGGACACCCTGTATTTCTAACATAGGGATTTAACCACCTCCAAATAATACAAAAATAAATTATCCGCTGTTTATAGATATCAGTTGAATTTTTTAACGCAGATGTGTATAAAATATCATAGTGCAATGCACCAATACCACCAAATCATTTTCCGGGCCGTACTAAGGGTGCAATCACACCCTAAATAATAAAAAATCATTCCTTCATTGTCTACAGATGTCAGTTGGTTTTTTTGACGCAGATATCTTAAAAGTATCGTAATACAATACATCTATACCACCAAATCATTTTCCGGGCCGTACTAAGGGTGCAGCTGTTGTAGGACACGAGCACGCTCACAGCTTTCCATACACAAATTTCAGTGCACTTTCGAATTTCATCGAAATTCGGCTTTCCCCAAGTCTCAGATAGACAGGCAGTCAGCAGCGTCTATTTAAATAGAGAACCCTACACTAGACAAACGTTCTATACAAAAATATTCATTTTCAGTCATATTTCATGGCACTTTCGAATTTTCCAAATTTCAAATCAAAATAACTCAAATGGCTATCAATATTTTCAAAAACTTTTCATACAGGCTTTTTCCCATTACTATGTACTTTCAAACTTATACATTCAGTTCGCCCGGTTCATCATTATGCCGCGGCTCACAAACTCTTTCCTGACCCATTGTATTCTAGAACCGTCACCACCGCACCGCCTCAGCTCGCTTCTGGGACGAAAGCGAAGATTTCGAGTAATACAATTTCCCAAAACCAATCAAACTTTTAATTGACCATTAGTATTCAATAAAATCTACATTTCAACACAAGAATAATAATTTTATCATTTAAATTAAATATTTTATTAAACTTTTTAGCCTACTCAATAGAAAAATCTTGCAAGAATTTTTGTTTAACAGTCCGTAACTTCTCTATTATCTAACCAAATTTAATAAATCAAAAACAGAAACGAAGCTCAAAATCCAAATTTTCTAGAGGATTAAATACAATTATTATAGATATTCAGGTTAGTTTCTAAAAAAGCGTGGGAAACGAACAGTCGTACGAGCCTAGCTAGGTCATACGAGGCCCGATTCACTCGAGCGCTCTGGCCGAAAACAGCGCTCAGACTTCCGCCAGACACAAATTACTTAGTCAAGGCAATTTTTCATTTATACCAAGTCAAGTCTAGCAAGTACACAGCGAGCATAGCACTTACTTCGACCAATTACATCACTCAAAACAGGCCCACATTCAGCCAATCAGAATTTTTCAATTCTTTTGGTTCACAAGCTAGTCCCACACAGCGGACCATCTACACAACAAGCAAGAATCATCAAGTGCGAGCTTTCAAAAATCAAACGGTCAACCGCGAAACGACGCGACGTAAAATCCGAAATACGTTCAGTTCCAAAGTTTCCAGTGTTTTCCGAGCGCAGTGGAAAAGAAATTCAACCGCGCCGAGAATAAACAACCCTTATCAAATCCGGGTACTAAAAAAACACGTGCCTACCTACAAGACTTTCCAACGCTGGATTGGTAAGAAACCATTCAGTCCACGGACAATTTTAATAAATTTTTTCCACAGACTGTCATCAGGACATTGCTGTTTATTTTATCCTTAAAATATTTCAGTGCTCAACTAGTTGTTTATTAATTATTTTCAGTTAGGGAATAAAATATTTAGACAGTTTATCGCCTTTTGAATATTGTTAATTTTTCAAATTCATGTAAATATACCTTTGTCATTTAACAAGAGGGTATTTGTTTATTTGAACTTTTACAGCTTATCAATCAAACAAATTTTTCAATGTGAACATTCTCAAAAAACTTTTTATCACAATGAACATTTCATACTTGTGCATAACTTTTATTACAGTGAACCTTTCATATTTTGTGCATAATTTTTATTACATTGACATTTCATATTTGTGCACTGTGTTAACCCCAATTTAGTGGTTTACCCGAGTGGCTCACCCCATATCTTTCAGAAAATTTTATAAACGAAAAGAAAACGTATACGCTACTTTCCCTCCAGCTTGGGAGGAAATAAATATTGGTTGTGTTTCACTACCTTTTCCCGTCCTTCAGCCACTCGGACCGACACAAACAAGTAATCTCAAGAACATTATCTCCACTCTTTTCACAAATCATCGAACTTCCACCGAGGGACATTGCGTCCGACGCGACGTGGGATTGACACCAGGGGCCTAGCTGTGAGTGGCTAGCGCTGTCACCAGGTAAAAAACCATCACAAGAGTCTCACACTCGAGCTACGCTCGAAAATACAACACAAAAAATCGACCCTGGGAATCGCCACTCCCCGAACTAGTAAACGTCTCTCTTAGGGCAGAAATTCACAAACAAAAAGCTCTGTGGCGGCGTTTCTGGCGCCCTAGGACATTATCATTATAAAAAATTCGAAGCGTCACCATAAACAGAGCTTCTACGAAATAAAAAAGACAAATACCCTGAGGCAGCGGCGTTGACACAGCCACCCCCTGAATTTAATAAAAAATTATTACTTCGTTTCTTACAGATGTCAGTTGAATTTTTTGTAGTAGACATGATAAAAGTATCGTAATATAATACGCCTATGGCATCAAATCATTTTCCAGGCCGTACTAAGGGGTGTAGCCACCCCCTGCCTTAAAAAAAAATTATTACTTCGTTGTTTACAGATGCAGTTGAATTTTTTGACGTAGACATGTTAAAAGTATCGTAATACAATACGCCTATGGCACCAAATTATTTTCCGGGCCGTACTAAGGGTGCAGCCACCCCCTGATTTCAATAAAAAATTATTGCTTCGTTGTTTACAGATGCAGATGAATTTTTTGATGTAGACATGTGAAAAGTATCGTAATACAATACCCTATAACACTAAATCATATTCCGGGTCGTACTAAGGGTGCAGCCACCCGCTGAATTTAATAATAAATTATTACTTCGTTGTTTACAGATGTCAGTCAAATTTTTTGATGTAGACATGTTAAAAGTATCGTAATACAATACACCAATAGCACCAAATCATTTTCCGGGTCGTACTAAGGGTGCAGCCACCCCCTGAATTTAATAAATAATTATTCGTTGTTTACAGATGCAGTTGAATTTTTTGACGTAGATATGTTAAAAGTATCGTAATACAATACACCTATGACACCAAATCATTTTCCGGGTCGTATTAAGGGTGTAGCTGTTGTAGGACACGAGCATTAGCAGCCGACCACGTAAGAAATTGAAATTTTTGAGAAAAGAATTCATTTTTGCATAATATACACTTACAGCAACGAAAACACTGGCAAACTTTACCAAAAAATTATTTTTCCAAATTTCAAAAATAATTTTCAGGCAATTTTCAGGTTTTGCTGAAAATAGACTGTTTTTCAGTAGTCAATAAACATTCAATGTAAACAAACCCATTTCAAATCAAAGTCAAATTTCGCTGCACTTTCCAAATTTATAATTTTCAAAATTCAATAACTCAGACCGTGATGCATATTTTCAAAAACTCTTTGCGCAGGATTTTAGCTAATTTTTCAAACTTAATACCATACAGTCAGAACGACCGGTTCATTATCATGCCGCAGGCCATCAGCACTTTCATATGACCATGTATACAAAAACCGCATTCACCACCGCACCTCACCTCTTGGATTTAGGCGAGGATTTCAATTATCAAAATTAACTTAAGACTAATCTAAAAAGCCATTGAAAGAATTTATCAATAATTGCATTTTAACACAAAACTATTAAGCATAACATTAAAATTAAATAAATTATTTAACTTTTATTTTATTTCCCATAAGAATTCCATACAATTTAACAAATAACACACTGTAACTCAGTTATTAATTAACCTATTTTAATAAATCAAAAACAGAAATATTCTACGAAATCCAAGCTGTCCAGAGGTTCAAACACATCCAGTATATCCATTCACCACAGTTTCTAAAAAAGCGCGGGAAACGAATCTTGGTATGGGTTGAGCTAGGTCATACGGGGCCCAGTTTGCTCGAGCGCTCGGACAGAAAACGGCGCTCAGATTTCCGCTAGACCCGTATTACTTTGGCAAAACCGATTTTTCATTTATACCAAGTAGTCTGGCAAGAACACATACAAAGCTACGAACTAACTTCAACCAATCAACACACAGTATTCAGGTCCAAGCCTTTATACTACCACAATTCAAGCCAATCAGAATTTTTCAATTCTTTGGCAAATCAAGCTCGTCCCACACAGCGGACCAACCAAAACCAACGAAGATTTCTCAAGTGCGAGATTTCAATCCACAATCAGTCAACCGCGAAACGACGTAAAATTCGAAATACGTTTACAGATTCAAAGTTACCAGCGTTTCCGAAGCGAAAAGTAAAAAGAAATTCAACCGCGACGGGAATAAAATTAATATTCATAATTTTCGCTAATACACAAGTTCCTACAAGACCTTCCGACGCTGGAGGGGTAAGAGAACATTCATTGACAGGGAAATAGCATCAGATTTTCCAGAGACACTCGAGGACTTGCTGATTATTTTTTGCTGAAAAAATAATTTCAGTGCTCAACATTTGTATAAACTTTATTTCAGCTAGGGAACCAGATACCTAGGCAGGCAGAACATTTTTTAACGAACACTGTTAATTTTTATAAACATTTTTATTCACTGTTAATATATTATAAATTAGTCAAAGGCATTGTTTAATTTAACTTTTCAGTGATAGACATTTTCATAAACTTTCAGTAACGTAACTTTTCAGTAACAGTAATTTTGCACTTGTGTTTGAAAATTTGTCAGTTAAGTAATTTAACTTGTTCAAATTTTTTAACTTAGCTATTTTCATAAACAATATTCACCACAGTAAATATTTTCCAAATTTTTACACTTTGACAATTTTTAAACTTAAGTTTAATTTGTTTTCAAGTGGACATTTTCTTAAAATTTTTAAAGTAAATTCTTTCAAAGTGAACTTTTACACAAACTTTTGCCTTTGATATTCAGTGTATAACAAACTGCCTTATTGACATTTTAAATCATTGTGCATTGTGTAACCTCTTAACGTGGTTAAACCCGAGTGGCTCACCCCATATCTCTTTCAGAAAAATTAAAACGAAAGAATTCGAAACACTTTCCCTCCAGCTTGGGAGGAAATAAACTAGGTGTGTTTTATTACCTTTTCCCATCCTTCAGCCACTCGGACCCACAGACAAAAACATTAAGTGCATTCTCAACGAACTCAACGTTCTTCAACTATAAACTTACCCCGAACTTCCACCGAGGGACCTACCTTCGTCGTGGGATTAGCACCAGGGGCCTAGCCATAAGCGGTTAGAGCCACAAATAGGTAACGCCTTCGCATAAACATCAAGAGTCTCATTCTCGAGGGAAGCTCGGAATACACACAAAAAATCGACCCTGAGAAATAGCCGATCCCCGAAAGTTAAGCGACTTTGGGCTTTGGGAAAAAAACAAAAATATTGCAGAAAGCTCTGAGGCGGCATTTCTGGCGCCCAACCACTCAAACAAACTTTATTAAACATAAAAATTTGAAGCGCAACCTCGCCAGGGGCTTTTTCGCAATAAAAAAGATTTACCCGGAGCTCATAGCCTTAGACATAGCCACCCCCTGAATTCAATAAAAAATTATTACTTCGTTGTTTGCAGATGTCAGTTAAATTTTTTGATGTAGACATGTTAAAAGTATCGTAATACAATACACCAATAGCACCAAATCATTTTCCGGGCCGTACTAAGGGTGCAGCCACCCCCTGAATTTAATAAAAAATGATTCGTTGTTTACAGTTGTCAGTTGATGTAGATATGTTAAAAGTGTCGTAATACAATACACCAAGAGCACCAAATCGTTTCCGGGACGTACTAAGGGTGCAGCCACCCCCTGAATTTAATAAAAGATTATTACTTCGTTGTTTACAGATGCAGTTGATTTTTTATGTAAACATGTTAAAAGTATCGTAATACAATACGCCTATGGCACCAAATTATTTTCCGGACCCTACTAAGAGTGCAGCCACCCCTGAATTTAATAAAAAATTATTACTTCGTTGTTTACAGATGCAGTTGAATTTTTTGATGTAGATATGTTAAAAGTATCGTAATACAATATACCTATAGCACCAAATCATATTCCGAGCAGTACTAAGGGTGCAGCCACCCCCTGAAGTAAAAAAATATATATTACTTCGTTTACAGATGTCAATAAAATTTTTTGATGTAGACATGTTGAAAGTATCGTAATACAATACACTAATAGCACCAAATCATTTTCCGGGCCGTACTAAGGGTGCAGCCACCCCCCTTAATTTAATAAATAATTATTACTTTGTTGTTTACAAATGTCAGTTGAATTTTTTTGATGTAGACATGGTAAAAGTATAGTAACACAATACACCACCTATGGCACCAAATCATTTTCCCGGTAGTACTAAGGGTGCAGCCATCCCCTAAATTTAATAAAAATTATTACTTCGTTGTTTACAGGTATCAGTTGAATTTTTTGACGTTGACATATTAAAAGTATCATAATACAAAACCCCTATAGCACCAAATCATTTTCCGGGCCGTACTAAGCATGCAGCCCCCCTGAATTTAATAGAAAATTATTACTTCGTTGTTTACAGATGTCAAATAATTTTCCGGGCCGTACTAAGCGTGCTGCCACCCCCTAAATAATAAAAGCAATCATTCCTTCGTTGTTTGCAGGTGTCTATGTAATTTTTTGACTCAGATATGTTAAATTTGTCGTAATGCAGTATACCTCTAGCACCAAATCATTTTCCAAGCCATGATAAGGGTGTAGCCACCCTATAAATAAAAAGAAAACATGTCGCCGTTGTTTACAGATGTCACTTGAATTTCTGCACGCAGATATGTTGAAGATATCGTAATATAATAATGCACTTATAACACAAAATTATTTGCCGGGTCGTATAAAGTGTGCAGCCACCCGTAAATAATTAGGTCGATGTTTAAAATGTCAGTTGAATTGTTTAATGTGGATGTGTTTAAATATCATAACAATTAATAAGTTGAAGGGAGCATCAAATTATTTTGCACCCTCCAAATAATGAGAAAAAAATATTTCTCCGTTGTTTATGGATATTAACTTGAATTTTTTAACGAAAATATGTTGAAGGTATTGTATCGTACAATAAAGTTATAGCACTAAATTATTTTCCGTGTACAAATAAATTTAGATTGTAAAGTGTGTTTGATTTACATTGTTTGTAATTGTAATTATTTATTTGTGGCATATTATAATGTTTTCTCACACTTTCTTTGGGTATTAAACCACTGCCCTACAAATTATTCAAAAAATTTGCTAAATAAACGTATGCGCCAAAATTTGCAACTGTGTCAAACATGATTGTTTTCTGTTTATATGTATATTCCCATAGATACTTGACATTATGTTATGTTATGAGAAATATTTTTTTCTCATTATTTGGAGGGTGGCTACACTCTCAATACGGCCTGCAAAATAATTTGATACTCCCTGTTCAACTTATTAATTGTTATGATATTTAAACACATCCACATTAAACAATTCAACTGACATTTTAAACATCGACGTAATTATTTACGGTCGGCTGTACACTTTATACGACCCGGAAAACAATTTTGTGTTATAAGTGTATTATTGTATTACGATACCTTCAACAAATCTGCGTGCAGAAATTCAAGTGACATCTGTAAACAACGGCGACATGTTCTTTTTTTGTTATTTATAGGGTGGCTACACCCTTATCATGGCCCGGAAAATGATTTGGTGTTATAGGTATATTGTATTACGATACTTTTCAAATGTCTACATCAAAAAATTCAATTGACATCTGTAAACAACGAAGTAATAATTTTTTATTAAATTCAGGGGGTGGCTGCACCCTTAGTACGGCCCGGAAAATGATTTGGTACTATAGGTGTATTGTATTACGATATTTTTAATATGTCTACATCAATAAATTCAATTGATATCTGTAAACAACGAAGTAATAATTTTTTATTAAATTCAGGGGTAGCTGCACCCTTAATACGGCCCGGAAAATAATTTGGTGCCATAGGTGTATTGTATTACGATACTTTTAACATGTCTACATCAAAAAATTCAACTGACATCTGTAAACGAAGTAGTAATTTTTTATTAAATTCAAGGGGTGGCTGCGACCTTAGTACGGCCCGGAAAATGATTTGATGCTATAGGTGTATTTTATTACGATATTTTTCATATGTGTATATCAAAAAATTCAACTGACATCTGTAAACAACGAAGTAATAATTTTTTATTAAATTCAGGGGGTGGCTGCACCCTTAGTACGGCCCGGAAAATGATATGGTGCCATAGGTGTATTGTATTACGATACTTTTAACATATATACATCAAAAAATTCAACTGACATCTGTAAACAACGAAGTAATAATTTTTTATTAAATTCACCAAATCATTTTCCGGGCCGTACTAAGGGTGCAGCCAACCCTTAGTACGGCCCGGAAAATGATTTGGTGGTATAGATGTATTGTATTACGATACTTTTAACATATCTGCGTCAAAAAATTCAAGCGACATCTGTAGACAACGAAGGAATGATTTCTTTATTATTTAGGGGGGTGATTGCACCCTTAGTACGGCCCGGAAATTTATTTGGTGGTATTGGTGCATTACACTATGATACTTTATACACATCTGCGTTAAAAAATTCAAGTGACATCTATAAACAGCGGATAATTTATTTTTGTATTATTTGGGGGTGGTTCAAACCCCTATGTTAGAAATATATATCTGTGTCCGATACAGTCACTGTATGTAAATTTAACTGAAACAGTTTACATACGAGATGGAATCGTCATTTTTTACAAAACCGTGGCTGTTTTCACACCCGTATAAATATAGGTGTTATTTTTATTTATTTATTTATTTCGGTAGAACCGATGCCGAACAGTCGTCCCGTGACTCCGACACCTCACAAGAGGAATGCCAACAAATTATCTACAGCCACTCCCCACATTCCGTAGGGTTAGTGACTGTAGACTCAAGAATCATGTGCCCTAAGCAGACGGGGAGAGCCCAGCATGACCGCTTTCTGCATTTGGCCTACCAGCCACTCGGCTGACTTTTGGCAGGCCGATATGGTTTTCAGTTCCAAGAGCAGCGTAGGCTTTATGCCTCCGAGTACACTGATTATTAGGACGACCATTTTTACCGAGTAGCCTGGCTACAGCACTTGGAGCTCGTACCGGAGATCGCGATATTTAGTCCGCTTCTCCTCCTCCTTCATGGAGATGTTTTTCTAAGCAGGTGCCGAGAACTTGATGACATACATCACCCTGAGTTGATGGTCAAGGAGAACTATGTCAGGCTTGTTGACTTGGATTAGCCTGATAGTCGGGAACGAGTAGTTCCTGTAAATCAGGCATTTCTCGTTCTCGACCAGGGACTCAATATCTCCGCAGATGTAAGGCACCACTGGTGCCTGGTCTACCTCGTACGAGTGCTTTAGATGGTAATATAGCACTCGTTCCGCCGCATTATGTCGGTGGATGTAGGTCGAAATCACGTATATGGGGCATGCAGAAAGTATGTGCATGAGCGATTCCGGCGCTTGACGGTAGGTCCTGCAGTTGATATCAGGAACCTCTACACGCCACACGCGGCTACGGTAGACCAAGGTGTTGATAAACACCATCTTGGCAGGCCATAATGAATCTCTCGGTCTCTGACTTAAGCCCGGCTGACCTTAGAAAGGCAAATGTCAGCCTGTTCGATAAACCCAGTGTTTCTATGTTCTTATAGAAGACACCATGCTGGAGTTTATCGACGTGCCGCCGAAACAGATTTTCCTGTTAAGCAGCTCTAATTCGGACTTTCCGGCAATTTGGCTGAAGTTCAGTGAATGACACTACATCAGCACCTCGCCGGTCACCTCGCCTACTGTCGATTGCGAGACCGAGTTCATCTGCGGCTAGAGATGGGTTGTAACGATAATTTTAACAAATTATGGTTACGACTTTGCTATCCTGTTTTAAATCGAAATGTCCTGATTTTGGTTCATGCGCGAATCAATCACTTGACGAGTGCACGGGCAGAACAGAACGGAAGAGTCTTTGGGTGTTCTTTGAGTAGGGAGGTGAGCGTAGCATTTCATTATCGTCAAATTATTAATTTAAAGTATTTAATAATTAGTACAATTTCATTTTACCAATTTGAGCATGTAGAGTATTCCTATGTTCGTGATAAAGTAATTATTTCCTTATATAGGCTTTAATATCGATTTTTATCGAGTTATATTAGTTTAATGTAAAGCTCGTTGGCTAATTGCCATATTTGAGCGTCCTTTACATTTAACTAAATTCATGAGTTTGGATCACCTTACTGGCTCTATAGATGAAATTTATATCGTTTATCGTATCTTATTAATAATTATCTTATCGTACCGCGTAAATTAGCATTATTGTTGCTAATTTGCTACCCTCACTTACCTCTTGGACTCAAGTCCTTTTTTCTTCCTGCTGAAGAACACGCAAAGCCTCGTCGTGACTAAAAAGTCTGTCTATTTTGATGTCAGTTAATTACATTTTTCTTTATTATTACAAAGCTACATATTTTGAATTTACGGATTCGTAAAGGCTGTTGCCTAGATTTTTAGCTAGTATTAACGTATTGAAGACGATTAACTTGATTTCTTAAAGTTTATTAGACTCTACCGATTTTTACCGTAAATAACGTTTATAACTTAAAGTACCGCACCACTTATCTTTTCTGTGGAAATTAATAGAATTTATTTAAATAATAAATTATTCATTATCTCTCAAATAATAATTAATAGAATTTATTTTTGTGAAAATTCATATAATTTATTTAAATAATAAATTATTATTCACTATCTTTATCTAAAAATTAATATAATTTATATTTCTGCTTTCCTGTTATACTGTTACACGGTGTGACACTGAAATCAATCACTATATTTCAGTTGCAGAACTCATATTTATTTTTTCCTCTTTTATATTTGTTTAAGCACATTTATTAAATTGTGTTTCAAAAATTTATTGTCGGGTATTAATTTTTCCTTTGGATGAAGGTATATATTTATGTTTGGTAAACCTTATAATTTATTCCAATTGGCATAATTATTATAAATAATTAATATCGTAATTCTTAAGAGTTATCTTAGTGTTTTTTTATTTTTTTTACCTTAAATTCATTTTTAAATTGAATTAATTAAACCATAATTTATTACTTACAAGTTAAGTAATTTTTATCTTTTTACTATTTTTGTCTCTTAACTATTTTTCTTATCAAGGAAAATAGTATAACTTTTGTATAATTCAAACCTTTGGATTAAGTTGTTAGTATCGGTCGGTAATTTTCTCATCTAGAAAATTAACCGAGTAGTAATTTTTTTAACTAATTCTATTGATTTCAGTACTGTTTATACACAGTAGTTTTTTCTTTTGCCTTATTGTATTTTTTCGTTCAACCGTAGCTTCACCTATACATATTTTCTGTATTTGTTATTAATTTTGACTGGTAATTTTTCTTTTATGCTCGAGACCGAGAAGAAGGTTCAACTATAAATCCCATAGGACAGGGTATTTTTTTGTTGGTTGAAATAACCATTTAGATCAGCAGTAGCCGTTGTTCCCCTAGGAGTTTGCAGTCTATATATCCTCACCAGGAAACTGTCCGCCGAGTTATAGTTCGAGAAGGAACAAGACGATCAACTTGGAGAGACTCTATTGACCTAGTTTGGAACAAGGACTGTCTGTCTGTCTGTTTATAAAATCTATAACCTGCCAGGTCTTATCTTTCATCGTACCAGCCAAAGTATTAAATTTTGTAAATGTTGGGGTAGTTGCGGGGAAAAAAAATACAATCCCATTGGTCATATTTTTTTTTGTTGTTCTGCTTCACAGTTTTAGTTTTCCCTATTGTTGTTCAATATAATTTTTCTCCCTTCAGGCAAATGTTGAAACCATTTATACTTTTTCTGTTGTAAATAATTTTTTATTTAATTTGTAATATATTTGTTTTTATTAAAATTCTGTTTTTTATTTTTCTAAGAGGGACGGGTCTGTTCTCACATTCTCGAGTTTGTTGGATTGATACCAGTAACTATTGTTATTAATATTTTTATTGATAACATGGCGCCCAATTCTCTTGTCTTTTAATTAATTTAATATCGAATAAAAAAAGTAGTTACGGGAATCATCCAGCATTCTATAAGTGATATTTCATAAGGTTAAACTACAGTAATCACTATTTAGCTTTGTTGATAAATAAGGCTAAAAGCATCTTTGAAAATATTTATCAACATTTAACAACTGTCCTGACCTACGAACCCACCGAAATCACTGAGCAGCCGACAGGCAACATAAAAACTTAACCAATTGGACCACTCTTTGTTTATGAGAGGCCTAATAAAACAGGTAATTATAAATTATATCTTATGGTGGTTACAGGGTTGTTATTTAACAATCTTTTATTTTATAACTATTATTTGTAAATAATGTTAACAGACTGTTATTTCTGTTCAAAAATAACAGATAAGCGATATGACACAATAAATGTTCTCGCAGCAACTGTTATTCAGAAATTCAGAAAACAGCAACAGATGAAAGATTAGATAATATGGGATAAAGATTTGGATAACGACAACGTCGACAAGACAACTGTTATTCAGAAAACAGCAGCAAATGAAATTGCGTAGTACTACTTAGACTAGTATGGGACAATATTAATATTGCCTTTGCCTATGCCGTATTTTGTTGGCGGTCAGCGAATCCGATAGATATTTAACCACAGCGAGCGGTATATAAATAAGTAGATATTCCATGTCACAACAAAAATTTAATTTATATTTGCACTAGTATATTATATGAGCAAATATGGTACTATGCCCCAAATTGGAGGTGCATGTATTGCTATCTCGGTTATTATTAGAGATAGAGAAACGGTTAAATGGGGAATTTTTTGGAGAATTTTATGACCGTTTCGATGCCGTTTTTAAATTTGGCCTAGCTCTGTCCGTTTTCCAGATATTTTCAAAAAACTGTAAAGGTGCATTTTAAAAAATTTACTGTACCTGCCTAATTTGATGACTGGTGACATTTTAATAAATACAAAAAACAAAGTTAGTGGCATTAACTCAAAAACAAATGACGAATTTTTTGGTAACGTCAACGAAAGCACTATAAAAAAAGTGTCCTAACAATGTACTTATTAAAATATCACCAATCATGAAATTAGGCAGATACCGAAATTTTTTTAAAATGCACCTTTACGTTTTTTGAAAATATCTGGAAAACGGACAGAGCTAAGCCAAATTTAAAAACGGCATCGAAACGGTCATAAAATTCTTCAAAAAAAGTCCACATTTAACCGTTTCTCTATCTCTAATAATAACCGAGATAGCAATGCATGCACCCTCAATTTGGGACACAGTGTATCTACGCTGATATTTATTTATTTATTCAACATGAAATGATAATTGGAGGTTTGAACTTAAAAAAATGTTTTATGGAAATCAATTATTTACTTTATGTATATGTACATAAGGGAATCAATATAAAATATAAAAGTCAAACCAAATAAAATCCATTCTTTTAAAAAATTAAATAAATAACATAAAATATAAAAAACAACAAATAAAATCCATTGTAAATAAAAATAAATAAGTAAATAACTATTAAAGTTATAAAATAACAGATTGTTAAATAACAACCCACCTACACTATGTAGTGTAAAAAAATGCTGACTGAAATAACATTGGTGCATTCTACGAATAATGATGCCAGTACTCCTCGGCTATCTATTATTTTTAACCTGTTATTTTAAACTGTTATTTGAATTTAACAATTAACAGTTCGAACTTGTTATTAAAAAATAACATAGTCCGAGAGCTGGCAGTAAAAACAACTTCCTCATAAGTTACCAAAGGTTTGAACTGACACGTCGGTTCTACTTTAGATTGTAATTTTAAAACCGCCCGTCTGCCGGGCGTAAGTGGTCGCTTTATTAAATTTAAAATTTAAAAAAAAATTAAAAGTAGCTCATAACTACCCAATTATTACCAACATAAATGTTTTATGAAAATGGCCACGGATCTTAACTAAATTGAAATCATAAGCGTCTGCCATTGGGAATGGTCGCTATTTCGGAGCAGACGCTGTCAAATATTTCAAAAAAAAAACGACATCAACTTCCTCACAGGTTATCACCGTTATTTTTGTGTTAAAATATTACTAAATATGTTACTAACCAAAGTTTAAAAAGAAATTTTTGGCAGACGGTCGCATTCAAACCGCAGACGGGATTTTAAGTTGAAAAGTAAAAAAAAATTGTCTCGACAGCAAATTTTAGCTTATAAAAGGTATTTATTTGGATTAAAGAATATTTTTTATTGTGTGAAGACGTATAAAGAACACTTCGGCAGACGGTCGCATTTAAAGGACAGACAGACGGGACTGAATTGCTATCAATATATTAAAGTATGCGTAATATATTATATAAACGACCTCGGGAGTATAGAGTCCCTTAAGCAAAAATTTTATGTAAAAAAGAAGCTAGTGATATAATACTTATTGAATATTTATTTTATTTCAAACACCCAATAAAACAGAAGAAATAGAAACAAAAATAAAAAAATTGAAGCAAGAATAATAAAACACAAACAAAATTTATGTAGCAAGCGATAGAAATAGATAAATAATATTATGAATATGAAAATAAAAATGCAAGTTTAATGTAGGTACTATTCATCTTCATCACTGCTTGCATTGTAAAATACGTCATCTTCATCAATGTCCGGAGCTGGGATTTTGCAAATTTCTTCGAGTGTAGAAGGAGTTTGTGGTCCAATAAACCATTCCAGTTGGTATCTTCCATCGACTAAAAGCCAGCCATGTTCTTCAGGATTAAAAAAATTTGGATTGGCCTCTGTTGTATAATTCCAGATGGCGCAAACTTGATTAACTTTTTATTTTATTTATTAGTACCACCATGGTTTCTAAGAAACAAATCTAGCCTTGCTTCATTAGCATTATGCCTACCATACATGAGGCATACGAATTTTTCAATGCCTTCAATTTGCTTGTCCGATATATTCTAGGAATGGCCAAAAGAAGCTAAAATTTTGGCAATATTTGAATCTTTCTGAATAATGTTAAGAGGTTTTATTTTACCTTTTCGAGCAAATGATGCGGTATAATCACTGCCTGTTAAAGCGTGATAGGCAGGTAAAGCTTGAGAAAGGATGTCTCCTAAACTTGTGTATATATCGTTAACAGAAACATATCTCAAAGTATTCTTTGACTGAAGTCCAGTTTTTATCCAAATATGCACTTTATTTGTTAGTTTGTGCAAATTTCCTACTGCTATTATTAATATATCAGTATCGGAGGCACGTATAACAACATTTATACTTTCTGGTAGTTTAGATATATGAAATAGAATTCTATTATCAGCTTCATGATGACTACAATATAAATCCTCATCAATTTCACAATTCACAAGTCCATCAATCTTATAAAACATGAAACAAATATTTTCACAATTTACTCAAGAATTTTGTCTCCCAAAATACCCAGAGGAATACTTGTTTTCCAGTATTTCACTAAGAACTTCACGAATTCGGTTTTAAAAGAGTCACTTCTCAATGTTTTTAAAAAATCGTTAGGCCGCTTCTGCGCTTCTCCAACAATATTAAACACATTATCCCTTCCTGATACCCCTGCTCTTCTGTCTCTTTCGATGTTTTTTAATGATGGCACTACACACTTGTCAAAAATTAGGTCTATTCTTTTGCTTGACGTTCTTCATAATTTCTTAATAATGTATATAGCCAATCTACCATAAGTAAGAAGAGGATCACGGAAGAGATGCAAAAAGAAGAACCCATCAATAATCGTACAATCTATTTGACTTCGACTTGAAGAAGTTGATACACGATTTTCTAATAACTTGTATAATTTTTATTTAGCTGTTTTAATCATACTTCCGTCGAGATGACTCAGTGACAACGGAACGGTTGTCAAAGGATACGAAAACACATTTAATAAATCAATGTTATGTTCCAACGATAATACTAAAAGTCGTCCCAGTAGGTTTCTTTCGGCTTTCACTTCGGCTGTTTGTCATGTATTCCACCACACTCTGGATTCGAGAAGTGTGTTGTCTGGTCGACTGTATCGTGCCCTCGATTTTTTGTACTTGATCTCTCAAATGTTGTTGAGACGGCGCGGTATTCTGGGTGCATGATATACCAGGTATCATGTAACTGCGCCATGTATCCCCTGCGCGCAAGTTCGCTGCTCTCGTGGTAGATCAGCAAGTCATCCTTTAGTTTTTTCATCCACTTAAAGCGTCCATGTACAACTGCAATGTCGTCATCGGTCGGACCGACCGGTAAGGCCCCTCCCATCTTTCGTTGACCTCCATCCTACTGAAGCTGATTGTCAGGGGCCTGTCCTCTGTTGTTTGGAACTAGAGTTATGGGTCCTCAGGATGGATAGTCCTAAGGGCCCACGGCTGACATCTGTCAGGTAGAGTTGCCTCTACCTGTCTAGGGTGCACCACGTAGAGGCTGCCGGTCCGGTTTTGCACCCTTTTGTTATTATTATTATTATTATTATTAATATATTCTCTCTCTTTCACTCTCTCACTCACTCACTCTCGCTCGCTCGCTCACTTGTGTAAAATATCATCTTTAAAATATTCTATGTACGTATTAAGTTGTTTATAGAACTGTACTATATATTTCACTAGTTATTTAAAAGAGCACTAGCAACATAAAAATCATAAACGCCAGCATAATAAAACTTCCTAATCACTTTTATTCTACATTATGAATTTAATTAAATATTCGCACAAATTAATTTTCGTTGTAAATCAAATAAACAGTGCGTTTTTATAATATAGCAATCCAAACAAACAGGTGCTTTCTTCGTAAACTGACCAAGAAGTAAACATAAACGGCAATATAGCAATAGAGTGAAGAATCATATCGAATAATGCCGAATTTAAGCCTTGAATTTAAAAAATGAGCTTCATACTGATGGTTAAAATTTATGGCGTGTCACAGTATTATGTGTATCTACAACAAGAACAGGACCAAATTTTGGGAAAATTTACAATTTACAATTTTCATTTTTAGGATCCACATAATATAGTCAGTTGAAGATAAAAAAATGTGGAAACGAGTGCAAGGTTCCATAATTTGCGCAGGTTCCACAGTTCAGATGTATGCACAAACATAGTTCTACAGTTAATGGGGTACATAAACATCACACACGCAAACTCCACTGCGCGCGCGCGCGCCCCTCACACACGATTACGCACCCACACTCAATCGCGCACACACACGCACGCGCACACGCGCAGACATTCACATACGCACCCACACACACTCACTCACTCGCTCGCTCTCTCACTCTCTCTCACTCTTGCTCGCCCGCTCACCCACACACTCACACACGCACACACTCCCACACTCGCACACACGCACCCACACACACACACACGCGCGCGCGCGCACTCCCACGCACCCACACACACGCACTCCCACGCACCCACACACACGCACTCCCACGCACCCACACACACGCACGAACCTCCGCGCACCCACACACACACACACGCAGACACACACAAACGCGCACATAAACTCGCACAAGCACATACACTCGCATAAGCACATACACTCGCACACGCACATACACTCGCACACGCACATACTCGCGCGAGCACACGCACATAGACTCCCGCGAGTACACGCACATAGACTAGCGCGAGCACACACACATACCCTCGCACACACATACACATACACTCGCGCGCACACTTACACTCGCACGCACACACATACACTCGCACACACACTTGCGCGCACACACACATACACTCGCACACACACACATAAACTCGCGTGCGCGCACCCACATACACTCGCACGCACACGCTCGCACACACTCTCACACACACTCGCTCACTCACTCACACTCTCTCTCACACTCGCTCTTTCTCTCTCACTCTCCCACTCACTTACTCTCGCTCGTTCGCTCACTCACTCACACATTCACACACACACACACACACACACACGCACGCACACACGCGCGAGCACAGCACATACTCGCGCGCTCACACACACATACACTCGCACGCACGCACATACACTCGCGCACACACACATACACTCACGCACGCACTCTCACGCACACGCACACACACGAACGCACACGCACGCACGCACGCACACACACGCACGCACGCACTCTCACGCACGCACGCACGCACACACTAGCACGCTCGCAGCCACACAGACACAAACACACAGACAGTCAGACAGACACAGAGACATACTCATGCACACACAGACACACGCACGCCCTTACCTACTTATATACACAAAATTCTTTGCGGTCGATCACCGGTCTTCGGCCGTTTTTACATACTTGATTAATTAATCTTTTTTGTATATTCTTACATAGCACATTTGTAAGTACAATGTCAGAAATTACAATTTATTTTATTACTACTATGTTGTGTATTTTTTGAAACAGTAATAAGATTAAAATTCGTCTGTGATGTCATCCAAAGTCCCTAGTTCCCTATTATGAATATCATATACTTAATACTTTTTAAAGAAGTTAAATCTTGTTACTTATTGTTAATATATTTTGCTATTATGTTCAACTAATCACAAATAAATAGAGGTACTTAGTTTTTCCTTCCTCCGTTTAAAAAAATATTATAACTTTCTGTCATAAAAGTAAACTTAATTTTCAAAGTTGGAATTGAATAACCCTACATACGCCCCACATAAACAATTTATAACAAAATCATTCAATTTATATTTATTAAGCATGCACAGCGATTCTTGCTGCAGTTAGAGTTCGGCAATTACGGTTTACTTAGGCGAAATACTAAATCATTTTAGAAGGCAAGCGAGTAATTGACCTATGAGAACATTTACCTTTCTTGAACTATTTTTAAGGACTAGTGGTAGACTTCGTGTGCTGGATAATCTTTTCTAAACGCAGTTTAACCAGGGAGTGTATTCTCCTATGTTAAATGCTGAAACACTATTGCAGCGCTATCTCCAAATGTTCATGGTACTAAAATCATAAGCGCGCAAATTGAAATTAAATATTGAAATGTAAGTTTTGTAAAGAATTTTTTTTGTGAAATAAATGACAGGCAGCTTTAAACCTTTTTATTTTACACGTTTCTTGTTGTAATACTAATATGAAAACTTTTTCAGGTTATTATTGGCTATATTATTGCATTCTTTTCCATTATAAAACATTACGCTTTGCAAAGATGTACTTTACACAATGGCACTTAAATCAATACTACAACTGACGTTATCAACACCCACACCCAGCCATCTTTAGTTATGTATGTTTTGAACCGCAAAATTTCTGTTTAAATTTGAAAATGCTTGTTTAAAGGCAATTAAATGACTGATTGTGGTAATTCAAGTGTTTTTACCTAAAAATATTTTCTTCACTGTCAAATAGATTTTAAAATATGCAAAAATACCAAATGCTAATGATTATGAATTGAACAAATAAGCTAAAAAGTACTATATATTATATACAATTTGATATTTTTGTATCAGCATACCTGAATGCAGCCTGCCTTGCTGCAATACTAGGACATTTTAAAAGTTCCACTAAAGCACTTACAAGCTGGTTACTTATAGCAGCTACTTGTTGTAAATTACTGTCAACTTCAGTTAAATAAGCTAAAGTATCAGCAGCTAAAGCCCTATGTGATTCTAAATGTTCAATCTAAAATGAACAAAACATATTTCAAGAATCTGTAAAAGTGTCACATAAGTATATATACCTGACAAAGACGAACAAGACAAGGCAGCGTACGATAAGTTATAATAGGGTCATACGATGGTATTGCACCAGCTCGATGTAAGTTAGTAAGACATCTAGCAGATTCCAATTGGATTTCAGTTGGTTGATCTCTAGATATTAAAGTTGCAAGGTAATCGTGAACTTTAATATCTTTACAAGCCGTATTTATTATTTCATTAGCCACCATCTGATTATTCCAACACATTGATGCTAAACATGTAATAACAGGGATGCGAACTGAATAGTTTTGAACAGAAAGTAAAGAAGCAAGAATGGCAGGTGCACCAACTGAACATAGTACATTTTGTTCTGCAATATTTTTGCATGCAAAACTTAAAATACTGGCAACACATGATTGACGCTGTAAACTTTCTTTTGATTCGGCAAAACTAAGTAGTTTGTGCAGATTTTTTAACGAACATATTGTAATAGGGGTGGAATTTTGTTGTGCAAGTGTTCGTAAGCAACATAAACAGGCATCTATAAGTCTTGGTTCATTTTCTTCCAAAACGTCTAATAATATATGAACAGATCCTGAATTTATAAGTAGTTCAATGTGGTCCTCAGTACCCTTTGCTAAAGAACCAATTGTCACTGCAGCCTCAATTCTTACTACTATTTTTGTATTTGTATCTTTCAACAGATATATTAATCGGGGCACAATACCTTGTGCTATAACACTTTCTTTATGGCGGTTTGAACCAATGACAGAATTTTTTATGCATATAATGGAAGCTAAACATTTATTTGGATCTTGTGAGTATAAATCATCAATATAAGATCGGGTACTTTCTACGTTCTAAAAAAAAACATTTAAAAATTAAATGTCAGATCTAAAATTTTAGGTTAAAATTCTTACCATAAATGCCGAAAATGGTTGCATCTCCAAAAGCATTATACAAATATACAAAATAATAAAACTATTAAAACTGACCGTTTATTATTAATTAATGTGCAGGTAATTTTTCTAATGACTTCCGTTGTCTTCATACATCTTTTCTATTTAATGTAAAATTTGTAAAACATTCCGTCATTTGCTTATAGACTATGGTGCAGTGTTGCCAGGTCGATAGCAGAGAATTATCGTACCAAAACCTCTAAATTATCGTACACAATCGTAGATACACATTATTCTACGGTTATATTTATATCGTATACAATAAAGTAAGAAACTCAAAATTAAAATTTATTGAATACCGTCGGTGGTTCAACAGTATCTCCAATGTGCAAAATTGAACATAGCACAACAGCAGACGGAAAAAACGTTTTCCTTGCTGCTTAAAAGAAAAATGTGGCTTATATTCTTTAAAATTCTAGTCAATACGCTTTAGAATGAGGTAAATGGGGGCTTCAAGCCCCCATTTACCTCAAGAGGTGGGACGGTATTTCTGTAACGTTACTTTGGAACGGTATTTTTCCGTCGCGTTCAGTCGCGTTCCCAAATGATAAAATAACGAGTTACAGGTGACTGAGGTTACTTCTTACTTCGTAGTCGTTTTTGCGGGCGCGTTCGCTGTTCGCTGCCGCCAGCCAAGCCAGCTTTCAGTTACTCAGTGGGTCTCGAGGCAGTCGAAGCGATTTGCGAATCAGCGTTCCAGCATTGGGCAGTATTACATTAATGTAATGTATTATTTGGTTTTAGTAGTTGGTATATTTGTCGAGAGCGGAGCGGAGCGAGTTATACGATGGCAAGAAAACGGAAGGTTTGTGTGGGACCTAGATATGATGTATTTTGTTCTTTAATTATTGTTTTTATAGGTATAATGAATTCTATCAAGCGATCTGCTATCTGGAATTTCTTTTCCGGTAATAAAAAGACAGATAAAATTGCGACTTGCAATATTTGTAAACAAGACTTGAGTTATGTCAACATCAAATAATTTAAAAAAGCATATCCAAAGAAAACATCCATTAATAAAAATTGATTTAATGCGAGTTTTATTTTAAAGTGTGATATTGTATGAACTAATAATAAACAAAACAACAAGCCACAGTGTACCTTGTACCTGGTAGATGTCCAAGCCGCATACCTATAATAACATTTAAATACCCTTATCTATCGATCCGCGACATGCCGATGAAACCGTTATACACAGCACAGAACACGTATAGCCGCTACAGCGACTTGTACGTAGAGTCGTTCCAAAATAACGTTATTTTGGAGCGGTATTTTCCTGGAGCGAACGCGACTGGAGCGCTCCACATGAGGAACCGTTCTTCCAATCTTTTGACAGTTACTTTACTCGCCAGTAACGCCAACTGGTGAGCCTGAAAACGGAAGTCCCGGACTTCCGCTTACATGGCTCACCAGTTGGCGTTACTGGCGAGTAAAGTAACTGTCAAAAGTTATTAGAGAGTTATCGCAAATTAACCATAACGAATACGGTATGCGTTATCCGTTAACGTTATTTAAATAACGTACTAATTTAACGTTTTGCCAAACAAGAGTTATCGCACGCAAAATACGAATAATGCCCCATCTTACAGCATCTTCGTGTGAGTTTTGTCCCAGGACTTCGCGTAATAGCGACAAGTCGTCATCCTCAGTAAACCTAAGTCTCTTTACGGTTGAGATTATAGTAGGTACTTATACACTTGAGAAAACAAAATCAAAATACTTTATACAAAAGTCAATAAAACGACAATATAGGTTAAGTTGTCACCAAACCTTAGACTAGAGAAGGAGAGTTTCTTATCTACCAAACAAACTGTCATTTGTGAAAATGAACTTCCTTGAGGCTAGGCCTGAGGCCAACCGAGAGTTAACGTGGCCGTAAAAGACCTACGATATTCGTTCGTAGATAAGGGAGTACGTTAAGCTAGATAACGTTTAGCGGAGCCCATAACAAATATGCGCATGCTTAGATGTCAAAATAACGCACCAGAAAATACGGTATAACCTGCGATAACTCTCTATTAGTAATTATTACCGTATACGTTATATTCAATTCGCGATAACTCTATTAATAATTAATATACAATTTCTATTCAAAGATAAAAACAAACTCCATTTTAATCACGTTTTAATAGCGTTTGTTTGCTCAATTATTTTATTACCAATAAGTAAGTATAACCTGAAACCTAATTAATTGCCTTATTTGAATGATTGATAGTGTCACAGCGCCTTTAAACAATTGTTTCTTTTAGAATGGAACAGGGCACATTATCTAAAGTACGTCGATCTGCCACTTTTACTGCAAATGAAAAGCACCATTTGTTTAATTTAATTTCCAATAAGTATGGTCATATTCTGGAAGATAAAAAAACGGACAGATCCTCAGTGGCACAGAAATTCATGACTTGGAAGCAGATAGAAAGGGAATTTAATGCAGAATCACCCAACTCTGTATTTAGAACTGCAGAATGTCTTAAGAGATTCTATGAAAATAAAAAAAAGATGTTAGGAAGCAGGTTGCTGAAGAAAAAAACAGAATGCTTACTGGAGGGGGGGCCTATGCCTGTATTAAAAAAGGATAGTTCAGACGACTTGCTAATATCGATTATGAACGAAAAAACCCTTCATGGTCCGGTCAAGACCGGAAATGTAGAAATCGAATAATATTCTGGACAACGAAGAGGAAGAAAATTATGCTGAATGTAGTCTGATGGATGATGATAGTTCAATCAATACAGTTTCCAATCCAGGCCCAAGTTCTCACAGTGGTGACAAGGTAATAATTTTTTTTAACACTGTACAAAATTGATCACAAATAATTATGTTTTAGGAAAACATTCCTTCTACTAGTACAGACCATAGTGATAAAGATGTGACGTGGAAACATTACAATCTTGTGGATCTTAAGTCACCTATTAACCCAGCCTTAAGAGTGCACTACAGTAGTATGTACCCCATCAACCAAAAATAAACAAAGTGATGTAAGTGGGATAAAAAATGACAGTAGCATAATGATTTACGGATGCAAATTAAAATAAGCTAGTTGTTAATACTCGTATTATTACTTTTTTTAAGACAGAATTTGCCTCCGCTTCTAGTTCTACTTCCAAGAGGGCCCTCGATTCAAGCCGTAGAAGATCTACTAAAACCATCAGGACATTAACCTCATCTGATGTTTCAGATAAATATACTGTTGTTAGATAAAAGACTAGTTCTTGTTGAGAAGCAGATAGAACAGTTGGATGGGGAACGAGAATTTCGTAGACAAAAACACAAATTAGAGATGGATTTGTTAAAAGCAGAAATTGCATTAAAAAGCCAAAGTCTACCATCAGATTTTTTAAATAATTGATTATATAATAATTGAATTGTATTATAAAAACAGGTGATGTCAATGTTTTTACCATATAGTAAATGACAGTTTTACACTTTTAGGACATTTCATTTTTTTGCATGTATGTTAAGGCTACAATAAGTTAATTTTTTTTGAAGTTGTGAAATGCAATTCCTCATATTCAAATTATAATTATGGCATCGGTATCTATTATTGTGATATGGGCATCATATTGTTGTTCAGAGCTAGCAAGAAATAAAACACGTGTATCATCTACGACTGCTCGATCTCGACTACTTTATTAAAGAAAGTAAATATATCATAACATGAACAGGAAACTTTACCAACATAACAAAAAATATGTATAACTAGGATGTTACCAACGTAACCAAAAGTCACTCCCACTACATCAAAACTTACAAGTTTCACATAAACCTATACCATTCATAAACCTGTTATGTTTACAAACATTTAAACTTTTCGTCATTATATCTGCAATCATTTCATCAGTTGGAACATGTAGCTTAATTCAACATTTTTATTCAAAACAGCTTCCCTGATAAAATGATGACGTATATCGATATGCTTTGAACGCTTATGATACATCGGGTTCAAGGCAAGTTTCTGGGCACTCAAGTTATCATTATACAATTTAACACAATCTGATTTGCCCGTTAATTCATACAAAAGGTTTTTAAGATAAATAGCCTCCTTGACTGCTTCTGAAATTGCCATATATTCAGCTTCTGTGCTTGACAAAGCCACAGTTCTTTGCTTACAGCTTTCCGATGATATAACACTTTCAGATAGCTTAAAAATGAAACCTGTATAAGATTTCCTATCCTGCTTATCACCTGCCCAATCGGCATCTGCAAACCCTTCAATAGTACAATTATTTGATTTTTTAAATACTAAACCAAAATTTTTTGTATCCTGCAAATATTTAAAGATTCTTTTTATACATTTCCAATGATACTCGGTATATTTATTATTAAATTGGCTCATAAAACTTACAGCATAAGAAATATCAGGCCTCGTAAGTACTGCCAAATACATTAAACTGCCAATTGCCTGCTGATACGGAATATTTTTATTGGAAACTTCAACTTGCAAACTAAAATCCAAATTTGTTTCTAAAGGCGTAGATGCTGCCTTACAAGTACTCATATTAAACCTTTTAAGGATTTTATTTGTATACTCAGTTTGATCTAGAGTGATAATGCCTTTATTTCTGTCTCTAACAATTCTCATACCTAGACATTCTTTAGCCTCGCCCAAATCTTTTAATTTAAAATTATTACTTAAAGTAGATTTTAATAATTCTGTTTCTACAGAATCATTCGAAAAAACAAAAAAAGTCATCCACATATAGGGCCACAATTGTTAAATTATTTGCATCTGCTTTAACATAAACACAATGCTCTAATTCAGACCTTTTATAATTAATTTCATTAAGAACCATATCTACTCTTTCATACCAAACTCTAGAAGACTGCTTGAGGCCATAGATTGCCTTTTTTAAGTTTACATGCTTTATTTGCATTATCAGAAATTTTAAAATCTTCTGGTTGTCTCATGTACAAAGTTTCATGCAAATTACCATTTAAAAAAGCTGTCATAATATCATAATGACTAATATTTAAATTTAATTCTATTGACAAAGCAATTAAAAGTCTTAAAGTACTGTGCCTTACAACTGGCGAAAAAGTTTCCTCATAATCAACACCAAGTTTCTGTGTATAACCTTTAGCAACGAGCCTCGCACGATAACGCACACTGCGATCACTATTTTTCTTCCTTTTATACACCCACTTACAGTCTACAATATTAGCACCATCTGGAACATCCACAAGTTCCCATGCTTCATTGTCCATAAATGATTGATATTCCTCTTTCATTGCTTGTCGCCACTGTACACTTTCTGATCCTGATAAGGCTTCGTTTACACTAATTGGATCAACATCCATTTCACCGGACGCACACATATAAGTTGCAAAGTCCTCAAAGTTCTTGGGTTTAGGTACTCGGCTTGACCGACGTACTGCCTCATCCAAAGTCTGATTTGCAATGATTATATTGGGCGCAAAATCAGTGTCACTGGTGTCGCTACTGAAATTATATTCTGATTCCGAACTGGTTTCACTATTATCTGTGATGCTAGTTTCAGTACTTTCTTCCGCAATATTTTCCATCACCCCCACTGGGTCTGAGTTAACTATTATTGGGACTTTCTCAGCTTTTACTATCACCACAACATCTCTGCTAGTCACAACAGAACCAATCTCTGGGTCATAAACTCGGTATCCTTTGGTATTTTCACCAAAACCGACTAAAATCATTTTTCTAGACTTTTTCTCCCATTTCGTTCTATTTGCTTTTGGTATATGGACCATGGCTGTACTGCCGAAAATTCTAATATTTTCAACATTAGGTTTCCTGCCATTCCATATTTCATATGGTGTTTTTTCAACCAATCCTGCAGCCACTGACCTGTTTTTTAAATACACCGCTGTGTTTACAGCTTCCGCCCAAAACTTGTTATCTAAATCAGCATCAAATAATAAGCACTTTGTTTTCTCAATTATGGAACGGTTCATTCTCTCTAAAACACCATTTTGTTCCGGAGTATGAGGGTTACTTTTCTGGTGCACAATTCCATTTTTTAATCAAAAACTCTCAAAATCATCACTGCAAAATTCTCCACCATTGTCAGATCTGAGATTTTTTATTTTACAGCGTTTTTGATTCTCTTCCATAGCCGTAAGTTGTTGGAATTTCTTAAAAACTTCGGACTTAAATTTTAAAAAGTAAACTAAAACCATTTTACTATAATCATCCTCGAAAAGTAAAAAAATATTTTGAACCTCCAATTAATCTATTTTCCACCGGGCCACAAACGTCTGCATGCACAAGCTCCAACAAAGCACTGGCTCTTGTGCCCTGATGTTTAAAAGAATTTCTTGATTGTTTACCTTCACAGCAAACAATGTATGCATTTGTATTATCTGTTTTGTTTTAAAAGGCATACCTTCAATAACAGATTTTATTGCTCCCCCTTTGTTACCTCCACCTTCTAATCGGGGTAAGTTAGAAGGATACATTAGTTTAAAGACTTCTGGCAATCTGCCTTTTGAGCTTCCTCTTCCTGACTCGAAGGGTGACGCCCATATTCTCTTCCTCTATTATGTACATCTCTTTGTACCTCTCTCTGTATATTTCTTCGTACATCTCGTTGTACCGCCCCTGTATATCCCCCTCTAGGCGGATCCTGTCTTCGTGGCCTATCAGTACTCCCACTATTAAATCCTTGGTTCCCATAAAACCTTCATTTGTCTTGTTCGCTCCTCTGCCCTAGTTTCCATGTATTTTCATTGCTAGCTCTTCTTTCTTCATAACGAGGACTCCTTACAGTTCTATCAACATCCTTCTGCACTTCTACGTTTTCCTTCACTTCTTTCCTGGCACCATCATTTTTTTGTGGGCAGTCCCTTGCCCAGTGTCCGCTCTGCGGTAGCATCTATAACATTCGTCCTTTCCCGACCCCTGCCGGTACGCTTCTCTCTTCTTGCAGTCTCGGGCAAAATGTCCCAAACCATTACACGAGTAATATTTTATTTGTGATATCTTCTGCGCAGACATATTTTTTCCTTGGACCATTCTCAAGTTGACTTCGTGGAGTTTAACCAATTCCTCCGCCTTATTTAACGTTAAGTGTTGTTCTCGTAGCAACAGTACCCCTACATCTTTCATAATTTCCTTCTTCAGCCCCACCTTAAACTGGTTCAGTAGCAAATTTTGATTTTTCTTTCTCAACCCCGGTACTTCTTCCGGAGTCGCCATCCTAAGATCTTCTTCCAATACACGGGCCCCCGCAATACGTAACCGCGTGCAATACTCCATAACGGTTTCCTCATACCGCTGATAGCATTTACTTAACACTAATTGTCCTTCCCCTGGCAATCTCGTAGGTACAAAATTTTCGATAAGTCTGGCTTTAAGAGCCCTATAATCTAACGTATCTAAGGTTTCATCTGATTTCAAGAAGTCATAAGCCGCGCCTACACATTTAAATTTTAACAAGTTTAATGTTTCAATTTCCGACCAATTATCTAATTTAGCGCGTTGTTCCATTTTCTCAAAGTATCGCGTAACATCCTTACCATTAAAGTTATCTAAAATGGACGCTATCATTCCTAGAGAATACATCATAGATCCTCTCGCTATACCTGCGGTTCCTGTTCCTACTCTGCTGCTCCCTGGCGAAGTTATAGATCCACCAGCTACTGCGGTAGTAGTGGTTGTAGTTGTAGAAAGGGTTAATGGGTTAGTAGTAAACATTTTAGAGTGGGCTCGTATTATCTAAATAGCTATAAGCACAAACCTGTCAATTACCTTCGGCACACTCCTGCTATATAATAAGGAGATCTTTATCTCCTATACCTATACAAATCTCTGTAAAATTTCCTTTTATTCTTTGTACCTATACCTTTTCTAATTCACTCTGTATACTTAATTTCCAAAACCAGTAGCACGTATATTTATTTTTAATTCACCCTATATATGCAATTTCAAAATTTAGTAACTCGTATACTTTTCAACTCACCCTGTATATAAAATTTCAAAAAGTAATTACTAACACTAATCAGTTCCTATTGAAACTTTTCGATTTGGCCCCTGTATATTAATTAATCTCTAATCTATCAACGCAATTGACCCCAAAGCTTTATAAAATAAAATTTAATCTATTAGGCGGATATTTACTTTACGTATTTCCAAATACTTCCCAAAAAAAAAAATTACCTGTATATATGATAGTTTACTTCCTACGTAAAATAGTCTAGGCGAAACAATTACTTAAGCAAACCTTTCAACGTGCCCTGGTATATGGTTGGTCCAGTCAAAAAAATCAAATAACTAAAGTCGTTCGCACGGCTATCAAAATAAAATTATTCCTTTCCTTTTTCTTTTATAGACAGCACAACAAACAAAGAAAAAAAATCCACTTAATTAAAATTAAAATTAAACTATAATTTTCTCAAAACCCGACTTTTTAATTAAATTCCACCGTTCAAAAATTCTACTAAAAATAATTAAAAGGAGAGACAAAAAAAAATTGTTAAACCACTCACAAAAAAAAACTTTATTTTTCTAACCTCTTAACTTTATTTGGTCAGACTATTTGTTCTCACCCTGTATATAGCACACTGTCATATCCCAGTTTTTTTTCTATAAAGCCGTACAGGTCTATATTTCTAAACCAATTCTCCGCAATACAAGTTTCTGTCAGAGTCCAGAATTCCCAAATGTCTACCTGACCCTGTATATGCTAGCTACTTCAACGCGGAAATGTCACAGCACAGAAAATATCATTTATTTCAGAATTTAATAGTCCCACAAATAAATTATTCACTACAATAATAAAAAAAATAACCTCTACAATTTTACTCTGTTACCCCAATCTACCCTATCTCAAATAAGTAAAAGGCGCTTTTTCAAACACAAATATATATATTCTTACTTAAAACAAAATTATGTCTGTCTCATCAAAATTACTCCCAAAAAAAAAATTTCCTTCCTCAATCGGATAAATAAATTTTTCCACTCTAACAAAAAAAAAATTTTATATCTCTGGTCACACAAAAAATAACGTTTCCAACACAAAATTCAACATAATATGAAAAGATAACAGACACACCTAATTTTAATTTTTTTTTTTTTCAAAACAAAAAATCGTACCCTCAAGATAATTCTCTCCCCTTGTGAGACAAATTAAGTTTCACCTTATTCTTTACATCCACTGAAAAAAAAAATTCAAAAGTGTCCCTTATTAACCTTTATCCTCCCTAATTTATTTCATCCCCTTCAACTAATTTATTTCATCCCCTTCAACTAATTTATTTCATCCCCTTCAACTAATTTATTTCATCCCACCTCTCGGCTGCTTTAATTAACTTCTACTCTGTATTTTTTTTTCACCTATAAAATTTTCTATTTCATCCCCTTCGACTAATTTATTTCATCCCACCGCTGCCACCAGTGTCACAAATCAGCTGGTTTTGGGGGTGTTATGCCCTCGCTGGTGTGTTTTTATTTCTATTTATCTATATGTATATAGGCTTTATATAGGTATAGATCTATATAATAACTGGTCGGTTAACAAACTGAATAAAGGGTAGGTTGCCCGCTGCCACCACCGACGTCAGTAACTAGGTTACTTCAGACGGAAAAATTTGGAATTATTTTTTTTCTTTACCGACAAATTACCACCTTTTCTACAGACCTATACCTGGGTAGCCTCTGGTTTTTTAATTTACCACCAATCCCTCGTTGACGTGGGCCCCTAGGGCTTTACAAATGCCTAGTATAAATTATGGGGATGATAGTTGGAGGGTGGCAAGCCAGAAAAACTTTATTCTTAAGGATCAAAATTACATATATTACGTACTCGATAAAAAGGATAATATATATAAAGTATATATAAAATATAAAGTATATATAAAGTATATAAATTTACCAAGGCCTAATACAAATAGAAACAAACAAAAAAAATTTTCATAAATTTAAACCAACATTACCCCTGTTACTACAACATATAAAACTGCATTTAAATTTATAGAAGAAAAATTTGACAAATCTAATACAAAAATATAATTAATACTTGGGACCTGTCTAATTTTATAGGTATGTTTATTTATCGCTACCCTATATTTGAGTGGACGGGCCCTACAGGCGCACCACCAAATCCTTGTGTTTCCTTGTTGATCAAATGCCCAGAACAAGGCAATATTTAAGTTTAGCTACCAAGCTCCTACCTGAGCCCACTTGTTACCTATACTTAGGGTTAGTGAATATAGTTATGTCAAGATATATTTTCCACTTACCAAAACTCCATAAAATCCTTTAAACGTCCACCCCCGGTTCACACCACCCGCTCACTTATTTCGCACCGCAAATTCCTCTAAGCACACTGCCTAACGCACAGGAGTCCCGAACTCTCGTAATTTTCTTTCAAAATAAATATGCCAAAAAAAAAATTTTCACCTATAACTCTAAACTCTATATTTTCGCGACGTCTTTTTTTCATGTCCTGCTTCGACCGTCGCCCGAACAGGAATCCCTTTAATCTCGGTTTTCTTTTCCAAAAAAATAAAACCGTAACCCAAAATTCTATCACTCTCACTCACTACTCGTAATTCTTTATTTCGCGTGCGACGACTTTTTCCCTGTGACCGGCTTCGACCGTCTCCCGAACAGGAATCTCCCTACTCTCCATTTTTTTGTCTATCATTTTTTTCTCCTAAATCCCTACTCCCCCATTTCTCATTTCGAAAGAACCAATCGCGGAACAGCGCGCTCGCGATTCCCGCTAGGTGGCATTCCTAGTCCCGTTTTCAAATTTTATTACTAGCTGCCCGAAGTTGCCATATCCCACGAGGCCGTCATTCTCGTTCTTTGTTCCGACTCTCAGCCAAATGGTATGTGGCAACCATGTTTTTCGCCGTTTAGCTCTGTGGTTCACATTGACTCAACGCTTTTGTTATCTCGGACTTCACAGAAATCTTGCTGCGAATTTATTCCTGAACTTATCAGCGTCGCCAAAAGTCTTAAGCAAATATAAACATCCTTTACTTTCGTTGTAAATTATCTCTTTCAAGTCCGCCGCCCGGCCTGTCTAACAAAACCTTAGCAGTTATTTAAATTAATTTTCCATTAAAAATCTTTTTTATGACTTTAAAATAAAAAAACGTCCTACTCGGTCAGTTTTATCCTGATATTCCCAAATTTTTATTTCCTTATATCTACCCAAAATAAAAACGGTAATTAATAATTTTCTTTAATGCTAGGCCTACACTATACAGGGTGGACTCAACAAATACTTCCTTTCATAGTCCAATTCAAACTATTAGTAACCACCGACTAACACCCATCCTTCATTGAGAAAACAATTACATAACAACCCCGGGTTGTTACAACCTACTCTGCTGTTTAGTCCCAAAATAGGCTTTTATGTCTACAATTACTTTAAAAAACGGCGTTTAGTAACAACTTCTTCTTTATTATTTTTGTCGTAATGCAGAATTAACAGCTAAGAAAATCGCCAAATAAAGTAGTCATGTTTTGGCCTATTTCTTGCCAATAGTTCGGATATCAACACTATATTAATAACTAAAACCATGCCAACATATTCTGGTCATTTTTCTAGCTATAATGGCAATATTAGGACTTACCGTTATTGCCATTTAATTACTTGCATGAGCATGTATGAACATGACACCATGAAAATGACTTAATAACCAAACCTGCATGGCCACATTGTGTCTACTATATGTAGTAGTGTAGTATAAGTATAGTCAAAACATATCACATATCATCTTACAATATGAATCATATAGACCGACACACAGTTGAGTTGAGTTGCTTTGATGAGAGAGTCGCTATATAATTATCCCTACTTGTGATATTCTGAATATATATCTAATTCTAATAGTGCCTGTTTGTTCAACCCCTAACCTAAGACTACATCAGAAGTGGTTGATAGTGAGTGTGTGCTTCAATATGCCAAAATCAAAAAAAAGGTCAAGAAAAATATCGACATCGTCTTCGAGTTCTTCGTCAAGTACAACAAGTTCAAGTTCAAGTGCTCCTAAAAGCCCAGCACCGCATGCGACACGGAACCGTAAGAAAAATAAAACCTCGAAAAGCAGGTCAAAAGACAAATCTGTGAGTAACAATCAATGTTCTACAAATTTTTACAATGAACAGCCACACTCAAGTAACACAATATCGTCCATAATTCCCGAGTATGACCCCATAAAAATGGAAATAAGGGAGTGGATAGAAATAATAGAGCATAATTCTAAAACGTATCAGTGGTCTGATAATTTAATTATTTACCAAACTTTGAATAAATTAAAAGGTACAGCAAAAACATGGTATGATAGTTTTATTGAAAGCGAACGAGGGTGGTCACATTTCTCTTGGGACACTTGGAGATCAATTTTGAGTAAAACTTTTCAAAGCACGCGTAACACATATGATCTGTTTATGGATATAGCGAATCATAAACCAAAGGAAGGATGTTCCTTGTATGAATTTCATTTTCAACATTTGGCTAAAATTAATAAATTACGAGTAAATTTTTCCGACTCTGACAAGGTTTCCTTAATAATAGGCGCCATAAACGATAATAATATAACATCAGCTGTTGAAGCTTCAAACATTACAGATCCAAATGTACTAGCCGGGTACCTAAAGAACAAATCACATAACTCATGCAAACAAATTAGTAATTTAAACATTGATCACAATAAACAGAGCATTAGTCATTCTGGTATAAAGCAACCCGTACTATTAAAATATCATAATAGTAATATTATATGCAAAGCCTGTGGTGAAAATGGTCATGATAGGCGTATTTGTAAACATAGAGACAAACTATGTAATTTTTGTTCAAGGAAAGGTCATATTGAAAAACATTGCTATAAAAAAGAATGAGTCAAATAAACTTTTGCAAAGAAAGAACATTAGTAAATATACAAGACTGGAAAAAACCGAGAATGTAAAACAAATTAGGAATTCTGACGATTCATCAAAATTTTATAAAACGGTATTTATAAATGGACATGAAAATAAAGCGTTCATTGATTTTGGTAGTGACTGTTCCTTAATATCTTTTTCTATTGCGCAACAGTTTCGTTTGGATATACAAAACCTAACGTCGTGTAACACTTTCTGGCTTTCTTGGAGTCGGTATTGAGGTTTTCCAATATGCTGAGGTTCGCGTTAAAATTGATAGAGTAGAATTAAACATTAATATGTATGTTGTTGATGACAACCGTTTAGACACTAATATCTTAATAGGCAGAAATTTCACAGAAAATAAAACTATTATTTATTATCGTATTGATGATACGTTAACATTCAAATATAAAACAGATAATCATGATTGGATTGATGGTATAAATCACGGTATCTTGTCAGAGTCTGAAAAAGAAAGTCTACGAAGTATTTTACTGGAGTATGAATGCTGTGTTTTTACAAATTTAAATGCTCTGGGCAAAGCGCATTCCGTATCATTAAGTATTGAATTAACTACTGACAAACCAGTAACACATCGACCATATCGCCTCGCTGAAAGTGATAAACTTATTATGAGAAATAAAGTTGTCGACATGTTGAACGCTGGTATTATTCGAGAAAGTAAGTCACCATATTCGAGTCCAGCACTACTTGTAAATAGAAAAGGTCATGAAAAGCGTATGGTCATTGACTACCGCGCATTGAACAAGGTAACTGTTAAAAACAGCTTTCCTATGCCTATAATTGAGGAAATTATTAACAATTTAAGCGGTTATAAATATTTCACTACCCTTGATTTGGCTTCGGGGTATCTTCAAATACCGATGGATCCAAAGTCAATATTGTTACGCCACTGGACTGTGCAGACTGGTTAGATTAGGCTGGAATTGTACACGAACGGCCGGGAATATTCTGGAGTGCTCTAGACCGGGAGAATGGATGTATAAATAAGACGCACGGTGGGCCGAGATTTAATCTTAAGTTGAACGTGAACGAGTGAAGAAGCAATAAGAAAGAGACTTATAAGTGTTCAGTTGTGATTATAGTTAAGACATTAATTAATCTATTGTTATTAATTGTTAATTAGTAAATAAAGTAGTGAGTAAGTTTTACCTGGACTTTCAATCAACGAATCTACGAGTAGAGGTGTTTGTGTGGATAGCAAACACGTAACAATTTAGTGTCGGAAGTGGATTGGAAGAGAAATTTCTGGAATATTCGAAAAGGTTCTACAGTGTTCTTCTCAGAAATTAGTGGTAACACGAAGAATTGAACTACTGGACAGTGTTTGAGGACTATTTCTGGACTGAATAGTGACTTTAAAGTGGATTTTCGAGAAGTTCTAGAACATTCGATTTAGAAATAGCTGCAAATACGCGAGTGCCGCTAGTTATAACGTGTCGTGGACTGAGAAAAAGGACTATTAGTGCAATTTCGGGAAAATTCTAGAACATTCTATTTGAAAACAACAGGAGATACGTGAATTGTGGCGACGGGAACGTGTTGTAGACTTGAAAACAAGACTGTAAGTGATTTTTAGTGACAATTCTAGAACATTCGATTTGGAAACCACAGAAGATACGTAAACTGTGTTAACGGGAACGTGTTATAGACTCAAAACAAGACTTATTAGTGATATTTCGTGAAAATTCTCGAACATTCCGTTGCACAATTAGTGGAGAGAAGTAAATTTTATCAACACAAAAGAAGTATAAACTCTAAATAAGATTTTCTAGTACTGTTTCGAGATTTTTCTGGAACATTCCATTATTAAAACAAACGTGATAGCAACATTTTACGGACTTTATAGTGTAATAAAATATAATTCTGAAGTTGATTTACGTGTCGTGAGTTAATGCCAATAACAAGAAGTATGGCGGAGAAACAAACACAGGACTTGTTAGCAGCGTTGTTGGAACGAATGAACGAGCAAGAGAGAAGACGACAGGAAGAAAAAGAAGACCAAGAGAGAAGACGACAGGAAGGAAAAGAAGACCAAGAGAGAAGACGCCAGGAAGAAAAAGAAGAACAAGAGAGAAAACGCCAGGAAGAAAAAGAAGACTTGATAAAAATGATCGAATGCCTAGAAATAAGACGACAGGAAGAAAAGGAAGAACAAAAAAGAAGACGACAGGAAGAAAAAGAAGACCAAGAGAGAAGACAAGAAGAAAAGGAATAACAAGAGAGAAGACGACAAGAAGAAAAGGAAGAACAATAGAGAAGACGACAAGAAGAAAAAGAAGAACAAGAGAGAAGACGACAGGAAGAAAAGGAGCAGCAAAGAAAGGAACGCCAGGAAGAATTAAGACAAATTATGGAGGGACAACATCAAGTCATGCTTTCGGTCACTGAACAATTGAAGGAAGATGTACATGCTGAAGTCATGGAAGTTAAGAAGAAGTTAGTGAAGTTAGAGGAGAAATAACTGAAGTTAAAGGAGAGGTCAGTGAAGTTAAAGAAAAAGTCAGCCAAGTTGAAGGGGAAATAACCGAAGTCAGAGGAGAAGTAGCCCGACTCAAGCAACAATTAAGAGAGAAGGCTGGCCAGTTAGTACTGTCATCTGGTACTAGGTTACAACCACCTTCCTTCGACGGTCAAAGTTCATGGTCGACTTATAAGAGACAATTTGAGGCAGCTGCACGTTCCAATAATTGGAACGATGAGGAAAAAGCAACAGCATTGGTATTAGCACTAAGGGGCCAAGCATTAGACCTGCTCCAAACAATTCCTGCCGCACAGCAACAAAACTTTAGCATTTTGGAGGCAGCGTTAGAACTAAGATATGGCGACCAACATCTCGCCCAAGTGTATCAGGCTCAGCTCAAATCACGCAGACAACGAGGTGGAGAAAGCCTCCAGGAGTTCGAGGCTGCGGTAGAAAGATTAGCCCATCTAGCCTATCCTAATGCACCAATGGAATTTCAACAACAGTTAGCAGTTGGTACATTTATTGATGGAGTAAGGGACCAGGAAGTTAGGCGAATTCTTAAGTTAGCCAGGCATAAGCTTAGCAGTGAGGCTTTAGTACATGCACTGGAGATTGAGGCTGCCTATAAGGATACCACACAATCAAATCAGAGAGTACGAGCTGTGAGTGTGGAGGAAGACAAGCCAGACAACACAGACAACACAACACAGAATCTGATATCTGATCTACACAAGATGATGACCCAACTACTGACAAAATCGAACTCCCAGCAGAGACAAGACCAACAACAAAGTAGTGGGAGGCCGAATGAAGGCATCCGTTGTTATAGGTGTGGCAAAGTGGGCCATATCAAGAGGAACTGTCGTCAACGCAGCCCAGAAAGGGTAAATGCTGCTGTAGTTGAGGAGCCTCAGGAAAACTAAAGATGGCTGGCAATTTGGGGGCTGCGCTGGCCAAGAAATGTTGTGACCCCCGAGAAATAAAAGTTTCCCAACTTCGGAGAGTTCAAAGTAATCTGTTGTTGGAGGGTTATGTAAATAAGAAGAAATGTGTGTTTACAATCGACACAGGAGCTACGTCATCAATAGTACGGGCAGGATTCATAACGGGTTTCAAAGTAAATAAAGGACAGAATGGATTAGTCATCCGGACAGCTACGGGAGATAGGGCGGTGGTTCATGGGGAAGTCGACATGGAGCTGCAGAGTGGCCGCTTATGTTTTAAACACCAAGTTATCGTAGCTGACATTACAGATGACTTCATTTTAGGATTAGACGTTATGGAAAAATATGGATTTGTACTTGACGTTGGAGAACGAGTTCTCAGGATTGGAAATGAAGAAATTATTTTGTCAACGGCAGATGAAAAATTTCATAATATTAGGCTACTAACTTCGAGGACAGTAAAAATTCCTGCACGAACAGAGAAGATAATTGAGGCAGTCCTGGACAAAAATTCTGTGGGATACCGCTTTGGCCTCGTTGAGAAGGATGACTCAATTAAAATGACAGACAATGTAATTCTGGCAAGGACGTTAACACAGACTACAGACAAGATACCGATTAGAATGGTTAACTTAAATTCACACTCAGTGACGTTCAAGGAAGGCGAAGCAATTGGCACCTACGAACCAGTCACATGGATTGCGAGATTTGAAGAACAAATCATTGGAGCTTCGTCTACAGATATGGACCAAGAAATTGTAAAGATGTTAAATGCCCAGTTAGACCATTTAACTCCTGATGAACATAGAGAAGCTTTAAAATTTTTGAAGAAAGAAAGTACAGTATTTGCAAAGGACACAGAAGCTCTTACAAAGACCAACATAGTGCAACATCGGATAAATACTGGTGAATCAGCTCCTATTCGTCAACCACCTAGGAGGCTCCCATTAGCAAAACAAGAAGAGGCTTCTGCAATGGTACAGAAGGTGCTTAAAGACGGAATTATTGAGGAATCAACCAGTCCTTGGTCGTCTCCAGTAGTTTTGGTTGCTAAGAAAGATGGAACTTTAAGATTCTGTGTCGACTACAGGAAGCTGAATGACGTCACTAGAAAAGACAGCTATCTGTTACCCCGAATTGATGACACACTAAGTACGCTGGCAGGTTCACAGTGGTTTTCCACTCTAGATCTTCGAAGTGGATATTGGCAAGTGGGACTTCATCCAGATGACAAAGACAAGACAGCCTTTTCGACAGGAAGTGGCTTTTATCAATTCACTGTGATTCCTTTCGGCCTGTGCAATGCACCAGCAACTTTTGAAAGACTGATGGAACTGGTACTACGAGGACTAACTTGGAAGACATGTCTAGTTTATCTTGATGATGTGATGGTTATGGGACGGGATTTTAAGGAGCATTTGAAGAACCTTCAAGAAGTGTTTGGAAGAATTAAAAATGCACACCTGAAATTGAATCCCAAAAAGTGCCTAATGTTCCAGAAAAAAGTAAAATTCCTAGGACATGTCGTGTCTTCGGAGGGGATAAGAACAGACCCAGACAAGATTTCCTCAGTACGAGATTGGCCGAGGCCTTCAAATGTTCACGAAGTACGAAGCTTCCTTGGCCTATGCACTTACTACAGACGATTTGTGGAACGATTTGCCGATATTGCGAAGCCACTACACCGGCTTACAGAAGAGAAGGTTCAGTACCAATGGACACAAGAGTGTGAAACATTGTTCAGAACCCTAAAATCAGCACTGTGTTCGAGTCCGGTTCTATCATACCCAGAACGGAAAGGTCTGTACGTATTAGACACGGATGCCAGTAATTCTGGACTTGGATGTGTTCTTTCCCAAATTCAAAATGGACAGGAAAAAGTAATTGACTACTTCAGCAAGACGTTGTCGAAGCCAGAACGTAACTATTGTGTGACACGGAAGGAACTATTGGTCATTGTCAAGTCCATAGACCATTTTCACAAGTACCTATATGGACAACACATTAAGGTTCGGACCGACCATGCTGCAATAAAGTGGTTATTGCAATTGAAGACTCCGGAAGGCCAACTAGCTCGCTGGATAGAAAAACTGCAGCAGTACGATTTTAAAATCGAACATCGCCCTGGAAAATCCCATAAAAATGCAGACGCTCTCTCCAGAAGACCCTGTCGGGAAGACTGCAAGCACTGCCACCGGGTAGAAAAACAACAAGGGATAATAATTGTGAACACCGTTAAAATTGATGTTCCTGACGACTGGACAAGAGAGACATTAAGAGAAGAGCAGTTAAAAGATCAAGAAACTGGTCCTATTCTGGAATGGAAAGAAAGAGGAGCCCGACCAGGCTGGAAGGACATTTCAGACAAGGCAGTGGGACTGAAGGCTTTGTGGGCACAATGGGATTCCCTTAGAGTAGAGGATGGACTGTTGAAAAGAGCTTGGGAAAGTCCAGACGGGAAGGAAATTACTTTGAGATTGGTAATTCCCAGGTGTCGCATACCAAAAGTACTCCAGGAAGTGCATAATGGAACATCTGGCGGACATTTTGGCATCAACAAAACTCTCACTAAAGTACGCGAACGATTCTACTGGGTGAACAGCCGCCAAGATGTGGAAGCTTGGTGCCGCAAATGTGAAGTTTGTGCGGCAAGTAAGGGGCCACGGACAAGAAGTAAGGGCCAAATGAAACAATATAACGTAGGGGCTCCTTTTGAGCGAATTGCAATCGACGTAGCTGGTCCATTCCCCGTGACAGGTGATGGGAACAAATACATCTTAGTTGCCATGGATTATTTCAGTAAGTGGCCTGAAGCTTATGCCATACCCAACCAAGAAGCAGCCACTGTCGCTCAAGCTCTGGTAGATAATCTAGTATGTCGATTTAGCGTGCCCCTAGAATTGCATTCGGATCAAGGAAGAAACTTTGAATCAGGGGTGTTTCAGAAGATGTGTCGCCTACTGGGAATTCATAAGACAAGAACAACAGCCCTACATCCACAATCAGACGGAATGGTGGAGAGATATAATAAAACCATGGAGGAGCACCTATCCAAAGTGGTTGAGAAACATCAGAGAGATTGGGACCGTCACTTACCTCTTTTCCTTATGGCATACAGGGCCTCCATTCATGAAACAACAAAACAGACACCGGCTCGCGTGATGTTTGGACGTGAGATTAGACTGCCATGTGACTTGGTGTTTGGCACACCGGATGAGGAGCGACTTTCCGTAAATTACTACGCCGATGAAGTTGGTGAACGGCTAAGGAACATTCATGAGCTGGTACGAGACCGAATTGCCATAGCAAGTGATCGCATGAAGGCTCGTTATGATCTTAAGGCGAATTCAGGAGGGTTCCAGGCTGGAGATTTGGTTTGGCTATATAACCCACAACGAAAGAAAGGCAGGTCCCCGAAGCTTCACCCGCCCTGGAAAGGTCCTTACACTGTGGTCACCAGACTAAACGACGTTGTATATAGAATTCAGCAAAGTCCAAAATCCAAGATGAAGGTGGTGCACATAGAGAGACTAGCCAAGTATGCAGGGAATAATGATTTGCCTGATCGAGACGTTCAGGCTTAAGGAGGGGGCAGTGTTACGCCACTGGACTGTGCAGACTGGTTAGATTAGGCTGGAATTGTACACGAACGGCCGGGAATATTCTGGAGTGCTCTAGACCGGGAGAATGGATGTATAAATAAGACGCACGGTGGGCCGAGATTTAATCTTAAGTTGAACGTGAACGAGTGAAGAAGCAATAAGAAAGAGACTTATAAGTGTTCAGTTGTGATTATAGTTAAGACATTAATTAATCTATTGTTATTAATTGTTAATTAGTAAATAAAGTAGTGAGTAAGTGTTACCTGGACTTTCAATCAACGAATCTACGAGTAGAGGTGTTTGTGTGGATAGCAAACACGTAACAATATTATACACAACATTCGTAACTCCGGTAGGCCACTATGAATATGTACGGGTTCCGTTTGGTTAATGTAACGCTCCATCAGTGTTTCAAAAATTTATGAATGAAATTTTTCGACCTCTGCGACAATACAAGGTGATACCTTACTTAGATGACATACTAGTGCCTTCTAAAACCATTAGTGAAGGCCTACAAATATTGCGTAAAGTTTTTCAGTTAATAAAACAATATGGGTTAACAGTAAAAATCTCAAAATCATCTTTCTTAGTGCAAAAAATTTCTTACCTTGGCCATGAAATTTCATATAATCAAATCACACTCAGCACAAAAAAAATTGTAGGTGGCAAATTGTCAAGGCCAACATGATGATGATATAGGTCACTTCGCTCTTGATAAAACGTTAGCCAGGGTTAAACAAAACTACTGGTTTCCGAAAATGAGAAGATTCATTCAAAAGTATATTAGCAGTTGTCTCTTTTGTCTCTACCACAAGCACCCCGGTGGTAAAAAACCAGGCTACCTCTATTCGATCCCTAAGTACGCCAAACCTCACCACATCTTACATTTGGACCATTTAGGACCATTTGTTGAAACTGAACAAAGAAATAAGTATCTTTTGGTCATCACTGATGGGTTTACCAAGTTTGTCTATCTTAAGGCAGTACCCGATACCTCAGCCATACACGTTACAGAAAAACTTGATGAAATATTTTCCATTTTTGGTAATCCAAGACGGATAGTAACAGATGCTGGAAAGGCTTTTATATCAAATCATTTTAAAAAGTTCGTCGATGAAAAAGGAATCAAGCTGTTTACAACAGCTGTTGACCTAGCTAGAGGCAACGGTCAAGTAGAAAGGGTCAACAAATCAGTGCTTGATGCTCTGGCCACTACAGGAGCAGGTTCTTCACCAAATAATTGGGATTCTAATGTTATGAAAATTCAACAGGGCATAAATAGTACGAAGCATCGAATCACACAAGCTACGCCCGCAGAGCTATTCTTCGGATTTCCTCTTCAAATGGATAGCGACTTTTATAATCCAGAGTAAGAAACTGCTATCGACGTCACCAAACTCAGGACAGCAGCTTCAGACCGACTAGAGAAAAATAGAAATAAACAGAATGCTGTATTTAACAAAAAAAGATGTCCTCCAAAAAAAATTTCAAATCGGAGATCTAGTTATCAAAATCAGCAGCTTTCCTCCCAACAATCAGGAGAGCAAAAAGTTGCTTCCCAAATTTCGAGGTCCCTTCAAAATAATAGAAGTCTTATCTAATGACCGCTATCGGGTCAAAGAAGACATTCACAGCAGCAGATCAAGCCGTCCATATGAGGCTACTATCGGAATGGAACATCTAAAGCCGTTCCGTTTCCAAAATTGTTAAGGTAGGCATCAATGAGCCCTTTGATGGCAAATGCACCCTTTGATGGCAACTGCGCCCTTTGATGGCAACTGCGCCCTTTGATGGCAACTGCGCCCTTTGATGGCAACTGCGCCCTTTGATGGCAAATGAGCCCTTTGATGGCAAATGAGCCCTTTGATGGCAAATGCCCCCTTTGATGGCAAATGCGCCCTTTGATGGCAAATGCGCCCTTTGATGGCAAATGCGCCCTTTGATGGCAAATGCGCCCTTTGATGGCAAAAGCGCCCTTTGATGGCAAATGTGCCCTTTGATGGCAAAAAGCGCCCTGTGATGGCATGAGCGCCCTTTGATGGCATGAGCCCCTGATGACACCATTGAGCCCCTGATGGCACCTACGCCCTCAGATGGCACATGTGCCCTTAGACGGCAACTCTTCATAATCTCTGAGTCCTTGACGGCGACCATAGGGCCTCTGGTGACATCACTGAGTGTCTGTACTCCTTGATGTTGTTGGTGGACTTTGGTTGTTACCATTGGACCTGGATGGCATTCTAGCAAACCTAATTTCTCGATTTTGTTTCAGATATACAGACAGACTGATCGAGGACGATCACCCTCAGGATGGTCGAGTGTAGTAGTGTATAAGTATAGTCAAAACATATCACATATCATCTTACAATATGAATCATATAGACCGACACACAGTTGAGTTGAGTTGCTTTGATGAGAGAGTCGCTATATAATTATCCCTACTTGTGTTATTCTGAATATATATCTAATTCTAATAGTGCCTGTTTGTTCAACCCCCTAACCTAAGACTACATATAAATGACCAGTATATAGCTAAAAAATTGCCATCATTACGTTTTTGTGTTTAAATTTTATGTTGAACCATGACTAAAATAATATGGTCAAAATGCAACTTGACGAAAGCCATTAAAACGATTTTATAGACGAATCTTGGTTATTTCAGCTAAATAGCATGTTTGTGGTGCTTGGGTGATACATGTTTTAAAGAATGATTAGCATAAGTAAGATTTGACTTTATTATACGCGTACGTAGGCGGTGGCCATAAAATATTAAACGGAGCACTGCTGGGTGTTTACCACCAGACCCCCTGTCGAGCGACAAGGTCCCGTGGTCAACGTCTCAGAGGGTAAAATGGAATAGCATGTTGAGTTATCTACATCTGGTGATGCCCACTTAACAGCTGATAGCCCGAGCCCCTCATACAAGGAGTGATTTGATAACGTTACATTGTGGCTCATGCTGAAATATGAATGATAGTTCCCAACACTGCTATCTGATTCCATTTTGGTTAATATTGAATTTACTAATTATTTATGAAAAATGTGTTAATATATAGCTTTATAAAACTTCTACCTGTTAATCATTTGGTACCACCGTGCAAAGCTTATGAAAACCGCGAACCCCAAGCATATAAAGTCGTATTTTGATAACGTTGCCATTTTATTCGTAGCAAAAGAAACTAGTTGAATGTAATTTAGTAAGCTCGCGTACGGAGAGAAAGGCAACGCTGTATAAAACTTATATAATGCCATCCTTACCTATTCATGGACACACGGAGCGTTCCGCGGGGTCTGCTTCCCTCGAGTTACTTGTCTCCATGTCGGCAGCGGTGGTTAATGAAGCGCGGCTTTCTGGGTCGGTGGATAGCTATAACTCGGAGGCAGGATCATCTGAAGTACAACTATGCTACGGAGAGCTATAAAATCTCCTCGTTCCCGATAGCATATAAGCATCCTTTACAGTCATACGGAAATGGCAGTATTTCTAGTAATTTCATTGGCCGTTTCAAGGCCACGGCATGGCGTGCTCATCAGATAACATTTTTAAAGGGGAAGTCGGCACCGTGAAAATAAACAAACTACAATAAAGGGCAAGGAAAATAAACAAACTATAATAAAGGGCAAGGAAAATCTTACTAACGAACTAAAAAATACTTATTTAAAAAAAAAAATAAGAAGTTTGTGATTCGAACTCTAGACCCACCGCGTGCTAGGCGAGTTTCTTTTCTATCGTCTAACCAGTTCCTTGCTGACAAATGATTCCAAAAGGATTTAATACAGTTTGACATGTCATGTAACTGCGCATGCCCTGCGGCTATCTTAAAACAGCCAATAAAATTGCGATTAATACTTCCATTGTCGTACGACTGTAAGGAATGCTTATATGCTTCCCGATATCTAATAATCAAAGCATATTGCCTAGGGCTGTCAGAGATGTGACCTGAAGTACAACTATGCCACGGAGAGCTGGACAATAATTTCCTCGTTCCGGATTCCTAAGATTAAGGCATATTGCCTAGGGATGTCAGAGATATGACCACGACTACAGACTACATAACCACGACTCTACGTCGTCTCGCGTATTTATACGATTTCCCGCGAGGGAGTTCGTCGTTCAAGTCTGTAAGCTTGACGGAGATAGCCAAACGCTAGTTACCTAATTGGGATCTTCAAAAAAAACTCTAACCCATGGTACTTACGGTGCAAATTACTATAACGACACGTCACGCTCTCAGCCTTCGACCCCATCTCTTACAACCCTACGTCTTTACGTTGGTTTGTTTATATTACACGTTCTCAGTTGGCGAAAGCCTTGAAATTTTGTAGTTTTGTCAACGATTTAGAATATTTAAATGAATACTGTGTTCTTTTACAAGATCAATAATTTAGATTCTATAGTTTGAATAAATACGTTTTTCTGTTAAAATTATAAGAAAGAAAGGTTTAACCTTAAAAATGTAATAATTAATTTGGACTTTAGTGAGATAAATGCTTGGAAATAATTTAGTTTTGTAAAAAATATAGGAAAAATATCCGCGATGAAGCAGTCCAGGACCGGGATGCTTCATCTTCTTCCTTCTGAAGGGGTCAATGCATATAAGAACCTATCACAGACATGCGTAAAATGCTAGTATCATACAACTGAATTAGCGGGTCCGTTAAAATTCAACAGATAACAATTCCAGTAAAATTTGACATAACAAAATACAAAACTAAAAATATTTCTAACGGTCCGCTAAAATTAATATTTTAATAGTCTGTTAAAATTTAGCGGATAATTACAGAATACAGCTGATAATCCTTATAAATATTTATTTCACCAATTAAATATTTAGGAAATATTGTCAAAATAATTTGTACCGATAAAATAGCTGAATAGTTTAGAAATTATCTAATTTACTTAATTGTTAACCATAACATACTACTTATGGATTTCTAATTGACTGGTAACAAATTTGAACAAACACTGTTTATTTTGCAGTTAAATAAATGATTTTAGTTATATTCCAGCAAACACCAAACGTTGGTTGTTTATCAGGCTTTTACTGAAGAGACTGGCTGAATAAAAACGCAGTAAAGGCCCATACTTATATACTTTGATGGTTACTGAGAATATTATATTTTTTATTTTTTCATTCTTTGATATGCAGAAATAACTCTTGAAACTTCATGTTTAAAATATTTTATTAACAGTAAGGTAGGTAATTAAAACAAATAAAAAATCAAATAGGTATATAAAGAATTAAATTCAATATCGTAAATTGTTATAACAAATACATCTAACCCTACAAGATGTTTTTTACATTCATAAATTCATGATAACAAAGAACCTCGCCAATTTTGGGGCAAGAGCGCCCAAGGTTGAAACACAATATGTACAATACAATACATTATTAACCTCAATCAACATACAGATGATACAAATGGCGTCATGTAGAACTGTTATATGATTACATTAAAATATAGGTAGTAAAAATAATGAGATACAATAACATTTATAAAATAATATGAAATGCAGTGCAGTAATTAAATTTATATCTTCCAAATTACAGCCTATTTCCCTTCTATGGACAAATATTCTTTAACAGTGTAAAAAACGGTTTGTTAGATGATTTTATGCTTTTGAAGTTAGGTAGTGCATTATAGAGGATGGAACAGTTGTAGCCTGGAGATTTACGAAACATTGTTGTTTTGAGCATAGGTAATTGTAAAATAGTTATGTATCTGATTAGTGTACAAAATCCGTCATGTTTCTTAGTAAAGGTAACATATTTCAAAATGTATGTTAAAATTACCTCTTAAAAATTTTCGACAACTTGCACGATAGTCCAAATTAAACATTAACCTTTGTATTCTTTTTTTGTAAAACCAAAACTCTATTGAGGTCAGTGTGGCAGCACCCCAAGATATGATATTATAGGAGATGACAGTAGACAAATGCATAATAAAGGTTTATTATACCTTCGACTAGTTGCGGTTGATCAGGAGAGGCAGGGGAGGCTGAGCCACCTCTACAATTTTGGGAGAAGCGAATATTTTCAAACTAATATTTTTCTACAAGTAGAAATTTCTATTTAGGTATACCTCAGTTCTCAATGTCGTTTATAATTCATTAATTAATTTTCAGTATAAAAAAAAAATTGCATTTCCTTTCCACAAACATGTAACATTGTAGTCCGGTTAGTCGACCATTTCGCTACATTGTTTGTGACCTTGAATTTTTGGTGGGTATCTCAGCAAAAATTCTGGATCTGTCAGTTAGGGCAGCTAGCCTCTAGCACCCCATCTCTTTCTAGCGCATGTACACTTCAGTTGAGCGTTGATCCCCTCTCTGAGAACAGTATGAACAGTTTATTGAACAAGGACAGTGGTAATTTATGGTTTCGTAGGAGAACATAAACATACATAAAATATTAACAGGTGGTTGAAAAATGAGTGCTCTAGGTGAAAATATTCCCACCGACTTGTTGTCCAAACGTGATGGATTATTTATTGTTAAATGGATTTAGTTCTCTTAGTTATGATCAAAAGGTAAGAATTAAAAAAATGGTCATACCTACACCGTCAATACCGTCATTAGTTTTCACAAGTGGTAAACAAAACAGGGTTTAGTGATAGCAATTATCAAAAAAATCAGCATCAACAGTTAGAAGCAAATTATATTATTGGAAATGTTTGTTATTTACTAATGATAAATTCTCAATTTGGGGCAGGGCCGGATTTAATAATTTGCTAAGTTTGTCAAGAGGTTTAGAAAGGCATGAAAAATCTCAAAAGCATATTTCATCTTGCATTAAATTCGAAATGTTGGGTAAACAAAATATTGTATATTTCTTGGAATCTGCACATAAAAAAAATAGAAAATTTTAATGAAAATGTCCGTGAAAATAGGGAAATGTTAAAGAGATTAATTAATGCCGTTATATATTTATCTTCTCAAGAAAATTCTTTTCGAGGACATGACGAAAAAAGCGATTCGTATAATAAAGTAAATTTCAAGGAGCTAATAGATTTTTAAGAACTTATGATCCAAAACTGGAGAACTTTTTGAATAACGCCACTGTTTTTTCCGGGACGTCTAAATCAATTCAAAATGACCCAATTGAGAGTGTTAGCTTCATTATTAAAGGCAAAATTTATGAAGAACTACATAATTCGATTTTTTCTCGTGGCAAATTGATGAAACGATGGACATTACTTGTAAATCTCAACTTTCCGTAATTTTTAGATATGTAATGCACGGTGAAGTTGTTGAAAGGTTTGTTGGTTTTTTGATGTGAGTAGTGTAAAAAACGCGAACAGTTTATTTAAATTATTAATCGACGAATTTGGTAAATTTGATTTGAAAAATAAATTAGTTGCACAAACCTATGACTTATGTCAGGACATTTTAATGGACTCCAAACTAAAATAAAAGATACTGCTCCTCAAGCTCACTTCACACATTGTTACGCACATAAATTAAATTTGGTTTTGAATAAAGTCTGTAACGGAATTAAAGAATATTTTTTTGAAATATTATTGGTTTTTCGTCATTTTTTTCAAAATCTAATAAAAGATCTGATATTTTAAATAGAATTATGGAACACAGAATTCCGAGTAATGCTTCCACTCGTTGGAATTTTTCATCTAGTTGTTTTCACTGTTGACATACAGGAAAAAACTTATTGACATTTCTAATTTTATTTCGGAAAGTGAAGACTTTTTATATGACTATCAGACTTTATGAGCAAAATCGTTATTGTTGGATAAAAACTTCATTTTTTCTAAAGGTTTTTAAAATGATTTTTGAGTAAACTGATGTTGATTTCCAAATTTTCAAGAATAAATTAACTGATATAACATATTCTAAAAATAGACTTAATTCACTTATATCTAAATTAAAAGAATTTCGCAATAACGAAATACATTTCAATATTTTATATAATGTTTTTTTAGAAAATATTGAAGAATTATATGATGAGCCACAGTTAAAAAAAAGAAAGACAACATATTATAACTTTGCCAGGACAGACATACATTACAAACAAATTTTTACAGACATTTTTGACACCATTATAATTCAAATTGAAATTTTGTAATGTTTCGATTTAGTAAATCCTAATAATTTTATGTTTTCTAAATCATTTCCTAACAGCCTAATGGACAAATTAATGGACCAGTATCCCATTTTTAAACATATTTCGTTAAGAAATTAACTATGTGTGTTGTATTCTGACCAGCAACTTTTTAGCAAATTTAAAATCGCCTCAAGAAATGCTTACTTTTATATATAATAATAATTTAAAAAGATGTCTCTGCAAACTGTACAAACTTTTATCTTTAGTGTCAACAATTCCGGTAACCTCAGCTTCTGTAGAACGATCGTTTTCAGCACTCAAACGCATAAAAACATTTACTAGAATCACAACAGCTCAAGATCGCCTGTCAAACATATCGCTTATTTCAATAGAAAAACGTTTTTTTATCATAGTTGAAGAAAAATGATTTATTTTCATTTTATGAAGAAGTAATCAACTATTTAGCTAGTTTTGAAAATCGCAGGTTATCAATGATTTATAAAAATATTTAGACTTTACACCAAAGATTAATATAGTTAGTTATTATTTTAGAAGAAATATTTATTTACATTATTTATTTTTTAGAAAATATTTTTTATGTAACTTCTTTTTCCACTATTTTAATTTTTTTTAAAGTAATAATTTTACACTCTGGCAATGATAATAAATACATTTTTTTGTTTGTAGAAAAACACTTTTATTTATCAATTTTTTCCAAAACTATTTTGATTTTTATTAGAAGTTATAATTTAATTATAAGTGGGGCTACTCTGGCGATCAATCCAAGACAAAAAAATGTAATGCGCTGTTGTACTACCTCAAGGGTGGTGGGGAAACGTGCAAATTGTAATCATATTGAAATTTAGTTGCCTTTAAAATTTCAAGCCTTCTCTGTGGACAATATCACGAGCCGCCACTGCCTTCTACAGTTAGGAACGATTTAATTTGTAGAAATGCATTAAAATCATTATTCAGCTTTCTACACGTGATGTGGTTAGTGTTAGATTTAAGCTTGAATTTAAGTATTCTGCCGCAATTATTTGATGTATTGTCATGTGTAGTTACCCTTAGTAATCTAGTAAGTTTTACCTATGTTAAGTTGGCAGCTCTGAGTTATCAAGTTTATAAAAACCGTAACACTGTTCAGCTCGCCCTCTTTATTTTTCCTTGTTTAGTTTGTGTATATCCTATTTTGTACATTACAACTAGTCTCTTGATTAAAGACTATTATTACACAACGTGCATCTTTTCTGTTTTCACCACAATAACTTAACAGGTTATGGGCCCAGATCACGTGTAAAATCAACAAAAAAAGTGCACCACGTGTAGAAGAAACGTGTCGAAAAGTAGTGTCGCGAAGTAGCAGACAAAGTTCGACAATCAAAATAAATCAAGAGGAGACAAGTACCACGTGTAGCCGAAGTACATCGAAAGGATAATAAACCAAGAAGAGAAGAATAGCTGACGGAATAAACCTAGCAACAATCAATAAGTTCGACGGCAATAACTTCCAACAGTGGAAATTTCAGGTTAAGTGTGCATTGAGAGCAAAAGGTGTGTATGAAATTATCTCAGGCACTGAAACAAAACCGACAATCAACCAGGACATTGCAACATGGAACAAGAAAGATGCACTTGCAATGTGTATAATTACCTCGACAATGGAATTATCACAAATTACATTGATTGAATCTTGCGAAACGTCTAAAAGAAATTCTAGAAGAATTGGAAACAATTTATGCTGTAAAATCTGAAACCAACAGGATGATGATACACGAAGAATTCTATAAGTATAAGATGGGAGTCAATGACTCAATGATAAAGCACATATCAAAAATAAAGAATTTAGCCCGACAAATTCGAGAGTCTGGAGATCAGATAAGTGATATCGCAGTTATAACTAAAATAATCGGTACACTACCAGCAAAATACAGCAATTTTAGACAGGCTTGGATGTCCTTAGATGAAAATAAACAGACAATCCAAAACCTAACCTCACGACTAACCGATGAAGAGCGTAACTTAACAAAAGAATCGGTAGATGAAAGTGCTCTTGTAACCTCAACAAATAAATCATGGTCAAGGTTCTCACAAAATAAGAAGAGTGAAAAACCACGTGTAATTTGTTACAATTGTAATAAAAAGGGACATTTTGCTAGAGACTGCAGAGCACCCCGTAAAAATTCTCACAGACCAACAGAGAATAAATCAAACACAAACTGCAATGGCTTGCAGTTACTCGGCTTTCTCAGTAGAAAATGTAGAGAAAGACATTGCAACAAAAATCGATGATAAAGATGCATGGATTTTAGACAGTGGAGCCTCAGCACACATGATATCCCAAAAACATCTATTTATGGTGTTGGAGGACACAAAAGAGTTCCTAGTAAAGCTAGGGAATGGAGATGAGTTACCTGTAAAAGGAATCGGCACAATCCAAGTAAAATGTTGGGTCAGGGACGAGTGGGTATACAACTTGATCACAAATGTTTGGTACATACCAAGCTTAAGGAAGAATTTGTTTTCTGAAGGTGCAGTGACAGGAAAAGGAATGAAAGTCATCAAGGAAAACGAAAAACCAGAAATCTTCGAAAATGGAATACTAAAAGCATGTGCGGTTCGTGAATCGAACAATCTCTACAAACTTTTGTTCAAACCAGCTGATCCTGAACTCAATGTCACCGAATGTGAGACTCTAAAAAATGTGGCACGAGCGTCTAGGACATGTAAACCTAAAGACAATTCGTGAGATGGTATCGAAAGGTGTGATTAGTGGTGTTAAGCTAACCAACATGGATAACTTTGTGTGTGAGGACTGCCAATACGGCAAACAACACAAGTTACCACATCGAAAGTCGCAACCGAGGAAAACGAAGCCTGGTGAGTTAATTCACAGTGATCTTTGTGGACCCATGTCCACATCATCAATAGGCGGCAGCTTGTACTTTCTATTATTCAAAGATGACTTGTACTGGATACCGAAGTGTTTTCTTTATTAAACACAAGTTTGATACATTAGACTGTTTCAAGAAATTCTATGAATTATGCAAAAACAAGTTTGGTTATAATATTCAAACTTTCCCTGGTGGAAATAGTTTCTGCCAATAATCTAATTTAGTCTTGCAGTGTTCTGAAAAACAATTCCAGAAGAATGAGTAAGTCTAAAAAATTCTGAAACATTCTGAAAAAGTATGAAAAGATCTATGTAAAACTTACTAATCATTTTAAAGACTGCATTTTTACAAGTTTTTGGACTCTTCTAGAATACTTTTTCAGAATTAATCAGATCTTTCATGAAAATTTAGCTAAAGTAAAAGTAAGACTTTTTCAGAGTTAATCAGTAAAATTTAAAACATTTCAGATTTTCGAAAAATTATTTACTGTAGGTTTTATCATATTTATTATTTCTCGTAAGGAATATAAAAACTTGATAGGAGGAGGGTTATTAGTAAAAAAAATATTAATGTTTATATTCTATACATTTTTCAATTTTATTTACAGATTTTTTTTAATAATTATATACGGTTAAAATATACGAACTGTTTTTATTAAATAATTACAAGGCGATAATTATTATTATTATAATATATATAATACAAAGAAATACTTACAAATTAATATATAATACAAAATATTTCAAAAACATTTAGGAAATACTTAATAAAATACATATAATTCAAATTATTTCAAAAACATTTAAGGAATACACTTAATAAAATGTTATATAATACAAGTGATTTTAAGAAATATTAACGAAATACTTTTAAGATAAATATAATATAAACTATTTCGAGAATATTTAATTAATACTAATAATAAATATATATAGTACAAAATATTTCAAAAACATTTAAGAAATACACGTAATAAAACATACAATATTAATACACAATTTATTCTAAAACCATAAGTCTATCGCGTCTAGCACAGACTACACAGAGGATCTCTGTGGCATTAGCGTCTACAGATAGGTTGCAATTGGCGTTGATGCTTGATGCTCCAGAAGACATGCGCGAGATTGTGACCATGAATTTTGTCATCCTTTTGGAATCAGTTGTTACCAAGGAACTCGTTAGACGATAGAGAAGATACTCGCTTAGCACGCGGTAGGTCCAGGGTTCGAATCGCAAACTTATAATTTTTTTTTTTTAATAAGTATTTTTTAGTAAGATTTTCCTTGCCCTTTACTATCGTCTAACGAGTTTCTTGCTAACAAACGATTCCAAAAGGATTTATTAATACTTATCTATGAACTAAGTTAGGCTTCCCCTATCTCGCGCATGTCTTCTGGAGCATCAACGCCAATTGCAACCTATCTGTAGACGCTAGTCTCTGTGGCGTCTAGTCAGTCATAATCAGGAGTTCTGATTGGCCATCCTAAATCGAATGATGCATTGTTGCGCATGCCATCACCCCACTTTCAATTTCACTTCTACGTTCCACGTATGATGCCAACTTTATCTATGATGACAACAGCTAATGTAGAAGAGGTGCCTTTTGTGTTCGTTTATAAAATAATAGTGTAGTGTAGTGTTGATTGTTAGGATTATATCGATATAAACAAAAGCACGTATGTCCAATCGAAAATATTGTAAAAAGTACAGATATATCCGGAGTTATGTGAACATTAATAATAATGTATGCCCACTTGTTTTACCAGCAACGGCTTTGGCGGTGCAAGATTTGGAATTTTTGGAAATGAAATGAATGCTGCTACTAATGATAGAAATCAAGAATGCTCTGTGCATCATGATCCAAACGATCCAACTTTATCTGAAATACTTTGTATTATATATATATTATAATAATAATAATTATCGTCTTGTAATTATTTAATAAAAACAGTTTGTATATTTTAACCGTATATAATTAATTATCAAAAAAAATCTGTAAATAAAATTTTAAAATGTATAGAATATAAACATTAATATTTTTTTACTAATAACCCTCCTCCTATCAAGTTTTTATATTCCTTACGAGAAGTAATAAATATGATAAAACCTACAGTAAATAATTTTTCGAAAATCTGAAATGTTTTAAATTTTACTGATTAACTCTGAAAAAAGTCTTACTTTTACTTTAGCTAAATTTTCATGAAAGATCTGATTAATTCTGAAAAAGTATTCTAGAAGAGTCCAAAAACTTGTAAAAATGCAGTCTTTAAAATGATTAGTAAGTTTTACATAGATCTTTTCATACTTTTTCAGAATGTTTCAGAATTTTTTAGACTTACTCATTCTTCTGGAATTGTTTTTCAGAATACTGCAAGACTAAATTAGATTATTGGCAGAAACTATTTCCACCAGGGTTACGCACCGATTGTGGAACGGAATTCGTTAATAAAAGTTTTCACCAGTTTCTAGCAGCAAAAGGAATTCAGTTAGAAACCAGTGCACCATACCATCATGAGCAAAATGGAAAAGCGGAAAGAGAAATGAGAACAATAGTAGAGAGTGCACGATCAATGCTCTATACAAAAGACATGCCTTTGTCTCTTTGGGCTGAAGCTGTAAGTACCGCTACCTACATTCTGAATCGAACAACAAATATACACACACCAAATTCTATCCCGTTTGAAAAGTGGACTAATAGGAAACCAGTCCTTAGTCACTTACGAGTGTTCGGAAGTAAAGCCTTCATGCATGTTCCCGGTAACCTAAGAAACAAGTTACAACCCAAAAGCGTAAAATTAATCTTAGTTGGGTATGAAAATGAGTCGACAAATTATAGACTGTTCGATCCAAAAACCAATAAAATCAAAATCTCACGAGATGTGACATTTGATGAAAGCAACGAAGAAATAATAATTCGATCAAATACGATGCTGATGTCAATAGATGAACCTGAAACTCCAGAAAAGCAGGAGGTCGAACAAGAAGAAGCTAGTGATGAGAATATTGACAATAAAACAGCTGATAAAATGGAGAAAAAGGTAGAGACTTCGCAGCACCAATTAAGGTCGAGGGAGACGATTCAAAAGCCAATACGTTACGAAGTAAATTTAATTGAGTCCGAGGTTCCTGAAAGCTATGAAGAAGCAATAAACAGTAAAGAAAAGGACAATTGGAAAATCGCAATAAATGAGCTAGAATCTCTCAAAAAGAATGAAGTATGGTAATTAGTTCTACTTCCCATTGATCAGAGGTCGATTGATTCGAAGTGGGTATTTAAAATGAAACGTTCATCTGATGGAGAAGTTAATCGATATAAAGCAAGACTCTGTGCTAAAGGTTTTGCACAGGTTGAAGGTGTCGACTACAACGAAACATATGCACCCACAACTCGATACGACACAATAAGGATTTTACTTGCTGTTGCAGTAAAACAAGATTACATCATTCAATTCGATATTAAAACCGAATTCCTATATGGAAATCTAGAAGAAAACATATATATGAAGCCACCTCCTGGTATAACCTCAAATACCAAGCTAGTTTGTAAACTGAAAAAGTCGCTCTATGGCCTGAAACAAGCACCCCGATGTTGGAATAAAAAATTCAGTGATTTTCTACAAAGTTTTGGACTGAGACAGTGCGAATCAGACAAATGTGTGTATACTGGTAATTTCAATGATGAAATTGTCCTGTTAGTGCTTTATGTAGACGATGGACTAATAATTGCAAAGAAAAATGAAACTTTAAACGAGATAATAGCCATAATGCAACGAGAGTTCGAAATAAGTGTAAGCGAATCAAACTACTTTGTTGGTATGGAAATCAAGGTTGATAAGGAGAACAAATCGATATCAATTCATGTGAGTAACTGCATCAACCGCATGTTAAATAGGTTTAACCTGATTGATGCTAAAACCAATAACATCCCAGCAGATCCTCACACTGTACTCTCTTCAGGTACAGAAGAAAATGCCCTTCATGATATTCCTTACCGTGAAGCTGTGGGATCTTTGATGTTTGCAGCAATTACTGCTCGTCCTGATATAATGTATGCCGTTAATGTGGTAAGCAGATTCCAAAATAATCCAAACGAATCTTACTGGAATGCTGTAAAGCGCATTCTAAAATATTTAAAGTTGACACAACATTTTGGAATTCACTATTCTCAAAGCGATAATGCCTTAATCGGCTACTCTGATGCTGACTGCAAATGATTTGGATACGAGACGTTCAACAACAGGATACGTTTTTATGCTGTGCAACGGAGCAATCACTTGGTGTTCTAGACGTCAGCAGTCTGTCGCTTTATCAACAACGGAGGCTAAATTTGTGGCTGCATCTGAAGCTGCGAAGGAGGCAATGTGGCTTAAACAAATGTTTAGTGAAATCGGTGAAGAACTCGAAAGTGATCTGTGTTTGTGTGTTGATAATCAGAGTGCAATTAAACTGATTAAAAACCCTGTTCTTCATAAGCGTACTAAACACGTACAAAGTTGTAACGAATATCAATAACTTTGTACGTGAAAAATATGAAAATAATGAAATCGATGTAACATTTGTACCCTCAAATGATCAGCTAGCTGATATTTTCACCAAAGCTTTACCTAATGTTAAATTTAATAATATTGCCTGTAACTTAGGAATGATCAATATTTATTGTTAAGATAAAAATTGTAATTGCATAGAATACGAGGGAGTGTTAGATTTAAGCTTGAATTTAAGTATTCTGCCGCAATTATTTGATGTAGTCATGTGTAGTTACCCTTAGTAATCTAGTAAGTTTTACCTGTTAAGTTGGCAGCTCTGAGTTATCAAGTTTATAAAAACCGTAACACTGTTCAGCTCGCCCTCTTTCTTTTTCCTTGTTCAGTTTGTGTATATCCTATTTTGTACATTACAGCTAGTCTCTTGATTAAAGACTATTATTACACAACGTGCATCTTTTCTGTTTTCACCACAATAACTTAACAGTTAGTGAAGCTAAAGCTCATAGATTAAACAAGCCATATACCATTTTATAGCGCACACCAGTATTAACAATAATCAAGCAGTTTTGGATATTATTGACCCCAGCGAAAGAAATCAAAAGAATTTTCACATTTAGTGATATTCTTCTAGTGCATCGTCTTTGGAACTGTCCAAACTTATAAAAATATCGCTGATCTTCTCAGATGGTGTCCGTAAACTGTCTCCAAAGTATTTAGCGTAACCTAGGTACTAGATGATGGTCATGACTTGAACACAACAGCCAACCGTACGAGCACCATTTTTGCAGGTGCAATAATACTCCCCATTGGCATCCTTACCCCCGCCGTTTCGTAGACTTCGTACTTAGTTTTATGGACATGCTTGGACTGTATTCATGGTCTTAAAAAATAAAATTAAAGCTGACTCTTGCCATTTTGCACACTTTTCTTACGTACTGTATATCCTACTTATAACTTCTATAACTTAATCCGGCAGGGGTTTTGTGAACTAAGTAGCTATTTTTCAATCAACCCTTAATGGTGCTTAACCTGAAACATAATCTCCCTGGGCGCATTTTTCCTAAAACTTATATTAAAATGGGCGAGGTTCTTTAAAACTTTAGTGCTTACTTAGAAGTATTAAAGCGAATATAAAAAAGTTATTAATTTCTCTGTGCTTTAATTATACAGAAAGTGTTTATCACAAAACAGCCAATTTCTTTCAATTAAAAAAATAAAGAAATACGTTTTCGTCACTTTTTGGCCTATAATTAATATTTTATTAAATCCTTTTCCTACATGAGTAACAAATATAAACTGGCTTTAATATCTTGTACAGACACAACCAAAAAATTACCAGATAGAAATATAATAATGAAAATTATTTTAAACAGTTTGCTCAAAAAAATAAGAATAAATTAATAAAAATGGTGTTAATCATCTATACACATCTCATTCATAATACAAAATACCAGTTCAAGAAGAGTTTATGCACATGACCACCAAACTAGATTTATATTGAACTACAATTAAAACATTTTTAAAACACAATTTTACATGCATAGCAGACAAACAAAATAACATTAAATATGTAATATTATTTTAAATAAATACCTAACTTATTTACATTTTGTATTTTTACACTATAAGTTGGGTATTTATTTAAAATATTACATATTTCATATTATTTGTTTGCTTTAACACAACTAAACTATACAAGCTGTTTCAGTTTCTTAAAGTTCCGTTTATGCCACAGAGTTAATGTTGAACTTGTATATATTTTAAAATGGGTGTTTTTGCTTAGTGTTATAAAGTATTTTATTTTAAGAAATATTATCTGACATCAGAATGACGATTTAATAAACCTAAACATTCGAAACACAAAAAAAATATATACATAATGTATAGTTATTTAAATATGGAAAAAAAATCAAATCCTATATCTGAATAAATATTTTCATGAATGCATTTTGCATTGGGCACCTTAAATGTATTTTATAAAAAAAACCCTGAAAGTTCAATCTGTGGTTTTCCTCATTTTCTTTGCAGTTTTTCTTATCTGATCTGTGTACTCAACTTTCCCTCTTAATTGTATTGAGGTATTTTATACGAATAAATACTCGTTGCCTAGCAAAACTAGTTCTTGCGATATATTTGCTAATTTTTTACATCTATGAAAGTAGTTGTTTTCTTAACTATGTTTTTACATTGTTGAAGTGAACTTTTATGAAATTTACTAAAGTATTTCTCCATATCTGTAACATTTTTTGACCAGGTTTGGGATGGTTGGATTAATCCTCCAAACGAAAGACTCTGAACCCAGGAAGGCATACTATATGAATGAAGACTTTTCGCTTCACTAAATTTATGTGTATTCTCCAAGATATTTTGTTTTACATTTTTTGGCCAAAAATCCCACAATATAAATTAGTCCCCTGTGGAAAAGATCTGATAAAGTCTTATAAAATATTGAAAATTTACTATCAGAATTTATGAGTTTAAAAAATATTTATAAGAATGGAAAAATTTTCTTATACAGATTTCTAACAGAATTAATCAGTACAGAATTGGGTTGAGTTAGTATCAGACATTTCTGGCAACGTTTTTATCAGAATGATTAAGGTTTAACCTCACACGAGATTATAGCAGTTAATACTGTCGAATATTTATGAGTTCGAATGAGAAGTTTCAGTTTTATCAGTTTATATGTGTTCATTCTCAATTTATTTTTAATGAGACTTATTGAGTATTGTGGGATAAGATAATACTTATACAATCTCATTCACAAAATTTTTTGTTCTCGATTAGTAAGATTTAAAAGTTTAAATGAGAATTTTCATGTGATGAAAAATCTTATATAATATTTAAACATATTTATCATTTTTTATAAGACTTCTCGATACACTTTTTTTCATCCAACTCTAAGAGTGAATAAGAAATCCCAAAGACAAATGCAGATCATTTTCTTATAAACTTTTTAAGAGAATGAATGAGAAAATTGTTGACTGAGTTTACTTAAAAAAACTCTAAGCATATTGTACTATTTTCGATTGCCACCAGACTTATAAGATTGAATAAGTTTTATGAATGATAATTGTTTTTTTCAATCATTTCTTTTGCATTGATTTTTGTTTTTTTAGAGTTGAAAGTTCACTTAGAATATTTTTTTGCTATCTAATCCGATTATTCATTTCTCATATTCCTTTATTATCTAATTATTTCTAGTATAAAAGAGTTTTGACGACCTTCTCAATTAAAAAAACGTTATGATTCTGAATAAGATTTTATAAGTTTTTAAAAATTTACAAAATCAGTTTTTTTCAAAAATATAATTTTTACTTAGAAGGGGAAGGTACGACATTAGTAATTTACTTTGAGATAACAATTCGTGTAACTATTGTATTTCTGTAGGGTATTTACCCCTTTAATTGTTTATTTGAACGCTTAATTAATTCAGAGAAAATGACAATTCTTAAGTCGGCTTATAAGTATACTAGCAAGATTTACCTTATCTGATGAGAAATAGTCCGATCAGTAACGTGTCTGCGTATTGAATGCATGATCGGGGTTCGAATCCTGATGTCGGCAATATTTTTTTTTTTGATTAATTTTTTTCACAAATTGAATAAATTTATTATTTAATTAATAATATTAATAATTCTAATAAAGAGTAATTTTACTTTTTAACTTCCCGCTAAGAAAATTGAAAATTTTCGAAAATCGGGAAGTTATTGGTTTTACCCCGTTTTTCGAAAATCGAGTTTTCATCAGATCTCGACGTTTTGAGGTCTTAGGAAACATCCTTGACAACTCCCGGGGGGTGTCCGTATGTCTGTATGTATGTGTGTGTGGGTGTGTGGGTGTGTGGGTGTGTGTGTGTGTGTGTGTGTGTGTGTGTGTGTGTGTGTGTGTGTGTGTGTGTATGTGTGGATGTATGTAAACCTCTTATAACTTTTGAACGGCTCAACCGATTGGATCCTAACAAACGGCATTCCAAAGAGTTCCACCAAACTTAGATTTCCTGAAAATTTGAACCGATTCGGACCGGTAGATTCCAAGAAATCTCAAAAAAAACTACGAAAAAAAATTTTTTTAAGTGGTTTTTTTTTTAATAACTTTTAAACGGCTTTACCGATCGATTCCATAAACTAATCAGCTCTTAACATCAAAAAAACACGTCGACTGCCGTTTGACGGGACAAAATCGGTTGATTCCTTCGTGAGTTATCGTTGACGAAAAAAATCGAAAAATTGATTTTTTTAAAAAAACTCCAAAATTTTTCATCTGGTCTATTCGTGGTTTGAAATTCTTCATAGAACTCAAAAAACTGCATCGATTGCTGCCAACCGCGTGAAAATCGGTTGACTCATTTGAAAAGTTATGGCAGATTGAAAATTAAAAAACTTCAATTTTATCAAACTGCCATCATTAGTTATCGTACCCGAGCGTGGTAAGCGAGGCTCGACGTTAGACGGTGGACGCGGTGGCAGACAAGTACACTCACCGAATGAGCTGCGGACGAGAACAACGTATCGGTCAGCCACAAATTAGTTATATGAGCTATAGCTCTCTCAAATTTTGTTGAGTCTTGTATTATTATTATATTTTTTATTATAACGCTTTCACTTGAATATTCAGTTCATTTTTTAATTCGAAGGGAAAAAAAACCTACAAAACCCTCATGTACGCGTACATAAAATTACTTAAAGGTGGTAAAAATACTACTGTAGCAATTAAGCAAATCAAAAAGTACCAGCAGACAAAACCTAATAAAATTTTCGATGTTAAAATAAAAGGTGAATACCAACAGTGTTTGATTGGTGCTGTTCGTGGTAAGTTTAATTTCTAATTATATATTTATTTTTCAATAGACTTTTATCCTTAATTTATTAATTGAAATCTAAATTTTCACGGTTTGATGTCTAATTTGGAATTTAATTTTTTTGTGCAGTAAAGACTTTTACATTTTTTGATTAATTTTTAAGTAATAAGGATATTCATAATCAACTTAATATTTTATAAAGGAAGTATAAAACTTGTCAAGGACATCAAAGCAATTACTCGTTCTGACGAAATTCTTATAGGTTCTGATTAAAACAAAAAATCTTCCAAATCAGAATCCATGAGAATCTGATAAAAACTATACAATCTGATAAAATATTGACAGTTACGAATAGAAGTTATAAGTTTAGAATTTTTAAGTATTTATCAGATTTTATTTCTGTGATGATTAAGATTCTATCAGAAGTTATGAAACTTTTTCACTAATACACTTTTACAACTTAAAAGTAAAAAGTACATTACTACTTGTTTATATTTTATTGCAGATACTAAACAAGAGCTTGCAGATTTGATTGAACACGGCGAGCGAATTCGATTTCCATCGGCAACGATATTGTCGGAGGTATCTGAAACAGATGATCAAGTGAGCTCTAAAAAGACATACTGATAAAAGGAGTAATACACATCTTGATAAGTTAGATGAACCACCAAGTCAGATCGATGGAAAAGAAGAGTTAACAAAGGAAGATTAAACTTTTCCTGAGAATCTAGGTGTACAAAATAAGGAAAAATGAATGACGCTGGAAGCTCTGACAATAATGAAGAAGATAGAGAGAACAGTAGTTCTCCTGAAAAAAAAGATTAAAAATTTAAGCGTTTTCTTAATTTAACTCATGTAAGATCACATAATAATTACTAAAGGTTTTCTTTTTTTTTCTATAATTATATCTAAACAAATTTTTCAAATAAAGCTGGTTTCATGAATAATTTTTTGTAAGTTTATTGCAGCCAATTTTTCTTGAAATTTCACATAGAAGCTGAGAAAGATTTTCTCATAAAAAACACTACTTCAGTTAATAAACTTTAACACAATTATCCCAACAATATATCAATTACATCAACGTCAATAATTACATCTGATAAACATGATTTCTCATAAATACTCATATCTGCCTAACTTTTTTCACAGAAACTGACAACTAGTACCATTAGTCTAATTCACTGATAAATACTGGTAAAACTTGATTTTAGATTTCGAATCGCTTATTAAATGTTTCTAGTATTTTCTCGTAAAGAACGTCCTGAAAGTTCTGATGAAAACCTGGACTAATTATCTAAAACAATCTCATATAATAAATACTGTTTATAAAATCCACCGATTTTTCTCGAAATTTAATATAAAAAATTGAGAGTGATTTTCTCATAAAAACTATAACTCCAGTTTATTAGTCAAATCTGATATAATTCTCCCAAGGACATATTCTAATTAGATCTGATAAGCACGGTTTCTTATAAATACTTATATCTACCTAACTTTAGTTATAACTATTTCAATATTCTGATAAAATTTATGAGAATTTCCACAATAAAATTTTTTTGACGTACTCGTTATCAGAAATTAGTTTTATCAGTTATTACAAGATTTTTCGTGGACAAATACAGACCATTTTCTGATAGATCTTTTTTTTTAATAAGAATTTATCAGATCTTTTCCACAGGGTCCATCTTTTTCTGCAAATCCCTTATTTGACAGATGATGTTGAGGAAGTTAGGCTTGTATTATCCTCATCATCATCGGTAGATATTTCTGTCAGAGGTTGAGGAAATTTCAATTGTTTAGTGACAGCTTTCTTGAATGCTCTAGCTAACATATTCATTCTCTTCGACTGAGACATAGTATGTTTCTGAAATATACCAGTATTTTCCCCTAGGAGAATCATTCATATTCTGTATAAGGCATTGAGAGGAGATGGATGATCATGTAGTCCACTCCTTGTTGGTAACTAAAACAACATAAATAACCCAATAACTAACATATATGTTTACCTACTCGTGGAAAGAAATTTTCCAATCTTGATTCAGTCTATGAGTTAAAGAAATCTCATATTTCATGGCTAAATTTTCATAACAAATTTTGAAGCGATGTGCAAGAAATAATTACACCTTTTTGAAAAATTTACAAAGCTGATTTAGAAATGCATCTCATAGTGCTAAAATTTTTTAAAATTTTTTCCAAAATTTCATTTTGATTATGTAAGTTTTTTCCATATAGTATTTTAATTGGTACAGATGCAACTAGTGTAACCGGTAGGACTATAATCAATAAAGTCGTGGTCATAAAATAAGATATTGCAAATACTTAGTCTTGTTAGTATTTCGAAGAACTCCACTTTATTTCTGTTTATAAATATCTTTTGATTTCTTTCACCAACACTGCTTATAACTTATAACAAACGAGGCAGGAAATATAGAAATGGGGTAGAATAAAATAAGTTATAATAAAATAAAATAAAATATTTCTTAAACATCTTTCATTTGCACAAATAATATTATATATGTAGACTTGTTAAAAATCATAAACTCAAGTGTTTACATTGACCATACTCAATATTAAACTAGGCCATCCAGGGGATGAAAGGGGTAAAACATCATACTTCTAAACACTTCTAAAAATGTATTGGTTGACCTGCAAAAATTTCGATGCAGAATTGTTATAAACAATTAACTAAATTTAACCTAACCATTGAAATCATTTGTCAGACCGTCTAAGGGGGTGTAAAGAGGTTAAAATCATTAAAAATCAGATTTCCATAAATAATTCTTGACCTGTGAAAATTTCTGTGCAGAATTATTCGTAATAATGAAACGAATTAAACGTAACCATTAAAATCATTTGTCAGGTGGTTTGAAGGGGTAAAACATGAGGGTAAATTATATTAAAATTCATATTTACATAAATAATCCTTGAACTGTGATAATTTCCATGCAGTCATTTCTAACAATGAAATAAATTTAATCTAAACATTGAAATCATTTGTCAGCACGTCTAAGAGGGTAAGGGATCATATTAAATAAAGAGATACCTATAATTGTGGTGCATATGTTATATATTTTGTCTCTCTATACGTTCAAAATAAACAATTTACAGTTTTAGAAAATATGAATACGTTTAGAAACAAAATAAAAAACTAAATTTTTAAATTCTCTGAAAACACACCGAACATGTATGTGGAGAGGAAACTCAAGAATCTTTTAATAAATGTAAAAACCGTATGCGACAGTTCCACATAAAATGCACCACCCTTTATAATAATATATGCGAACTGTGTAAACATTATAAAATAGTTGAAATGCAAAATAAATTAATAATAATTATAATTAATAAAATAATAAGATCGTCAATGTATTTAAGTCATTAAAATATTTAAGAAAAATATGATTTAAATAAATGAACCTTCAAATTTTTCCCCAAAAAAATTTAATACCTATTTTTTCGTTGTAACATATATAAAACATACCATAAATTAGACAAACCCCGAATCTTAAATCACGCGCAGTGCAACAATTTAAGTTAAAAAAAAACACCACATAACCATGCTCACTGCTCTTGCCTGTGCCGGAATTTGCGCCTAGCACATAACGTTATCTAGTCAACTATATTATCAGTGAGGTGCTCAGGTAGGGGATGTCTATATTGTCGCTCTAACGCCTGACACCTGACAAAGGATTTTAATGGTTACGTTAAATTCATTTCATTATTGAGAATAATTCTCATGGGAATTTTTACATGTCAAGAATTATTAACGGAAATATGATTTTTACTGATTTTAACCCCCTTTACATCCCCTAGATAGGCTGACAAATGATTTCAATGTTTAGGTTGAATTTATTTTATTGTTAGAAATCATTCTGCATGGAAATTTTCACAGTTCAAGGGTTATTTATGTAAATATGAATTTTAATATAATTTACCCTAACTTTTACCTCTTCAAACCACCCGACAAATGATTTTAATGATTACGTTTAATTCATTTCAATGTTATGAATAATTCTGCATAGAAATTTTCACAGGTCAAGAATTATTTACGGAAATATGATTTCTAATGATTTTACCCCCGTTAACACCCCATTAGACGGGCTGACAAATGATTCAATGTTTAAGTTAAATTTATTTCATTGTTAGAAATGACTCTGCATGAGAATTTTCACAGGTCAAGGATTATTTATGTAAATATGAATTTTAATATAATTTACTTTCATGTTTTACCTCCTCAAACCTCCTGACAAATGATTTTAATGGTTACTTTTAATTCATTTCATTATTATGAATAATTCTGCATAGAAATTTTCATAGGTCAAGAATTATTTACGGAAATATGATTTTTAATGATTTTACCCCCTTTACACCCCCTTAGACGGGCTGACAAATGTTTTTAATGTTTAGGTTGAATTTATTTTATTGTTATAAATGATTCAGCATGAGAATTTTTACAGTTCAGGGATTATTTATGTAAATATGAATTTTAATATAATTTACCCTCACGTTTTACCCCCTCAAACCGCCTGACAATTGATTTTAATGGTTGCGTTTAATTCACTTCATTATTACGAATAATTCTGAATAGAAATTTCCACAGGTCAAGATTTAGGGATTGATTTTTAATGATTTTACCCCGTTATAACCCCTTAGACGGACTGACAATTGATTTCAGTGGTTACGTTTAATTCATTTCATTATTACGAATAATTTTGCATAGGAATTCTCACTGGTCAAGGATGATTTACGAAAATATAATTTTTTTTGAATTTAACCCCTTTACACCCCTTAGACGGATTGACAGATGATTTCAGTGGTTACGTTAAATTTAATTTATTTTTACAAATAATTCTGCATAGGAATTTTTACAGTGCAAGAATAGTTTAACGGAAATATGGTTTTTAATGATTTTAACCATTTTACACCCCTTTAGACGGACTGACAAATGATATCAATGGTTAGGTTAAATTCAGTTAATTGTTTATAACAATTTTGCATCGTAATTTTTGCAGGTCAACCAATACATTATTAGAAGTATTTAGAAATATGAAATTTGTTTTACCCCTTTCATCCCCTGGATGGCCTAGTCTAACATTGAGTATGGTGATTGTAAACACTTGAGTATGATTTTTAACAAGTCTACATATATACTATTTGTGCAAATGAAAGATGTTTAAGAAATATTTTATTTTAATTTATTTTATTTTACCCCCGTTTCTAAATTTTCTGCCTCGTTTATGATAAGCAGTGTTGGTGAAAGAAATCAAAAGATATTTATAAACAGAAATAAAGTGGAGTTCTTCAAAATACTAACAAGAATTTAAGTATTTGCAATATTTTATTTTATGATCACGACTTTATCGATTATAGTCCTACCTGAAAATGTGGTTGTGGATGATTTCACACCGGTACTACTGTATAGGAATTCATTACGTCAAACCACTGACCAACGAATTTAATGAAATTTTCAACAGCCAAAGCTGATTTTTTATTTACACCAAGTATATACCTTTTTGAGTGCAGTGGCTGTTGTGTTTGAGAATAATTGAGCTGCTACAGAAACATTTTGTCTCTCAGTTCTTTCACAAGTTAAATGTAATGGAGTAATATTATGGCAAGAACTTATTTCTGTGTTCGTTTCCTGTATTAATTGTGTAACTGGTTCCCTTGTAATGATTGTTCCATTCTCGAAACAAAATCCAGTATCAACAAACCAACTTCTTATTCATTCGCAAAAAAAGTTCACTTTTTCTGAATATAATATGGTCTATTGATATTAATTTCTAATTATTTCCATAATCCTCCCCCCGTAATCAGAGACACATGCAACTAAAGTCTATTTCAAACTTATTTGCAACATAAAAAATGTCGGTTTCATTGATCTCTTTATCGCCGTCAAAGAAGCCGATGTTTTTTATGCTGCAAATAAGTATGAAATAAACGTTACATTATAATTTATTTTATGAAGCTGTGTAATTACCTCGTCCAAGATGGCGGCTGAATTTTTGTATTTTTCATTACAAAATTTATAACTGTGTATAACTTTGTATTTATAAGGTTGGCAAAAATGTTTAAAATACAAAGATAAAAAGCATAAAATAGGTATTGAATAAGTAAGATAGGTATTGAATCACTCAAATTGCCTATTATACATTAGAGAAAACTTTATTACACATTAGACTTACAAGAACAAAAGACCATTATTTCAAAGTATGGGTTATTTTCCTTTATTGAACAAAAAATTAAAATGATTTGGCTGTTTTTTCACAATTCATCATAATCTTCATCTCTACTTTCCATTTCTTCATCTTCTATTCGCTGCGGACTATTTTCACAATTTGTTTCTTGACACTGACCACATGAACTGGTACATTCCAAACCATTCTTTCGGCAACTACATTTCATGGCACCACAGCCGGTTTTGCAGTTACATCTTACTATGCGTAATATACTTTCAGGTGCTGGTGGCAAATCCATTTTTTTCGGTACATACATATTATCATGTATACTCCATCCCCACTCTGTTGGGTTCAAGCCTTCTTGCATTTGCTTCCATATACAAATTTGCCAATATGCACGGAGGCTATGGTACTTGACAGCTGATTCCGTTGGGGGAAGGTTCTGTGGCTGAACGAAACGTTTTGCCTTCGATACTTTATATAGTTCTATACCTAAGTGTATTTAGTGTATCATCTGGATTTCCACCAAAAATACATACCATTATCTTCTTTCCAAATTCTTCAACCTGACTGGGATTAAGGTTTGTTGAGCTGAACGATAGTGCAAGTTCACGAAAGTATTGATCTTCAACAACACGTTTGAAAACTGATTGCTTTCCAATATGGAATATTCTGGAGGTGCTGTCACATCCTGTATACGAATGTATAAAGAATAGACTGTTCGCTAAGTCATTTCCGAGCGAATATTTAATGGCATTGATATCATAAATGTTACTCTGTTTGGAAGGTTTTTTATCACTTCTGAAAAACAGCTTGTGGTATGCTTGATTACACCAATAAATCAGCAATACCAATAGGTCAGTGTCTTCTCTATCACTGTTGTATTTTTAATTTTTGAAGATTCCACTGCAGTTTTAACAATGTCAACATCAGCATCGTAATTGCATGAATTACTGAACATCCCTGTTGTCGTATTTCTTCAGCGATTAGAGTAATTATTTTCTGCTTGTTTCCCTTATTAGTGAGAGACATTTCCTTACTTCCTGTGAATGTCATATCTGGTGTGAAGTTCACGGAGGGAAAAATTGTATTTGTTCGGCGATTATGGGTCATGTCTTTTATTGTGTATTCTGATGTATAACCATCAAGAACTACAGTTGCTTGCCCATAATTAGGTGTCACATACAGCTTTAGTACATAATAAGACTTATTTTAGTGCACATTTTTTTCTAAAATGGTGGCTTTTAAATATTTGAAAACTAAATACCTAATTATTTAAATGGCCGCCATTTTGAAAAAGAAATTAAGTAAAGTCAATGGTTATTTTTTTATACTTTTATCTTCGTATTTTAAACATTTTTGCCAAGTTATACATTATAAATATAAAGTTATACAAAGTTATAAATTTTTTAATAAAAAAAAAATTCAGCCGCCATCTTGGATTATCACTGACTTCCTGAGCCTGCATTAATGGGGATTTTGAATATGTTAAAAAAGACACTTCACACAGTATAATGCAAAAGAATCATTTGTGTTGCAATTTTGCCCAGGTCATAATTTATTTTTACTGCACTAACATATTCGACAAAACGTTATTGCTAGTTATTTCTCATAACTATAACATTAATCACGCGCAGTCATCCTCTCAAGTAAACATCTGAACGAATTATCACAAAATTGATTCTTAGATATCATAATACGAACCAACAATAAGCAATAAATACTAATAAACAACTAAACAAATCGTATAAATCAATAAGGCATTAAAAAATCTATATATATATTTCACATCATACAAACGGCTTTTTGTACATTCATTAATTAGTGGTGAAATTAAAAATACCATTCATACAATAATTTTTATACCCTGTTGAGAAGTTATGAAAGCCTTGTTACTGGTTGGCAATTATTGAGAGCACAACGAGTTATTCTACCTATTATTTCTTATGTTATGGATCATGGGCGGAACTGGAGGTCCTAGTTCACAAAAAAATATTCAAACACGGTATGGACTTTACTTTATCTGTCCTTCACTTAGATTTCCCTCTAACATGCTCCATTTATTTACATACCTGGGTATAGATTTATTAATTAATGACACACATACAAATGTCATGTAATTTTTTTTGGGTCATTTTTAAATTTTAACTGGGCTACAAAAAAATATATAACACCAATTCTACCTGACTCTCTGATTAACAGTGGCCATAAAATTATTTTTCTAAAAACTAAGCTCTATGAAATGTATTATCGGAAATATAAAAAAAAACTTTCCAATTAATCCGTAGTATCACATATACAGTATGTGGAATTAATTTGCTCATTTTGATAAAAGAGCAAGTAGAATGGTATAGAGATGTTCAATGAAATCAAATTTTTTATGCCAGCAAGTATGAAATTTAGTTAAATTATAAATCAGATTATTATACTGGGCTATTCGAGTTCCTCAAGGATCCAAAATAGGTTCACTATTTTCGCTTTTCTTTATAAATGACATAGTAAATTGTAAGTTTAAACAAATTAATTATTACCATTATTGGCAGCTTAAATTGGCAATGGTATTAATATCTAATATATTTAGTTTACATACATTGGTTGTATTATGTACAGGGCGAGCAAATTTCGATGTTTGTATAGGGTAGCTCGGTAACTGTAAGTGGGACAAATTCACTGGCGAAAACAAAAACTTGCTATCGTCTTTTGTTTTCGAGTTATAAACTAAAGTTTGATATTTCGACTTTTAGACACGTCAATATCTTGGTTGTTTGTAAAGTTATGAAAAAACAACTTTTATGTTCTTCAGGCACTTTTTCCTGATATGTAAGTATTTAATAGCGAACATAATCTTTTGGTAGATTAATTTTTGCGTTTTTTTATATTTATTCGAAGTAGGCGTGTGTCATCTATGACAGTGTTTATCCGTTTATCGGTACATTGCATATTAATAATTTTGTTTCCGTCATAATTACGCCCCATTTAATCGTAAAAGTGAAGATGTCTTACGAAAATTACGAGAAATATGATATGCTAGAATGCTTTATTCAAAGTAATAACAATTGTCATATTGCATTCGAAATATATTTCAATCGCTATCCAGAAAGAAGACAATCTAATAATGATATTCCTTCAATTTGTTTTTAAATGTTCTCGACGCTACTGTATTATACAGGAAAAAGTGCCTCAAGAATGTAAAAACTGTTTTTTCATAACTTTACAAACAACAAAAATATTGACGTGTCTAAAAGTCGAAAAATCAAACTTTTGTTTATAACTCGAAAACAAAAGACGACAGCAAATTTTGTTTTCGCCAGTGAATTTCTCTCAAAAGAAGATATCGAGAATGTGTCTTCCATTTTTTTGTATCTCTTACAATTACCGAGTTACCTTATACAAACATGGAAATTTGCCCACCCCGTACTTCAAACATAATTCTGAAATAAAATTCATACTAGTTAACATTTTACAAAATCCATTTGCTGGATTTTCGCAAATCACGAATCAACATTATGCTATATAAAAAAAATTACAATTTGTGTGTTTTTTTGATGTTTAAATTAAAAGCAATTAATTAATTGAATAATCGCTCTATTTTGTTAAACTTACATAATCTATTGGACTCTATATTTGTCATGAACAAAGGAGAATAAAAGAATAGAATGTTATGCCCCAATATCCAAACAAAACACACGCCCTTGTGAATGCATGCATGCACACATGGCGAGACGTAACCGTGACCGGCTTACCACTTGCCAAATTCTTTGGCGGATGGATGAAACATGCAACTTATTTGCCCCAGTATAAGAGCTCGGTAACCAGTAATTACGCCGTAGTTTTGATTTAGGTTCTCAAATTTGTTCTGGTACCTGTTCCCCCAATCATTTTAGTCTAACTGGTCTGGTTAGCAATAATTTATTTGATTTAAACTAATGGAATTTTTTAGACTACTCACGCACGCCAAAGTAAACAAGTATGAGTTGTTTAATAAAAAATTTCTCAAACTGTTATTAAACAATTTATACCTACTTGACGAAACTGCATGTCTACTGTAAAATGTTCATATAAGCAGGTTAACTAGGTATATTAAAACTGGTCAGAATAGAATTGGTAGCGATCGTCGCTAGAATTTTTTTCTTTAGAAAACATTTCTCCATTGTACTCCAAAATAAAGTACTTAAAAATAAGTTGTGTTTTCACAGTTATCAAATTGAACTTAGCACCAGGCGAGATACTGTCCTCGGTTCTATCATTTTCCTTTTATATGTCAACAACTTGCCTCTCCATTTAAGTAAATGCAACATATTCATGTACGCAGATGCTACGTCGTTAATTATCGCTGATAAAAGCGGTACTGAAATTACTGGAAAAGTGACTCATATAACAAGCTTTTAAAAAATGGTGACAAAAATAATTTAATCAGTATTAAACATTGCCTTAGAATCATTATAATTAAGTTAATTGTTATAATTATAATTCCAAAGATGAAGAAATAATCAAAACAACATTATCATCAGATTCGCATCGTTTATCTGCAGTTTTTTTAAATATTAAAATTTCCCACAACCATTTACAAATGCATCAAGACAAAAATATTTGGGGTAGTTTCTCTTATTAATTAGTTTGAAAATATGCACCTCTTTTATTTGTGACTTAAATTAGTGACCAATTTTCAAAACAGATAAACAGCATATTTAATACTCTCTACCCAAAGATTAGTGTATATAATCTTTGTCTCCACATAGTAGCTACAATCAGTGAAACTTTAAAGGTTTGCCCAACTAACGACCGTTACATAATGGGAACGACCCTTCTACCAGGCATTCACCAAAATAGAGAATAGTTATTACGTAGCAATTACTATTCCGGAAACTTCCCTGTTATTTGTTGACAACTAGGTTACATAAACGGAACGTAACCAAGTAGTAGAAACGAATGTGGTATGTGGTATGCAGCAAACTATATTTTGCTTTCTCTCTCTCGTTCGAATAACAAAATATAATATATTGGAATCGGACTTACTGATCGTGAGTTTTAAGTCGAAACGTCTAAGTTAAATCGATTGAATGAAAATTTGTTAAACAATTATGTGTACAATCGCAAATGCAAAATTTTTGATGCAAAACATGTTTTTTGTTTTATGTATTATGAAATAATAATAATCTATAAAACATATTTGCAAATGTCCATATTTAATTAAAAAATGGTTTTCAGAATTATGTTTTTATCCGTCAATATGGTGTCATCATTCAATAATAGAAAAATGGCGAATTTAGTTCGAGTAACTTTATAGCGGTATATACGTCAACAAAGTATTTGTCACTTATAGAGGGGTGACAAACACCAAAATTATTTCCCTTTCGAAGTAGCAGTTGCGACTAACGTTATAGTTGTTGCTACTTCAAAAAGGGTGACGGGAACTACATCAATTTCATATGTATTATGTTTACCAAAAGGTAGCAAATGCGACGGATGCCGTAATTTTCTTGGTAGCTTTAAACTGGCGTCTACCATGCTGCTACGAAAACGTTACTGAAAAGTGTTTTACGACACTCACTTTTATGTTAGTAGAGCTGGCTGATCCGATCTGTACTTCGTTCATTTCATATGAGTACATTAAAAATTATTTACCTGGATTCGCAGAGGGATCCTTTGTAGAACTTCAGTCGTATATAGTTCTCTAGCATAGGCGCGCGGTGCATTATATAAATACACAGAATGTATGCGCCTATGCTAAAAATTTTACTGCTTTTAGACGCCATGTTCGATTTGTTCCAAATAAGAAAGTGTTGACTTTACAGTTAATATTAGTTTATAGTAGGTTTTCAAGATATACGTATCTTTGTAGTCATTTTAAACTAATTGGGATTAGAAAAGATCACTTCAAAGTCTCTTTGGTCGTAGAAATAACATTATTTTTACTTTAGATGTCACTAATAAGTTATACAACTTTATAGTTTTACAAAATTTCCCGACAACGATACAGGAACTTTAAATAGAACACTTTCAGTTATCATTACTTTAAAGTGATTCTTTGGTGACGCTATGCAGTCGGCATTACTACCAATTTTCACTTTAGTTGAAAATGCTTTAAAGTAATGCAGAGTAGTATCCGCGATGTTGCACATAAGGCACCAGTTACTTGGAAGTGTAATAGCTATACAGTACCTGAATTCAGTAGAATTTACGTAATTGCTACTACACAGGCATACCACAAGGTGAATTTTACATGAAAGTCGCAAATTTAGAGAGTTATGTAATGCCTACTATATTAAATCTGTTGTAATCGTAATGAAAAAGTCTAACGTGTAATACCCAAGAACATCAATTTAAAAAACGAAGGTTTATGTAATTTCCAGAAGACAGGATGGCGTCTGACAAATGCAGAATATGGGAAAAAAGGTCCTGAATTAAAGCCACGAAACTCATTTTTATAAAATAAAAATGAAAAAACTTAGGCTCGTGCATTTTTTGTTGCAACACTTGGTATATTTTAGTTTTGGAATCAACTGTTCCACAGACCCCGCTCTATTTAGTTCTAGATTTGGTTGAAATAATTTAATAATATCCTTGAGCAAAGAAGAGAATTTGAAGCTGCAGCAAATTTTTTTTTATGTGAGGTCCATTTTCACAATAAATTTTAATTCTCACTTTAACTAAAGTCATTTTAAACACATTGTATTTCAAATGAAAACGTCAAAATTTAAAAAGAACTTTAAAATTAAAGTTCATTATGAAAAGAGGAGTTACTAACAACACATCTATGTGTGAATAATTATATTACCTATTCAACTTTTAGTACACGTAATATGTTTTTGTCTATATCATCCAAAATTTTTCAATATTTTTAAAACGGCATAAAATATAGGTACAAAATAGTTGGCATAAGACGAGGGCCTAGTAGTGTATGTCTCCAATATACCTATTAAATACAGAAAAAATTGGGTAAAAATTTGGTCGAATATTTTCGGCACCCGCTAAAACTACAATAGAGAAACGCTTACATAGGGTCTCTCTACTTTGCTGAAACACAGCGCTGATACCTGGAAAAGCAACCGCTAATGTTACGATACAGCACAGAATCACTAGGACCAGTCATTGCATGAAAAAGATTTACGAGAATAATATGCAGGCAACTTGCTTAGTAGCTCTGTATATTGTGTTGCCTATACTCAGATTACTATTACAATAATCATATTCACATTTAGGGAAGTTATGGACTATATAATATAGATGTCTATAAATTTGTATTACCGATATACCGTTGGGGATTCATTCCTACTTGGTGTAAAACTAAGATATATCAAATATGAGTTAAAACGGTCTTATCCAGGGTGTTTTATAAGCCAATTTATAAAAATCGTCAATCTGCCTTTATTTTTGATGATATGAAATAATTCCAAGAAAAGTTGTTTAGATTGCAATTTGTACCTCCTTACTAAATATCAGAAATATAAATTTACGTTGAAACTACCCTTTTTTTTCAATAAATTAGTTTTGAATTTTTAAAAATCATTTTTGTTCCAACAAAGTACTTTCATATTCACCAAATTTGGTAAGTAGGCATAAATTGCATTCTAAACAACTTTTTTTAATAGAATTTTTTTCATATATTGGGGTGGTGGTTTGTGAAATTTAGATTAGGCATATTGCGATCGAAATTTACGATAAAATGCAAAAATTGTGTGCCCTGGGTTATTTTTTAGACAATTTGCACAACTTTTTTTTCCGAATCACGTGGAAAATATATCGATAGGTTTCTAATTTTGAAAAAAAAAGTTTTGCAAATATATTACAAATTATTGTCAACAAAAAATACCCTCTTTTTTTAAATTGATTGATTTCGCAACCTGCAGAATATTTTGTGAAGTATACTAGAAAAAAATGCATTTTCACTTATTTAGTTATAGTGACCACCCTTTAGATCCAAATTTGAATTCGGATACATTCTTGAAAATTTGGGAACAAGACTTTTTTTACATAAAGCCACAAATAAAGAAGTTTTCCTCTTTGAAACCCCATACGAGGAAACACTGTATATATTCCTATTGCCAGGGCCGGCTCGTAGGGTGAGACGACCGTCTCAAGCGGCATTTTCAATATTGTCAAAACGGCAATTCAGATATGTAAAGATGACAATTCGAATATTGGTCACTTGTGTGAGACAGAGAAGAAACAAACCGCTTTACATTGAAAGGGCGGGATTTGGACCATTACGCATCCAATGTCAAATGCCAAGCTAGGATTTTTTTGTAGTTGTTTATTTTTCGGAATCATTTTAAAAGGGAAATATGAAAACAATTTTAACACCTTTGGATATCTCAATAAAGGTATAAAGCCTTCAGAAGTTTTAGAGAGAAACTAGATGGTCGTAATTCGCGTCGCGTATTCTGCACTGCAAGAAATACGTTGATATGTAGCAACTACAGGGGCGCGCTCACCACGTTGGGTGCAGGTCATAATATATAAATGTGTCTACCCTTTTTATCATTGTTAAAATGGTTTGGACTGTACACCATCACGTTCAGTTTACAACATACTAACCAATGTTATGCATTTCCAGCGTATAATAAACGCAACGTATTTAACGTGGCTTGAGGCCCTGAACTCGTTCACGTTCAGCGCGAGCGTGAACACATTACCACGGCCAACTCCAAACAGGCCATGAAATAGGAGATCGTACAACACCGCATGGTTGTCTACTCCCGCCCCATTTTGTTTGTTTGGCTATGTTAATGTGCCAGTATAGCCCAACAAATTTTAGTGATTTTTACTGATGTTAGTTATAGTTATTTATTAAAAAGTTAATGGGTTGCATCTTGTGTTTGTGTAGAAGATATTTAAAGTGTTTGTGATACATAACTTTCGCCCGTAAATTAGTGATAAAACATGGCCAACTGAACCCTGTAAAGTGTCAGATCAAGACCAACTCCAATAAGTATTAGTCGTAAATAATTATTTTTTTACGTTACAATATTGTGTTTTTTTCTCAGTTGTTTAATTTGCTACCGTTTATATTTAAATTTATACGAGAAATTATTTAAAAAAATAGTGTTTCTCTACTTTGACATTTAAATAGGTCATATATCTAGGTATAGTATTTAAAATTGTTGTCCTTAAGGGCCTATTTTGTAGTGTAAACATTTATAAAAAGGTAAATTTTTAAACTTATTACATAATGCCAAAAACCTGCTGTCTCTGGATGTTAATCCTATTAAATAGCACTTTAAAACTGGGGGGTCTATGGTATCAACCTTTAGTTTCCCAAAAGATGGTATTTTAAAAGGTAAATGGTTGGTTGAAAGCAATTCTCCATGATAACTGGTCTCCTCAATATTTGTTATTTGTAGTATTCATTTTCCAGAAAATGATAATATTAGGGAGGATATTTTTACATTACCAGACTGTGAAAAAAATTCCAATAAAAACTAAACTTACACCTGATGCAATTCCTTGTATTTTTCCAAATTTACCTGCATATTTATCTAAAAAAGTACCTGTTTCATGGAAAAGTCCAAAAGAGAGACATAATGAAAACCTTGAGTGATTGATTCATTTGAAAAATCAGATTTAATTAATAGTTTTGAGGACTTAATTTTAAATTATCCTAAAAAAAAATCAATGTTTCTGACTTGGACAATAAAAGTAAAAAAAGATAGTAAAATTTATTTTTATATTCTAAATTTAACAGAGGACCAGCATTGTTAAGCAAATTTCAGTTGATATATGGTTGTTAAAGTATTTGTAAACAATACAGAATTATCTTTTAAAGATTTGACTTGATGATGAAAATACATTAACTTTAACAGTTTGGCAAGTTGCTTTTTAGGTTCCCTCCAAAAGAAAAAAAACTGTAAAAAAAATCTCAAAAATTAACTCGAAAAACCAGTAAAAACATCAGCGTCATAGTAGACATAGACAAGTAACATTTGGCAACACTGCACCGCGAGTGTGTCATGGCCTGTCTGGAGTTGGCCGTGGCATTGCTCTTGTTTAACTGACTATATTGAAAAACGTGATTTTAATTTCGATGTAGAATACGTGACACAAATTACGACCGAATAGTTTCTCTTTTAAACTATTTAGAGAAAAACAGTTTGACCGAAAACTTTCCCAACACATCTGTTTCGTTAATGGTTATTTTAACCACTCCTGTCTCTATGGCAACTAGAAAATAATCCATCTCAAAATTTAAGTTGATGTAAAAGTATTTAGAGTCATCGATGACAGAACAGATCTAGCCATACTCACCACTGAGTAAGAAAAAACTGAGAAAAATGCCTAAAAGTACCTATATATCAGAAAACGCAGAAAAGTATTTATATATGCAGAAAAGTACCTATATATTTTAGTATAATAAATTTTTTGTTTTATTCGTCTGCATTTTGCTTCTTTCGATTTATTTTAAAAGGGCGGCACGATTGGGCCTAGCCTCAGGCGCCAGTTTTGAAAGAGCACGGCCCTGATTATTCCAAATGATTTTAAAACCATTACCCATTTAAAGAAAAAGTTATTAGATTCCAAATATTCCATATATAAACAAAGCTCTCAAATCAAAATAAATTTAATTCAAAAAATCCTACCTGTTAGATGATTTCCGGTAAATTCAAAATCGTCGTCCTGATCCCAGTGCTTCAGAGATAAATTTGACAGAGGCGTTGCATTGGCAAACTCTAGATTAGCAAAATGCCAGTCCAAAATTTGGCGGTCCTTTGATGATAAATATACGTCGCTGAAAAAAAGTCAAATAAAAAAAAAATTTAACCAATAATTCCAGGCACATTACCTCGGGCGAGAATTCTCCAATTCCTGTAATTTTCCTTCAATTTCTTTTGCCTGTTCTTGTAACTGATCCCACTCGGTTGCAAGAGTATTTAAGTCTTTAATACCACTACGATATGCAAATTCTTCTTGAATATCACGTTTTTCGATGGCAGCCATTTCTTTAACCTTAGCACTAATTTCTTGCATCTGCTCTTTAACATTAATAAGCATTTTCTGGTTGGTCTTTAATTTTTCCTGGAGAGCAATCACTGACTTCAGGTGCTGAATTTGTTTTTCTTTAACATGCTTTTCCTGGGAAAAAAGTGGCTTGAATAGTATATAAAGTTGAAAAATAAAGTAGATTGAAAATAAACAATAATCAGAATATCCATCACCTTCTGATTTAAAAAGGAAGGTGCGGTTATTATTACTAATTGCTGATTTTGATATTTCAACAGAATGATATGAATATATTTATAACACCCTGTAGATAATTCAAATATTGCAACATTTACCTGCAATTTGATAACCCATTCTAAAGCCTGACCTAAACTAACGGGTTTGTTTCCTGCATAATTAAAATCAAGTTGATGGGATAAGTACGACGTGGCCTCTAGAAGGCGATTGAATTCACGTTCAACCATTTCATCTTTGTCTTTATCTACTGTAACACCGGTGGACTGGTATAAGGGGCACTTCTGGCGTATTCTGTGTAACTCCATGTCTATTTGTTTACTAAGAGTCGTCACTGGGTTTCCACCAAGGCCTGTGACCACCATGGCACCTAAATCTGCTACGTAATTTCCTGAAAAAGTAAAATGGTTAGATAATGTCTCATAAGAAGTATATCATGATGTGATTTCAACTGTAAAGAAATTTCTTTCCACCACAAACAAGAAAGTTATGGAGGACTACAAATAAACATTTTTAAGTTCATAAATTAAAACAATATTAGGTAACGGCCATCAGTTATCAAAGTTTTTCAACTGTTTCTTTTTATTTAGAAACAAATCAACCCAAGATAAATTGATCCTTGGAGATAAATGAATAGAAAATTTGATAAAAATTCATTTAAACAGAGCATTACCTTTTCTAAAGGTGGCTATCCTTCCTCCAACCCTATCTCGTGCCTCAAGAACAATAACTTCCAATCCAAACTGTTGCAACTGTTGGGCAGCTGCTAGTCCGGCTATGCCTGCCCCTATGACAATAACTTTTCCATACTTCTGGGTCGGTATAGGCTTTATCCTTTTGAAAATACCATAATTAATAAATCCATTCCTTTCTAAAAACGCATGAACACGTTTTAGTAGCTGCACATCACTATTATATGGTGCCTCCATTTTATCAACAGCGTGCTCTAAAATTAGCTGTTGTTTAGGATTTTCCAACCACATTTGCAAAATCCTATTCCGAATATTTAAATAAACTTTAACTGTTTGCAACGCAGCATTGGCAATGTCAGGAAAGCAGGCTGCTTCAGTAGAAGTCATTTTATCAAAGGGCATCCTACTCTGAAAAGCTGCTCCCTCCAAGCCAGAAAACAGATCTTTTATTACAGGGTCATCTAATTCAGATTCAGGGTCCTCTTTCTTCTTTTCATCATCTTTTTTTAACATCCTCTTTCTTAGATTCTTTCTTAGCAGTTTTAGAGGTACTGGCTCCGAGGTTTAGTCTTTTGTCAGTTGGTTGAATTTTTGGTTTTTCTGTATTATCCGACAAATTTCCTTCGTCTATGGTAGGGTACTTTTCTTCCAGTTCTTTATATTCAGTCTAAAACAAATTTTAAATCGAAGATAACCTAACTTATGCATTGTGTTTATTTTAACCAACACGGAATTGTTAAAAGAAAGAACTGTGAAGTTGTTATACTTCTTACCTTTACTTTCTTTCTACGGCTCATTTTTATTGTCTTTCTTATTTTATTACACAAAAAACTACTAGTAGTTTTTATACCACAAATTTTAATATTGTTTTGTTTATCGCACGTGCACGAGGATTTGCAGATAAAACGATGAGACTGTAGACAAAGAAAAACAATACAAACGAGTTTGAAGTAAAATGAGAAAGAAATAGAATGGCATATATGCAGCACACAATACATACTTGAAATGTAGTTGTATAACGTTGTAACGAGAGCTGTTTTACTTTCTAACATACAGGGCCGACTTTGAGAATATCTAAAAATTAAAAATTGTAATTTATTTTCCCAAAGTAAGTGGATAATTGTATTTTATTCAAGGATAATTGTTGTGACTTGTTAAATCCGTTGATCTTATAAATGTACAGGATGTTTCAATGATATTACATCAAACTTTAAGGGGTGATTCCTCTCGTCAAATAAAGCAAAAAAAATGGAATGATGTTTTTCCCTAAAATGCTTCCTATGCGACCTACGATGCTTTGAAAATTTAGCATGAAATAGGCTTTTAAAATAATTACTCCATGAGGGTTGAAAGTACACACTTTATATTTGGCAGGGATTTTTTTCGTAGTAGCTACGAAGAGTTTCATCAAAACTTAACCAGTGGCGTCGGAGTTAAGGCGGGTTGGGGTGATAGAATCTTACATAAAAAAGTGCGAATCTTCATTATGAATGATTTAAATTGTCTTTGTAAACATAACAATTTGAACACATTTTATAAATTGACTCGAACATTGTTTTTTTCCAATTCCGTTGTGATTTTTTAATAATATGACAATAAATTTTCATTTTTTCCTGAATTACAAGACTTTTTACTTGTATAGACATTTTTACTACAATCGCTAAGGAATTAGAGCAAGATAATCCTAGATTCGCTGCTAACGGTGCCCAATACATACTGATGATTTTTTAATTGTTGTTCGTGAATTATACGATGTAGAAAAAAGCTGAAGGGGGGCAAAAGTTTTAGTTAAAAATGGTGCATCCATATCGACATAAGAAAAATTCATTCGGTTACAAATAACTTTTTTTATGTAAGATTCTATCACACCAACCCGCCCTAACTTTGATGAAACTTTTTGTGCTAACACCTATGAAAACAGTTTTCCGTGCGAAATTTGAGGTCGGTATTTTCAACAGCTCATATACTTAAGTGGATTAATGCAATTTAGATATGGATGTAAAGCTCCTCATAACTTTCTGCCATATCCCGAGGCTCATATTTCACAATTTCACCTTGGCCTTCGAATGTACATATCAAAGCAAACTTAACTAGACAAATATATAAAAGGTATTTCAATAAGAGTTTGGCTGTCTTGGTGTCACAAGATTATGACATGCCAGGTCGGGAGACATAGGAGACAGATCGGAGTTAGTAAACATGGAGCATTACACAATAGAACAACGCATCCTGATTATTAAACATTATTATCAAAATGGTGAAAGTTTGATTTCCACGATTCGAAAAATACGTCCAATTTTCGGTCGAAATAATGTTCCTCATTCATCTACTGTGAAAAGAATAATCGAAAAATTGGAAAAGTACTGGTTCGGTTAGTGATGTGAAACACACGACACGAGCTCGTAGAGGTCGTTGAGAACAAAACATCACGGCAGTTCGCTAGAGCGTGGCCGAGAGTCCAGGGACCTCATCGCGTCATCGCGCACAAGAATTGGATGTTACAACAGCCACTCTTCAGCGTATTCTCACTAAAGATTTGCATCTCAATGCCTATAAAGTCCAATTGACTCAACAACTTTTGCCAACAGACCATGCACAGCGAAGAGAGTTCACCAATTAGATCCTTGAACAACAAGAAATGAATGCCGATTTTACCATTTTCAGTGATGAGGCCCATTTTCACCTCGATGGCTTCGTTAATAACCAAACCTGCCGCATTTGAGGCTCAGAAATTCCAAGAATGATTCATGAGAATTGCATTGTAATCTGGAGGAATCACTGGGCAACTTTTCTTCGAAGACGAGACAAGTAATGCAGTGAAAGGCGAACGTTATCGTGCTATGATAACCCAGTTTTTTGTGCCTCAATTGGAAGATATTACTCTCAACGACATGTGGTTTCAACAGGATGGTGCCACTTGCCATACCACCCATGAAACATTGACGGTCTTGCACCAGTCTTTTCCTGGTCGTGTCATCTCTCGGTTTGGTGACCAGAATTGGCCGTCACGTTCTTGCGATTTAACACCTTTGGACTTTTGGCTGTGGGGTTATCTGAAGTCACAGGTTTATGCCAACAAGCCCGCGAATACCGAAGCATTGAAGGCCCAAATTAGACGCTATATCAATGAAATACTGCCACATGTATGCACCACCGTTATTCAAAATTTCGCCAAAAGAATACGCATGTGCCAGCAAAGCCGTGGCGGCCATTTACCAGATGTGTTGTTCCATACATAACTCCCAAATGTCCACATTATAACTCAATAAATATTTCAATACTTTGCTACAGAAAACCATGTTTTATTGAACCTTGAAATATTGCGCGTTTATTGAAACACCCTTTATTAAATAACGTTTTACCACCGCTGCTTAAATAGTGAATGTCCAAGAATATTATTTAAGTAGTAGTTTATTAATTATTCCGCTTAATTCGTGCAAGATGAAATTAATTGTCCATGAAATCCATTACTTTATCTTAAACAAATAAAATTACTTTTTCTACGTCACTGCCTAATATAAATTCGTGTGCAACTTCCTAAATGGATGTTTCATGTCATAATTTACGGTTGAACACGATAAATAACAATAAAGATGAATCTTAAATGATAACATTATATTATAATCATATAAATGGATCACCAAATGTTTATGGAAACCTTTAACGTATTTTTAACACATTCATTAGAATTAATATTCATTAATGTGCTTAATCAATTTTACAAATAAAGAAGTGCGACCAAAAGGATACGATTTATTTAGATCTATATTAAATCGCGAAAATGTATTGCAAGATTGTTTCTTTTTTAGAGATCAATGGATACATTAAATTCCTCATATTATTCTTTAAGCTGGAATTTAGAATAGTTCATATAAATACAAATTATGGCATCATATTTTAATAATAAAATAAATTTTTGCCAAAATTTATTTAACAAGAACTTAAATTTATTCACCATGACGGTCATCTGGAGAAATTTTTTTAGAAGAGCTATGTGCTGATAAACTAATGCTAGGATGAGCTAGAGCATGAGCTAATGCTAGGAAGATCCTTAAATATTGAGATGAGAAGGAAAGGAAAGGAGAAATAAGTTAATCGAGGGCGCTGTTTGGAGGAGAGGGTAGAGAATATTATTAATCATGAAAAAGTACATAATTACAACTCAGCTTCTTGTTTTAATAATAGTTGTTGTATATTTTAATCATTTAAATGCTACAGTCCTGGATTTTCGCAATTTCAGTAAGAAAATTTATTCTGTAGTCATAGGATATGAACTTGTGAAAAAAATTGTTTCGTCATTGCAAGCGTTGACTTTCAACGATTCGCTAGCGACGCTAATCAGTTCTATATTTTATATGGCATCCATTAGTCATTACCTGAGATAGCACTAAGATATACCAATACCTGAATGTAAAAAAAACTGTGCACTCTAATTTAGACGTACTAAAGACGTTCAGACTAGATAAGGACCAAAACTGGATATATCTGGGACCACTTGTGGTATCCCAGATACATAGCTACATGGCCCTGACAGATCTACAACAAACCAACGAAGTAGCAGTCTCGCCAGTCTTCTTCTAACGGCTTGTATATCAGTTTAAAAGGCAAAAGCTATGCAATCTTAGGTGAGGATGTGTAGTAGATATATCATCCTTCGGAGGGAATATAAAGCAAGCGATCCTTGGTTAAACAACTAAGAGATCCCTTCGTAAAAGAAGAGGATCGGCAAAATTTCCAGGTTGGGGGTAGCTCGTCTCCTGACGTCGGTGATTGTCCTTGGTCACGGAAAGAGGCCGACTTCAAATAAGTTATTAAAAAAACAGCAAACCTCAGATTTAACAATATTTATGACGGGCGACTGACTAATTTTTAAAATAATTTTCCCGTTCAAAACTGATTATACCCGTGACGGCCGCATCCCATTACCTCGCGCTTATAACGAATAAACTTTATAATTATTGTGATTTGTGATTGTCTAAAATACGTTTTGCCCCCACCTGGAATTACCACATCTGGCGCTCAAATAAAATAGAATTATTAGTACTGTCTGTAATAAATCGTACCGTTTTCTACAATTAACCAACCTTGGGAAATGTCATAGGAACGACATATAATGAGGTTCGACAGTGAGGAACTAATTTCAATTGTCGAGATAAATCTACTAATTTTTTAATTAGTTGTAATGGATAAGAATTACTGTGATTACTTGCGATGCAATAGTACACGTGAAAACATAAATCGTGTGCAAATATTTTAGCGATCAGACGAGACCAGTTACATTTAGGTACCTACGAGTATACATATGTATACTCGTGTATACATATTTTAAGTACACTGTACACAGAAAGTTAAGGATATTAAAAAAATCATACTTGAATACGTCACTGCAAATTTCTTTTCCATGTATATACTTGTGCATATTTTTTAAAAATTCAGAAAAAAATTATGACTATTTTTTCATCACATTCTTGATTTCTCAAATTTTCGGATAGATATAATATTTGTTTCTCACTCATTATGTAGTTAATTGAGTTCAGGTGTATTTAAAACGTATTCTGTGGAGTTTTTGAACAAATATGGAAACAAACAGGCGTCATTTATCACAAGCTGATGCCAATACGGCCATTAGTATGCTGCAAACTGGGTTTCGTCAAGTCGAAGTTGCTACAGAATTAGGAGCAAACCAAAGCGTCACTAGTAGGTTTTGGAATCGGTTTTTGGAAACTGATTCTGTATTAAAACGGCCCAAAAGTGATCGACTCCGGTCTACCACACCGCGATAAGATCGTTATCCTCGACTAACGTAACATAACCTGTCTTCGACTAACAATTCTTTACGTTTCTCAAGTAAGAATCACCCCAAGTAACACATGGAGTTGTAATTTGATTTCGCCAACGCAACGACAGCTCTCAAAAGGTTGGCGTCACAAAATTACAACTCGGTACTGCTCTAATCAGTACGGAATAGATTCAGGGAGTTTGGCCTGTCAAGTCATCCTTCGTGTCAACTCCATCGAATAAGTCTAGCTGACTATGAGGCCCGTTTATGCTGGACAAGAGATTTTCAAAACTGGGACGTGGAATGAAGTTCAGTTTTTTCAGTGATACGTCTCGTTTCAGCTTGCAATGCGACAGCAGATGTCTGCGTGTTTGAAGGATCTCAGGAAGAGATACAATCAAAGATGTATTCAATCCGTAGTAGTTTTTGGAGGAGTTAATATGTTGAATGACGCACCGATCTGTACGTCTACAAGAGGATCATGACTGGACAAATTCATGCTAATGATATTATCAGTAACATTATGACGACTTTTCAAGATGCTATTGGCGAAAATTTTGTTTTTATTGCTGATAATGCAGCATTCAAAGTCCTTGAAACGCACAAAACTGACCATGATCCTCATCCACCGCCTTCTCCTGACTTGATTCCCGTTGAACATGTGTGGAATTTATTGGACAGGGCACTTCAAAATCATTAGCCGGCTCTTGAGAACATTAGGCAACTATCAGATATTCTTCCCATTTTATGGGCACAAATTCCACAAGATGTGATCGACCACATCATCAGAAGCATGCAAGAGGTATACTTGAAGTAACTGGTGTGAAAGCCAGAATATGAAGTATTGATGATAGGTTTAGGATATTGTTATTTCCCCATAGCTAAACACTTCTTAAAGTAAAATTGTATTTCCCCGTTTGTTCATAACCAAATTATGCAAAAACTTAATAAATAAGTTGTCAGGCTCCCCATAACGAATTTCTTTATGCCAATCGTTTCATGAATATGAAATACCCCTTTTTTCAATCACTACTAGAACCCTTGGTGGGTTTGAGTCTGCTTTATTAAATGTCTCCATTTTGGTCTATCTCTCCCAAATCCTTTCTCACACTTTCTAAATCTTCTGGAGCTTCCACTGCAATATCCTTTTCGTCCAGGCTTTTTTTCTGCCCTAGTCACAGTCCTAACCATCTTAGTTTTGCCCTACTATATGGCCTACATTATCCCCACTTCCTGTTAGCCTATCTATCTTAAGTTCATTCATCTTCACCAACAAATTGCTATATTAAACCATACATGGCAATCGTAAGTTGACGAATTTGTGTTCTGCTTTCTAATTTATCCACGGTGTATATACTTAAAAATTAAAGATCTGCTGTTTTATAATAGATCCAATGTACGTAAGTATAGAACAATAAATTTTTATTAAGCATTGTAAATTTACAATTTCTCAGAAAATCATATTACATTTACAATTCCAATCTAACTTACATAATGTTTTAAATTAAAATATACGGGAAATTTTTTAAAAATCTGACCCAACACACTTGTAATTTTGCATCATTGATTTCATTTCTTGCTTTGCTATCAGATTGGCCTATAGTTTTAACTGTTTTAATTTTTGGTTTTCATTGATAGAAATAGTTTAAGAGCGATTGATAAACACAGGCAAAAACAGTTTTTATTTATTTTAAATACACAAAAATTTTTTTCTTATATGGAATTATCTTGCAACATAGAAATAAAAATTAAATTGACCATAATATAACATTTTTTTAAGTAGTTGTTGCAGCAGTAAATAGTACATGTAATTGGTAATAATCTGGAAAGTAACGTATGTGATGATAAAACAAAATTAAGTCAGTATAATTAGTATTATAGCACATATGAAAATAAACAATAGCATTAAATCCATATTTATGTTACAAATGACTATTTAAAAAACAGTATTTATTTCAGTCGGACTTATTTTTCAACAAAATTTTTTTGCGTATTCGATAAAAAGATTTACCCAAAATGCGTTCTTTTAAAATGTGTAAGATGGGCTACAATTATTCTGAATACAAAATAATAAATGATTCAGGATGAAGATATAAAAGACATTGATGAAATAAAGTAAGCATATGTACGAAATATTAGATTTTCACCTGGCTAAATATAAACACATGAACCGAACCGTAGATTTTTTAATCCTTTCATTCTCTTTGACCGAACTTAAAAATCTAAATTCGATATGATGAAACATAACAGAATGTAAAAATGTGTTATTTTTTTAGTTTCCTATGTTGATATTTTTGTTGTTTGGTAATTAATTAATTTAACGTTTTTTTTAATTTTTTTTTCATATTAGTTTATATTATTTTAACGACTACAACCTCGTAATTTTTAGACAGTTCCTTCTAAAATGTCACTCAGATTCATATTTTCATTAAATACCAGTAGTGATGATAAGAACTGGAGTTTTATACAAGGTATTATAAAACAAATTAACATTTTGTTGGCAAACCTGATGCATAAATTTTAATCAGTCTCACAATAATTATCTTGAATTCAAAGGTATCCTTCTATTTACTTATTACATGCGTTTAAATTTCAAATTAGGTATCTGAAAATTTATAAAAATATACTGGGTGACCACAAAATCATGTACATATCTGCCTCCAATTTCTGATAAAAAAAATTAAAGAGATTAAAGACCCAGCATGAACAAATTCAAACTTTTAAATACGTGCAAATAGAAAAGAACAGATTCTTTGATACGAGAAGTCTAAGGAATAAATATTTCCATTGGTGTTCCTCAGGGCAGTATCTTGGGCCTGCTATTTAAATGATATAGAAATAATCACATCAATTATTATTGTTCATGTACCGATGATATGACCTTGGTGGCAATTGAAGTCACTGTTGAAAAAAATGGTTGATGGTTTCGAGGAAAATTGGATATAACTATTTTAATGCAGAAATACTTGTAATGAAACCTTTTTGATTTATATTACTTGACTAAAAAAGTAATGTGAGGAATCTGTGAAAAGTTTATTTTAAACTCATTTGCAACATGAAAAATGTCGCCGATGTTTTTTATGTTGCAAGTAAGTCTGAACTGAACTTAGCTGATGTGCTAATACATATTTTTACAAAACAAAGACTGTACCAAGATTCAATAAAATTTGTTCTACTTTTGAATCTAGGATTAGGTATATTCTAATTCGTTGGAAAACTCTGTGTTTTCTCACCTTGTATTTGTTCAGCAGCCATGAGCTCAACTTTCTTATTTTAACTGACACTCTGTGTAAAATTCTCATTTTGGTAGTGTGATTTAATGGTATTTATTTTCAAGATGAAATATGTGATTTAATTTTTTGTAATTAGAACTTAAAAAATATATTTTTGTAAGTGTGCTATATAAATAGTGGTAGCTTTTGCCACAAGTAACTTTTGTCAATATATAAATCTGCACCACAAATTTTATTGTTTTTGCATATAATAAGAAAAATGTACTAAAATCGTTTAGATCTTATAAATGAAAATTATTTTTAATTCCATGATCGTTCACTGTGTCTGTGGGCTAGACATGGAAATGTGTGTAGGAACTTCTTAGGTAAATTAGTTTAGAGTGAATAATTTACGTTCAAGTGTGAAATGAATGAGAGAATTATACAATTAATAGGAGGGCCAAAATCATTTAGTCTTTGGTACTATCTCAACCTTACAAATCGGGAACAATTAAATATTGAAACTTCTTACATCATTTCTAAATTAAATATTGATTCCATTCTTCGATGGTGAATTTTGATTAATGAATTACCTTATTAGTAAACGCTATTACATAGTACATATTCTTTATAACTGACAACAAAAATTGATTTGTCAGAGGAAAAAATAACTGCATAAAATGTATTAAAGAATGTGCAAAGCTAGAATCAACTGGAAATATTTAACAATCCATTTAAAAAATATTAAATAAGTGCTAGGTAGTTTTCAACAAGCTTCTGTGCATACAAGAAATATTTTCAGCTAAATTCTCGAATTCTGTACAAAAACTTGAGGATAGTGTTTGGATTTTCATAATTTTATTTTATTTTATTTATTTAATTACAAAATCCAACAGGCAGGAGCCCAATTACAGGATTAGGTATATTGAGATTATATATAGATAAATGCACAATAAACAATTTTGAGTGTTACAAAAAATTTCTTAATTAAATTATACTTAATATATATGAACAAAACATATAGAATTGTATATACACATATAAATATACACTTGTACATATACATACACATACATATACAGATAAATAAAGAATACAGTAGATTACAAAACATCAAGATGCAAAACAGAGTTTTTAATTACACTTCATTACAGAAAAATATATCAACACAATCCTCAATTTTATACTAGCTTTACATGCAGCCACTGCCGCTGCTACTCGCGCTGCCCGCTGTCCTGCCCTATAGCAGCCTTGAAGCAAGTGACTGTTTACATACAGCTGGTACGCGTATGGAGGACGTAGAAACTGCCGCAGCGACAGCGCTCTGGCATGAGCAGTGGCAGCGCGAGCGACGTGTTTACATACTCGCGCTGCCCACTTCCCTGCCCAATTCCCTGCTCACTTTAGCTGCATGTAAACCCGCCATTAGCATAGTTGACATACATTTGGTATATTGGAGAGGCCAAGAGAATATTAGTTCTTGGTATGTGTGAAATAAATAAGTTGTTATGGCGAGCAGAAATTCTAGGTACTTTATAATTTATTTGATTTAATAGGTTAATACAATCCAGCCGATTATTAACAATTTTAAATAGAAAAATTATTGATTGAGATATTCTTCGTTTGGCAAGACTTGGTAAGTTAAATTTTTCTAACAAGAGTGTACACTGCAGATTTTAAAAACACGCTGAATATTCTCTAATTGTAGTATATTGACATTACAAATTGGGTTCCACACAACTGAAGCATATTCAAGGCGAGATCTAACAAATATTACATACAGTAAACGATGAGTGTTGATATTTTTAAAATCTTTGCAGTTCCTGATTACAAAGCCAAGATTCTTAAATGCAGAAGAAGTTACCATTTCGACGTGCTTAATAATATAGTTAATAATTGCTGGACCTTGTATACAACATAATATTAAATTTTTTTTATAAATTGGAAATTTTATGAACAGTCCCTAAGCACAAAGAATTTTGTTTTTTTCTACGTTTATTAGTTCTTCTTGATTTTTTTTTTTATTATGATTCATCACAGAAATTGGGGTCACTAGTACGCACTGAAGGGGACATCTAATTATGTTATCAGGTAGATGTGGAATTTTATGATACAATTATTGTTATACGATCTGTTATTGACAATGACACATATTTGGTATGAATAAATTGATTTACACCGCCATTGTACATGTCTAAATAAAATAAATGATAAACACGTGCAACACACAAAAGGTAGGCCATCAAAAATGACATTGAAATTGTTTTAAAAAATAGCACTAGATTCAACTAGACGTAATAGTAAAATTAATTGGTTAGAATGCTACCCACAGATTGTTTTCTTCCGCTGCTATTAAGTGATAGGGAGGAAACATTCTTTATAGCATTGTTTTTTTTATATTCAATGCGAAATTTGTATATCTCGCATACAGTTCCTTCTATTTTATGCCCATATGCGACTGTAGAAAAATAATTGTTATCGAAAACCAGAAATTGATCTAAGCGTATTAGATACTTTAGATGTTTGTGTTTTATTTTAGTAGATAACTAAACACATTTAAAAAAATCATAACTAATAAGGGAAGCAAAGTTTAAATGTTGCAATTGCTTTATATGAGGAGCTTTAAAGTCTATATCTTATCAAATTATCGATTATAATTCTGTCGTTCTAGATCTTTTACTAGTTTGTCTCAAAAATAATTTAATCAATATGAGTTGCTATTTCCAGAATACAACTAATTTTCGAGAGAGTTTTGAAGATATGTTATCATCATACACACGCACTCATCCATTATTTACATAGGCTATTAAAATAGAGAGCTTAAAATAGGTCCCTGTGTTGTACCTATATAAAATGACCTGATAAAAATGACTGTCTGACAGCTAAAAAGGTTATCACACTACCGGCAATTGAGTGGGCCATCAAATCCCTCCAACCATTCAAATCGCCAGGAGAGGACGGAGTTTTTCCAGCTCTACTAAAAAACGGACTCGAAATATTGTTCCCATTCCTCATTAAATTATTCAGAGCTAGTCTGGTATAGAACTATATCCCATCCAGTTGGTCGGCGGTTAAGGTAGTATATATACCAAAAATGGGTAGGAAAGAACCAAGCCCTAAATCGCTTAGACCAACTAGCCTGACATCTTTTCTGTTAAAAGGCCTGGAGAAGATGCTGGACGGATAAATCAGGGAGAATATCCTGAACCATCAACCCCTCAATAGCCATCAGTATGCTTATCGGAAAATCAACAGAACTGGCACTCAACAACCTAGTCGAGAAGATCACCCAATCTTTTCAAATGAAGGAAATTACGGTGGGAGCATTTAACAATGCACTGCCCGACTCATTATATGCAGCAGTACCCGTCAGAGGAATTGAGCCGACTATAAGAGACTGGATTCGTGGTATGCTATCAAATAGAACTATAACAACGTCTCTACACAGAGAAACAGTCAGCTTTAGAGCCACAAGAGGATGCCCGCAGGGTGGGGTTCTTTCCCCCTTTTTGTGGTCACTTCTTGAGGACGACTTACTGGCTATTCTCACACTGTGGGAGGTTGAGGTTCTAGCATATGCAGATGATCTAGTCTTTACTAGTCAGAGAAAACTCTGAAGGAGTAATATCTAATAACCTTCAAGAGAAACTGGATGCAGTCGGTTACTGGTGTGATAGGGAACAGATGTCTGTGAACCCGCAAAAAACAGTAATAGTACCATTCGCCTGGAAAAGGAAACTGGAGGACTTAAGACCGCCCTCCTTAATGGGTGAAACTATTCCATTTGCGGAGGAGGTGAAATATCTAGAAATCACTCTAGATAAATCACTTAATTGGAACTCTCATCTGGAAAACGTAATCCACAAAGCAAAACTGTCCTTATGGATATGTCGTCGTATTTGTGATAAATCCTGGGGAATGGGTCCCCAACAAATTTACTGGCTCTATGTCATGGTCATCAGGCCAATGATAACATAAAGATCCATCGTGGCCGAAAGGATCGCAACGGACGGCCAAAGCCAAACTCTCTGGATTAGAGAGATTAGCATGCTTGACCGTAATGGGGGCAATTAGCACTACACCGTCAGCTGCAATGGAATCCTCCTAGACTTACCCCCTCTTCATATATATTTGGAGAGAGAGGCCAGGTGGGCAACATATAGACTGCAACAAGCGGCCATTAATATGCCGAAGACTAGTATCATGGAGCGGAACAGGTTGCTGGATGACATAGAAAGTCACAGCATCCTGGGAATACCCTCTGATACTATGCCTACCATGACCTACTACGAGCTGACCAACATCCTTTTTCCGGAAAGAGATGAGTGGGATCGGAATAAAACCGACCTACTGAGGGCAGACAGTTGCTGGTTTACAGACGACTCCAAAACTCCTGAGGGAACAGGGAGTGGAGTACATAGCTACAGACCAAGGGTGAGGATATCTTCAAGCCTAGGTACTAATTTAACTATTTTTCGGCCGAGGTTCATGCCATTGAACTGTGTGTACGAAGGCTGGAATATATGCATCTTACACGCAGATCAATTAAAGATTTTTCAGATAGCCAAGCAGCTATAAAAGCTCTTGGCTCTTACCGCTGTAGCTCCAAAACGGTATGAAACTGTCAGAAGGCTCTAAATCATTTGAGCAAAAACAACAAAGTGACTCTGGTCTGGATACCCGGCCACTCTGGTATGGAAGGTAACGAAATAGCAGACTCCTTGGCCAGAGAAGGAGCAGGATCACAAATCATCGGACTAGAACTGATACTTGGCATATCTTCAAGTACTGCTAAGATGACTATCTCAACCTGGGCTGAAAGGAAAACTCTCCAGTATTGGCAAGAGTTTCCAGGATTAGTTCATTCGAGTGCGTTTATAAAATACCCTTTGAAATCAAGATCTAAGAAACTTTTAGAGCTAAACAGGGTAAACATGAAAACTCTAACAGGCCTATATACCAGTCACTGCCGACTAAACTATCATCCGCATAAACTCGACCTAGTGGAGTGCCTTCCGTGCTTGGAGGATGATGAGAAGGCAGAGCACGTCTTATACACCTGTCTCGCTATGGAGAGGATCCGATTCTCAATATTTGGCAAAGGGCAACTGCTGCCAGAGTATCTGGACACATTTTCACCCAATAAAGTTATCAGTTTAATTAAGAGACTGAACTTATTGAGTGAAATATAATTAGGAGTGAGCCACAATAGGCCTGCTAATGGCCGTAATGGAGGGTCCACAAGGACCCACTCACAATAACCTAGCCTAACCTACCTATATATGTAAGGGATATCGGACAATATTGCTATATTTCTGATTTCCTTGTAAAACTTATCAAAAGATTGATGGTCTAAGAGACTGATGACTTTAATACAAACTGTAATGACAATATCAGTTTTTTGTTACAAGTTCTTGTTTAAAATTTGTCATACACCAGGTTTGAGGTTATCTGTATCTCAAAAGCGTTGATATTATCCTGATGTTAGCGTGGTTTGGAATGTTACTAGTGGTTATGTATATAATAGTATGTATATATCACATATGGTTGTAATATTCCTCTCAACGTGAAACTAGTGTAATCGAAATTATTATTTTGAGTATCTAGTATAGTAAAGCTATTATCCACACGCCATTTATTCTAGTGCTGATAAGACGAGAGATATTGAAACAGTTACCCAGTGTTAATAAGTTTAGATAGCACTGTCTACACATAACCTTAAATACGTAGATCATATATATTTAGGTAGATAGAGTATCGCATATTTTTTTTATGCGGGAGTACTCCTAAGGCGACTCATTAACTAGGAGATACTGAAGCAACCGTGTCGAGCAATCTCGTCACTTTCGTCAAATATCTTCTAGTCAGTGGGCAAATGAAATCATATTTCAAGCGATATTCGGATCGTCTAATATGTTTTGATTGACGGTCTGTCTCATTAATCCAATTGCAATCGCCGGCAATCTGAAGTACAGTGGTCGCTCAATAAATGGACTATTTTGAGCGAATTTTGCTACTGTTCAGTTTACTCATAAGTAGAGTTCAGATATCGGCGAGTTATGATGTCAAAAACAGGATCTGTGCAAGGGGTATATGTTATTTGCATATCAATTAGAACCAGATATTTTTTGAACTATTATTACAAACTAATGTCTTTCAGCCGCTTACCTTGCAGTGTAGAGATTCTAAAAGTGATTAATGGAAATAGTAATGTGAAATTATATTGGCATTAGCAGTTTACACCATTTTTTTTTTGATGCACTGCACACTTATTCACAGTAGTTCTTGCTGCGGAATTATTTCTTACAAGCAAAGTACATATATTATTAAATGTTACTCCACATCCTACTTAACCAAAAGGACGAAAATGAAGTTAAAAGAATTATTAATAGTTTAAGAATACGTAATACACCTGGATTAGACAATTTAAAGCTGAAACTTAAAAAAAATCGTAAATAATGTTGCAATTCCACTAACGTATTTAATAAACAATTGTATTCAAAAAGGTAATTTTCCAAGCCCACTAAAACTTGCAGTTATAACACCTATATACAAATCAGGCAATAAATTACTGCTTGAAACTTATAGGCCAATTTCACTTTTATCAGCGTTATCGAAAGTGTTTGAAAAGGTACTGAAAACTAGAATCACATGTTACTTGGAGAAATATAATGTTATATCTGAAAAACAGTTTGGGTTCAATGAAGCTAGATCGACGCAAGATGCTATAGCGCTACTAACTTTAAAAATATATAACGCTTTAGATAAAAATATTCCTACACTAGGCATATTCGTCGATCTAGCTAACAGTAAGCTACTCAGAACTTCTAGATACTCTTGAAAATATTGGCTTTAGAGGAAATTCCTATAACTTAATGGAAAGCTATCTGGATAACAAAAAGCAATGTGTAAAAATTGATGATTGTATTAGTGAATTTCAAAGTGTAAATTACGGAGTACCTCGTTCATAATATAAATTAATAATGTTTAAATTACCCTGCTGTGGTGAAATAATCAGTTACACTGACGATACTGCCATTCTATAGGAGGATGTTACCTGGGCTTCTCTGAAAAATAAAGTAGAAAAAGACTTTGAAACAATTGTAAACTTCTTTAGCTCAAAACTACTCACCGTAAATACTCAAAAAACTTATTTTATTCCCTTCACTAGCTATTCGTTGAATCTTCTTGAATATACTAAATTGCAAATAAACTCCTGTTTTGATTTTGAAATTGGCCTTAAAAAATATGTTAAGTATTTGGTTATAAATATAGATTGCCATTTAAAATGGAATGGAATACAAATAACCTAGTCAATAAACTTCAACGACTAATTTCAAAATTTAAATTATGTAAACAATTTTGTAGTATACATTTAAAAATTATATACTTTGCCTTGGTGCAATTGCATTCTACGGAATTATTGCTTGGGGAAGTTTGACAAATACCTACTTAAAAAAAATTGAGATTATGCAAAAGTGGATAATCAAAATAATCTACAATAAATGTTTTCTGTATCCCACCAATCAGTTATATGAAGAGTGTGGATTTTTCCATGTTAGTCAATTATACTGTCAAATTATATTATTAAATCAATACAAACAGAAAAACTTCAGTCTATCAATAAGACATAGACACGAGACAAGATACAAACAGCATTCATTGGTTTTACCTAATATTAATAACACAACAGGACAAAAATTTTCTATTTATTGTGGCTTGAAATAAAGTCTCTTAATTCTATAAAGAAATTTAAATTCAAAATAAAAAAATACATATAACCCAAGAATTGAAATTTACGTACTCATCGACGAAAAAATACTTATTTCAGTAGATAAATATATACTTCTATGTAAATATACATCTATGTGTATGTATTAATTGTTTAATGGAACTGAGAAAGAGAGAGACAGAAAAATTTGATTAATTATTTATAAGGAAAAAAAGAAAAAATGCTTACCGTAGAAATATTTATAATATTTAATGTCAATTTTTCGTTAACATTGAACATGTATAAATTTGTCACATCTTCATGCTTTTTTTGTAACAGGTATATTATTTAAAAATTGAAAATCTTGAAAAGCTTAGCTCACGCACAGGTTTTCTATTGTGGGACGCTTTTCATCTTTGTTGGTTTTGTGTAATATACATGTTAAGCTAACTTAAAATTGCCGGGCTTATCACAATATTTATATACATATATTAATTTATGTATTTACACGATTTTTCACTAGATATTTTTTTTGTATCTTATATATAGGGTTGATTGTGTCACACACCTACCGCCCACGCACCTTTACCCACACTCCTTACTTCCTCCCTCACGTGTTAGAATAACATACGCATCAGTAAATCTTTAACCACCATAATTGATGAAATGCGTTACATTGCATTAATAGAGCTATCGTGTTTTTAATATTACTATTAATATTCTTATCAAATAAAGAAAGATGCCCAAGAGAAAGTGTCATTTTAAAGACGAATATACTAAAGAATGGTCTTTTATAAGAAAAGGCCGCTCAGAGTATGAAGTGCTGTGCACAATTTGAAATTCTTATTGCTATTAGCCATCAGAATAGCGTCAATCTCGAAAGTTATTAGTGATATTACAATGTTTATGATAAAAAAATTCTGAGGAAGAACTTTTAATATCAGCTGCTGCGTTAACTATAGCTTACAAAGTAGTAAGACACCACCAATCATTCAATTCATTAGACTGTACTACAAAACTGAATGCTTTAATATATCCGGACTCAAAAATAGCCAGTAGTAAGCAAACTACTGCTAGAACCAAGGATACGGCAATCGTGAAAGACATACTATCCCCTCACTTTATATCAATGTGTCTTGATGCCGTTAATGAAGCATCATTTCATGGAGTGGTTACAGATGCAAGCAACCACAACGCTGTGAAAATTTTCCCTCTAATTGTTCAGTACTTCACGGAATAAGACGGCCAGCAGTCGAAGTTAATAAAGTTAGATCTCTACTAAGTAAGTGTTCTGAAACAATATCAAGATATTGTATAACGCCTCTGGAAAATTGGAATTTTCCCTCGATAAACTTATCGCTTTTTGTGGCGACAACACGAACACAAACTTTGGGGGCCTAGAAAGGAAAGGACTTAACAATGTCTATGTTAGATTAAAATCTGATTTGGGAAGAATTAAAGGCATCGGATGTACAGCACACATTCTGCACAACACACTATCAACTGCAGCAGATGTTTTGACTGTCGATGTCGAAGCGATAGTGATTAAAATATTCAATTACTTTTCTATCTACACTAGAACCGAGACATTGAGGGATTTTTGTAAATATGTAGATATTTCATACAAAAACCTATTATCATACGTTGGAACTAGATGGTTATCACTTTTACCTGCTGTTAAACGGATTCTGAAATTATGGAAGCCGCTGAAGGACTTCTTCTCTGCCAAAAAACATTAAAGTTTTTTTTGAAAACCCTTTGAGTGAAGTTAATTTTTGCTTTTTACATTCGTAGTTATATACATTTGAAAAACAAATTAAAAAAGTTGAAAATCCAGCATTACCGTCATTGAAGTAAAACTGATACTAGAAGAGACAAAGAAAATTATAATTGAAAGAAAACAATCAAATTTTATTGGTCTCCAAACAAGGCAGATCTTAAACCGTCTAAAAAGACCCCGAAAATAAAGTCAAGGTTGAATATTTTGAAAACGAAGCAGAAGAATTCTTTGCCACTGCTGTCGAATATATTGAAAAATGGTCAGTCATTCCAAAAACATGATGTCTTTAACTGGATGTACCTCAACCATTTTCCAGAATGGGAAAAAGTTGAAAAGTCACTTTCCTATCTGCAGACAAAAAAAGTCAGCGTGGGAAATACGGAGATGTATTTTGATCAATTTGTGTATCTGAAAGATTATATGGGGAAAAATAATGTTGAGAGTGACACAGACTCGAATATGCAAGGCAAATGGTTGCAATTTTTCGCAAGAACAAAACACATAAAACAAAAATTAGGGTTGTTAAAGTTTTGCGAGTATGTCTCTCAGTCCTAGCCCACAATGCAAATGTGGTGAGAATATTTTCTTTAATGACAACATAGTGGATGGAATTTTGCAATGCCACTACAACTCTAAAATGATATTTTCCGAATTCTACCTTTATGTTAAAGGAGAAAAAGAACTAATAAAGTCTGTCAAATCAACAGCAAAGTACGATTGGAGTTAGTTAAGTTCATATCATATAGTATGTTGTATATTAACATAGTATTATATGTGTGTTTATTGCAATTTTGATTTTTATTTACAAGAAATTATTTTAAAAAGTTTAGATATACCGCGGCCAAATTTAACTGCACTAATATGTTCCTCTATAATTTATACAGAGGTGTCACTAAAACCCACCCGCCCACCATCTTCAACCAATGTCCCGTTTCATTGCTCGCCATTTATGGCAACCCTACTTATATAGAGCAACTTTTGTAAGACAGATTAAGTGTTCAAATTATTTATAAATTTATTTGTTCTTACATACGAGCGGGTCTACCTGATTTATTTAGAATCCATATACAGTTATTATTTTACTATATGCATGTACCCATTTATATTGTAGTTTCAAATATGATCATTGTAATTTATTTATAGTAAATAAATCTATTATTATTATGTTCTACTGTTAAAATCCGCCACCTGTCTGCATAAATCCATGTATGTATGTACGAATGTATTGCAAACGAACATTCTAACATTACAGATGTTATTGGCGCATATTTAAAATAGGAGAATATTCGTAAAGACGCCATATTATATAAATATGTATGCAATATAAACAAATTCACATGACTTTGCATTTCTTATCAAGGTTCTTACAGACGACACTGGAATGACTCGACCTCTATTCATAAAGGTACGCCCCCAAAAAAAAAAAGAGGCTTTTATTCAGCATGAATTCGACAATATAGTTACCATTTTAAAGATACCACACTATGCAGTAAATAATATTTATGTAAATAAAGAACATTCTTAAATGGTAAAAATAATGTGAAGAACAAATATTTTGCCAAATTATAATTCTAAAAAGTGTGTTTAATATTAAGGAATGTTGTGTAGATTAAATACCGACATACCTACATATGTATGTATTTTACAAGTGTGCATTAATACGAAACGTAAATAATCAAAAATTAATTCATATATGGACTGTAAATTAAGAAAATATTTATCTGAGCATATAGTTATTATTTAATTTAACACCAGATGCATACTTTCAAATACATTTTTTTTGTTACAATATTTAGTTCAAATATTTTAACTATTCATTTGACGGAAACAAATTTTGTTTCATATATCTCGCAATACAAATGAACAACGCGAGAATTCTATTGCTGTATTTTATTATACCTATTAGTTTGGTTACGTAGATGTATATTTATTAATCAGAATTTTTTTAAGATCATAAAAAATCGGTAGTTATGCATAATGTTAATAATGCATGTAATATTAGTTTTTCCATGGTCGGGACATTTAGGTTTTTATTTTCAAAGTAATAATAATAATAATTCACAGAAACTATGAACAAAGTTAATCAAATACAATTGTATTATGGTGTAACCATTAAAAAAAACCTTAACAAAGTAGATCAAACTGATTGTTTATTGAGCAAATGGTCACTATTTTTAAAATTCGCCCAAGAATTTATGCATCAGTTTTTATACATACGTTGTTATTCACTCAGTATCATCGTTTATATTTTTTGGACTTTCCCAAATACCAGTTTTTTAACATTTAATAAGAATTTCAAGACCAAAATATATTCCATGTACATGAAGCAAGGTCGTTAATAATGTTAAAATATATTACTGCTTAAAATAGTTATTTGCAATTTTTATAAACTATATGTACATAGTTACATTCAAACTGTGTTATTGTCTTGGTTGGTGGTCATTGTTTTTTCAGATTTAATTCATAAAATTAAATACCACCGTTACTGACATTTAACAACTTTTTTTCCAGAAATTTAAAATACGGGTAACCATAAACATACGATGTAGTTATTGTTAACAAAAATACGGAATATGATATCAATTAATGATAAATCAGCTCCAATACCTGGGACAACTTAGAAAAAACAAGTATAACTTGTTTATAAAGTAAAGACACCTTGAAAATTTATAATTTCGTACGCTGTTATAAAAATATTTCCAATGTCCATATTAACCGACATCCCAATTCCCTTCATATTTTTTCTTTGGGTAATAGTATCAGGTACAATACAATATGGTCTCTAATCTGTTTAGTATTTACTCTTATTTATAAAGTGTGTTTTTACCAATATAATAATATCAAACGTCTGTAAGTGTCCATAATAATCCTGTTATATTGGTGTCTGACCCTTTTCTGGTCCAAGGAATAGATTTAGAGTTTAGAATAGATTCCGAACCAAATATTGTACCCATATTCGCAGTATTAGTACCTAAACTACTATAATATAATTCCGCCTCTTATCCTAGCTGACAACAAAGATCATACATTTTTTATTTAGAGATAATCGATTGCATCAAGTTTCTAGACTTATGCACTCTATGTGAATCTCTTATACAAAATTTCTTTTAAAGAATATAGCATTGTACTAAAGGCTCAAAGACACAACTTGCCGTTTATACAGTGAGATTGTGTATTTTCTGCGAGTCGTCCTGTCAACAAAGATTTTTCATTATCTGCCTCGCTGGTAAGCTACAAGTAGACCAGATTTCATTTTCTTCATAAATTCACCATAAACTCAAAAAAGTTAATTCAAATGTGGCAACCACGTCAAGCCAAATCACTGCGCTGCTCATCGTTAAAGCCATCAGAGACAATTTTGCATGGGTGCATACTGCATATACAGTGCAGAAGGCATAATAAAAGATCGCAGAGCATGGCAAATGACCCAATTACCTTTACTCGTTTAGCAAAAAAGGAAGACCTAAAGAATTTTTCTATATACCAAAATAACATTATTCATTTTTGTTTTTATACTGAAAGCACACCTCACAAAATTTCGTCAGTAGGCATGTCCACAAAAAAATTTACATGGGTTAGTTAAAATGATACATTAGATCCCAATATCTGAGATTTATTTAGAAAATGAAACAATCATAATTATTATAAGAGCAGCCGCAGAAACTGCCTGCTTTATTTGAATCCGATAAACGCTTGCTCTTGGGATGACGTCACATGCTCGCAGTTAAATGGCTGGCGAGAGAGCCATTGTACTTACAGTGCCGGTAGAACGGAGCCCATGGTACCGTTATTTAGATTGTTGTGGTTTAGAAGGGTTAATGTTTGTTTATTTATTATATTACCTAATAAAGAAATGGAAGATTTTCAGAAAGGTGATTTGCGCAATTTGTCAAATGTAGACTTTATTATTATTTTGATGTCTGATTTTCTGGCATCAAATAGCGATTCTAATCAACAGTAATCCAGTGAAGTAAAAATAAGTATTTATTTATCAACTTTATAATGTGTTATTTGATGATTTTCTAAACAATATAGATTATATGTTGCAACATTTAATAAAGAATCAAACACAAATAGATAGGTATTAGGTGCCTACATATTTTATACGCATAATAGTTTTGTGTGTTGTATACAGAGCATTTCAAAAATAGTATATCAAATTTTTACATAATAGGCCAAAAAATAAATAAATAAAAGAGTTCTTGTAATCACATTTTCAAAAATGACCGTTTCCAAGATACAAGGTATGTAAAGTATTGCCAGAAATAAGTTTTTCTTATTTTCTTATTTCAGAAAGTTTTGTAGAAAAATACAAAACTTGGGATGCAAGCCAAACTTATTGGAGGCTGTAACTGTATACTTTCAAATTTTTCTTATGCGTATACAAAAGTGGAGACGCAATGTGCTTTTGATTAAAAAGATGAAAAAGAAAATGAGATTTTAATAATGTATAATAATTCTTAAAGAGCAAAACGTATTACTCAAAAAATGTCTTTTGTATTTTTTTATAATAACACACCCTTTTCGAGAGAAATAGAAAAAACTTCAACTTCATGCATAACAAGAGCCACGAGCTCATATGTGAAAATATATAAAAATACATAAAAAAATATTCAGGGTACACCCTATACCCAATGCCTTAAAAATGCTGCTATTTCTAAATGCCATTGTTATTATCGATTTATTTCCAACAGTTTCTGAAAAAAAAATCTATTTGTGGCGATAATTTACACACCAAGTATCTTGGAAATGGTTCATTCATAGACACATGTCAATAACGTTACAAATATTTTAGATTAGTTATGTTCGTGCTCGTGCATCCAGAAATTATTTTAATTGTCTTGAAAATCAATTCCGAAGTGAGCCCAACAATGAACAAAATTTCGTTGTTGACGAAGGAACGGAAAATCTTTAAGGCAAATTGGGTTTGAATTGGAAATCAGTCACCAAACAGTAAGCCGAATTTTACACAAATACCACTATAAATCTTTTAAATACCAATAATTGCACCAACACTTCTACGAAAATGATTACGAACGTAGGATGGAATATTGCAATTGGATTTTGCAGAATAACGTGCAGCCAAACAATGATTTTTTGGGAACGATTTTATTTAGAAAGAGTCTAGGTTTACAAATTTGGGAATATTTAACCGACAAAATACAAAATATTGGTCACAAGAAAATCAAAATTTATTACGCGAGGGTAACTTTCAAGTGCGGTTCGGTTTCAATGTTTCGCTTGGAATAATCAGTAGTAGAATCAATGGTCCAATAATATTTGAAGGACCCCTGACTGGTGCCAGATACTTGAGATTTCTGCAAAATGAAATTGAGGACAGTTTAGCTGAATTACCTTTCCATTTACGACAGGGAATGTATTTTCAACAAGATGGCGCTCCTCCCCATAATTCAAGGATAGTCGATTACCTTCAACGGAGATTCGAAGAATCGGAGATTCCTGTGAGGTGGCCTTCAAGGTCACCTGATTTTTGCTTCTGAAGAAGGGGGTTGCCTTGAGTGTACGAAGCATCCCCTGGCTTCTTACAGTTGAGAAATGTTCTGTAAAAAAATCAAAAAAAGAGTTCTTAATAATACCCAAAGAAAATGTGAAGAAGCATTTCAACTAAAAAAGAAGGTCCCTCATTAACATTTTTAGAGCAATATGTACATATACCTATATATACATACCGCGATAAAATCTTATCAACAATAATTAATTCATAAATTTGTTGACGATTGTCACAACTAGTCAAGGAATAAATAGAGGCCGCAACAGAACTTGGTTCAGTTTATGTTATGATATCGTGGGGTCAAACGCGAATACATTCACTGCAACTACCTCGTGTTCGTACGATCACAAAACTCACCTTAACTTACCGATCAGTTATATTTTTGGCAGTATTAATCATGGACTGTTCTGTGATATAGCATACAATGATATGAGTTACACATGAATTATTACTTATTTTATTATTGTCAAACTGTTTTTATAATTAGCAAAAATGACGAAATCATCCATTGATAGTTCCTTAGATAATATTCTTGTGCAACTAGGTGATTTTGGAAAATATCAAATATTTGTTTTTAGTTTAGTATGTATAGCAGTAATTTTGCATTCTGCTGTCCATGTGGGTTATGTGTTTACTGCCATGGATTTAACTTACAGGTACATTATTATTTTTCTTTTTAATAGTATATAATTCAGATTTATATCCTCATTTATTAGTTAAAAATTAAGCCATGCTAAGTTGTCGATATTTCAACCGTGCATTATAAACTTAAACAATATTTATCCAATCCAACTAATTTAAAATTAGTATCTATTTTCATAAATAATTCATATTATTTATGTAATACTAACTGTGAATATGCATATAATTTGCGATTTAACATTTAGCAATATAGGTATGTTGAATACAAACAGTGAAAGTTTAATTTACATATTATTAATACGTTTTAAGGGACAATAAGTTGTTCTATTATTAAATAATAAATTAGATTTTTTTGAGAACATTTATAGAATATTTCATTAAAATTATGTAAATTCTTCATTAACTAACAATAAAGGTAATTGAAAAAAAAGTATTCAACGACTTTTAGTGAAAAATATAACAGTTCCTTACTTTGAAAAACTCTGTTTAATTTTTATCCAACATTTTAATTAGTAATAAAAAACAAAGTAAAGTTTTTCTCTTGTTATATCATTGGAATTTTAAATTAATATAATGGCTATAAGAGTATAGCAGAGCCCTAAAACTATTTTAAATAACGGATCGTGCTTGATTCTTGAAATATTTACACGATATCCTAACATTTAGAAGGAATATCAGATATTAATATTAAAGTATTAAAGTCGTTTCGACTTTGGCAAATGGATGTAAAACATTACTTCTATGTGTCTGAAATATGAAGCACGCTGAAAATCTCTACTTTTACACTTACTGTAATTACACATACATACAGGGTGCGCCACTTAAAACTCCCCAGACTCGTAACTTTCTAATTTCTTAAGCCACGACCATGTTGGACACATCAAATTGTAGATATTTTTAAAGCCTTTAAACATACATACAGGGAGATTTAAAAAAAAATTTAAAAATTGTTACGAAAAGGAAATTAATTTCCTTGAATATTTTTTTTAACTCTTTTACTTTTTTCTCTAAAACCAAAAAGAATTTCGAATATGACGTAATAACATAAATTGAAGCTAATTAAAACCTTTATAAGAAAATATTAACACAGTTTATGTACAGGGTGAGATAAAAAATATTCTAGGAAATTAATTTTCTTTTCATAACAATTTAAAAAAAATTTTTAAATCTCCCTGTATGTACGTTTAAAGGCTTTAAAAATATATACAATTTGATGTGTCCAACATTGTCGTCGCTTAAAAAATAAGAAAGTTACGAGTCTGGGGAGTCTTAAGTGGCGCACCCTGTATATACATACTATTTAGAGGAATTAAAAAATCTTAAACTGATAATTATTGAAGAGAAAATAGTTTTTGTTAATACAATGATAAATGAGAAAGAGGTCAAAGATACAAACAAAAAAATTAAGAAATCAAAATATCAACACATATTTTATGTATCTATGCTTTATCACAAGTTTAGTAGCTCAAGGGTCAATAGTGATCCTCTATTCTACACTATTTAAAAAATATTTTATTGTCAAATGCATGTGCTATCACCGATGCCTAACTCAACTATTAATTCAGCGTGAAACAGCACAATTGATCAATAGAGAATTGCAATATCTCTTAATATATTAAAAGATAATATATTTAAAGGATTATATTGACTTGAATCTTTCAATAAGTTGAACATTTTTGGTGTGCACGAGATTGATTTCTTTTTATTTATCTAAAAGAACTCAATATGTAGCATCAGATATATTCAAATCTACATGGGTCTACTTTCAGTGGCTATTCTTTTAAACAACATTGAAAATTGTATCATATTTTCCAAAATATCTGTGTACTTATGCAGTTATTTTAAAAATATATGAATAAGGAATTAGTTTACAGGTTGAAGTAAACCTGCACAGTATTATGCAAATAATTTATTTTTAGTTTCAATAAGAATGTCTTTAAATCATCTTTCCTTGGCCATACAGCCTTCCTAATGCAGTGGTGTAGAAATTGTCATTATATTAAAAAAGAAAAACACTCTTAATCACTGTCCCGTAATAACGCACCTAGAAGACAGTTTGTTTATTTTATAGGAAATTGCAATCAATGAGAAAAGTATAACCAACGTTTAACAAAAGCGATTAAATAAATTTTAAAACTATAAATAACTGATCCGGAAAATTTCCGTTAGTTTTGTAATTGAATTAGTTAAAAAAAATTAATTCTAACGTATAAATAATAAATGTTATGTAACAAAGATTCGAAGGAAGTGAGAATATCACGGTTCAAATAATGGTCTATTATATGAAAATAAATATAATGAAATAGTATAAAAAATTAAGCAGTTCATAGAATCACTGTGTTTCCATTGAAGCGTAAATATTCTAAAAACTACTCTCAATGAAATCGCAAACAGAGTTAGAATCTAATAATTGAACACCTAAACAGCATTGATACTCACATACGAGTATTGTGTATGATAGACATATTTGGCTTTAACTGCTGCTAATTCAACGCAACAATTTTTGAGTAGTTCATAACTTAGAAATTTTTCTTTCAATTTGTGTGCATCAAGTACCTACTTATATCAGCAGATATCAATACATTTAAGCATTAATTTAACAGCATAATCGTTTAAAATACCTAGCTAGATTTTTTATTTCAACTGGTATTACTAAATTTAATTGTGTACATATCCAGATTAGATATTATAATTAATGTTGACAAGTTACTATTTGTTGAAACAGTCAAAAACTTAGGTGTTGTAATTGATATTTACTTAAGATTTAACGACCATTTTAACAATTTAATAAAAAATCTTGTATAAGTTTAAAACTACTGTATACGCAAATAAACATATTCTTAATTATGAAACAAGAAAAAGATTATGTGAGTCAATTGTACTTCAAATTTTCTTTTATGCTGATATTGTGTATCACCCGTGCTTGGATTCTATAACCAAAAGTCGCAATCAAAAAGTACAGAACACCTGCTGTCGATTCATTAATTATCTGAGGAAATTTGATTGTATCTCAGAAAAATTTCGACAATTAAACTCTTTAAATATGGATAATAATTATAAATATCATTTACTTATCTTTGTATGTCGTTTGCTATTAACATCTACGCCTACATATTTTCGAAAAAGTTGTTGTCTATGGAAGATATTCACAACCCTGACATTTGGCATTGCCAAATTCTTACAATGCAAAACCACGTTACAGCAGTATTTAGACGATCTTTTTCCTGCAATGCTGTTCATTTTTATAATATTGTTGAGCATGATTTAAAGAATTGTAGTTTAAATTTATTTAAATTTAAAATTAAAACAAATTTATTGTCAAACCAATAATTAATATTTTCATTTTGTTTGTATATGTACGTGTATGTATATATGTATACGTATGTGTGTATGTGTATATGTGTATGTATATGTGTATATACATATGTTTATGTTATTATAAGAAATTTGTAAATACATAACATATTGTAAAATCCTAAAACGTAGGGGTTAAGTGGAAGAGTGTAGTCATTGGACTACAAATTTAGCACTTAATTAAATGTAATCTACTGTTTCATTAATAAAGACGTATATATTATTATTACATGGTATATCCAACATTATATTGGTTATTTCTTGCCACACCTGTCGCAATATTCACAAAATCTACTAGATTATCACATTTTAACATTCTTACACATGCAATTCTATCACTTACATCATTTTTCAGTTATGTTACTAGCTAACAAAGCTCATCGATATTTCTGTCTTGTTCATTAAAAAATAAAAGAACTTCTTCCTTCAGCAATTTCAATATTTTATATAGGTATACCTCCAATCAATAAGACAATCCAATATAACTCTTTTCAGATGTGCAATACCCGATTGTGATTCCGAAACACCAGAATATGAGACATCCTGGTTAACTAATGCAGTTCCTTATAATGGACACACGCCGGAAAGATGTCATATGTTCGAATACGTTAATAATTCTACGGATGCTAACAATCAAACTTGCTCTTCCAGTAATTTTAACAGAAACAATACAAGGAGATGCTCATCCTTTGTTTACAAAAGTTCTGAAAAAAGTATAGTACAAGAGGTAAGTTTGCTATCAGGCAGATTTTTTATTGTGTGTATTTCATTTTGTTGTTAGTCTGTCATTTACTTCTGAGTATTTGCTTCTAAATATTCCATCCTCCTGAGCACTCAGAGCCCTAGTTAAGTGAAACGATGATTTAAAATTAACTGGAATAATTATCAAAAAATTTAAAATAATTAAACTTGAAAATAAGGATTACACGTGAATGTAGTACATACAAGTGTAATTACATCAGAATTTAATCATTAGAATAATCATTTTATTATTGTAATCAACAATTAATAAAATTAATAGTGACCTGACAGATAACAATTTATAAAAAGTATATTGTACAAGTTCATTAATAAATTTTCAATATTACGTTAATGAAAACAGCTCTTTGCAGAATTAAGTGATTTACCTTTTACAACATTACATGATAAAGAATAGAAATACCATTTGTAAATGCAAGTTTCATCTTCAGTCGTAAACAAATCATACTCATTAAATAATCAGCGCATTAGCCAAAAAAATATAAATAAAAAAATACAAAAACCAGACATTTCAGGTCCACAGTCATACTATAGCTGAAAGTAAACCATTTACTTACTGTTGAACAGCAAAATATTTTTTCTACTCCCTACATAAAAAATACTATTTTGCTCCTTCATTTCAGGGAGCAAGGTAGTACTTTTCCTCCCTCGGGAGGAAAATACTTTGCTTCCCTAGGGAGGAAAATACTTTGGCTCCCTCTGGAAGCAAACAAGTAAAAACTTCAAATGCAATAATAGTAGTGTATAGACTTCTTTTTATTGATACACAAACTTCCTGAAAATGAATGCTTTTCTTTGAAACAGATTTTTTATTACTTATTTTTATTTATAAAAATTGAAAACAGTTTAAATCGAGGTTTAAATTAACATCAGTAACTAAATATTATTAAAATTTGTGGTACAATTAGTTAAATTACTAATGGAGATTGCCCCTGAAGAAATATTGGCTCTGCTGGTGGAGATCAGTTCCTGTTTGTTGTTTTCCAAAGTCTTGGTCGCTGATGAAGTACTTGTAGAAACAAAATTTTCAAAAACAAGACAACGTTTTTTGGTACTTGAAGTAGTACTTTCTCCCGTAATTATTTGGCTGGCTACCTCACATTTTTTAGAAATGCAATCATCTAAGTACCCTTCTGCTACTGCGTTTGTTCGCCATCCCCCATGTCTTTTTAGAGTGAGAATGTCACTTCCAGTATTGACTAATAACGTAGCTGAAGTACGGCGGAAACTGTGTCCAGTATAGCCTTTCGAATCATCCAAATTTAAAAATATTGCTATTCTGTATGTAATTTTGGCAATTGTGTTTTTGCCAATTACCTGATTTGTACATTTCCCTTAAGCATAAGTTACAAAAAATCTACCTATATACCTATAGTCCAGATATTTTCTATACATATCCAAGACAGATACTCCGTTTAAAATCTCATTTGTTATTGTAAATGTCCTTTTGATATTAGTTCTTGAGTCAGGTATTTGCACCACCAAAATGTCGCCTTTATCACTGATATCCTCAAGTACCATTTTAACTAATTCATCGTTACGGTATGCCCCAGCAATTCCAAATATAAGCACAACCTGAAAAAGGAAAATGCATGATAACTGCCTAAAATGTCACTTAATTGTCATATATATACTTGCTAATAAAAAATGCAGCGTTACGTTTTTATTTATTATTCAACAATAACGATCAATCTTACCTTCATATGTAAGTAAGTTTCATCTGGAGCTTCTGCAATAAACTTGTTGATATCCTTCCTTGAAAAAGTATTGGCTTTCTTGGCTTTATATCCAGCAGATTTCCTTTTTAAAAAAGCTACTAATTTAGGAAATTTAATGTCGATATTGTCTTTAATTTGGAGTGTAGATCGCAACATGCTGTATTGACTTCATAATGTTGAAGGCTTCAAATCGGCGCATTTTTTGGAAAAGTAAAATAGGACCACTTCTTCACATATTTTTCTTATTTGCCTAGTCTCCATCCAACAATAGCTGGTACTCTTTTTCATATTTTTCACGAGACTTTAATGGTAATAGATTTAACGAAACCACGTTTGCTTCTTCCAGAATATCTTGAGGTACTTCATCTTCACATTCGGAATACATTATTATAAACTTTTTGGAAGTTTGTTTATTTTGAAAACAAGAAGCAACCTTAGCAACGTTCCATGTACTTTGATTTTTAACAATATTTACTTATCTAGATACCTATTATGACATTTTGACATGTTTGGTTTTTTGATTGTCATGCATAAGAAAATATAATAAAATATGTAAAACACTGTAAATGGTCGTAGAAAAAATCATATGTACTACAGGAGCAAAGTGCCATTTCTCCTTGGATATTGATGCCGCGGGAGGAAATTATGCACTTTTCTCCCTTGTCATACAAATAGCTATAATTTGATAATGATGATTTTCATTAATTACTACCTGGTAAACAACGGCGAATCCACCAAAATGTAAAAATATACAAAACTAGACATGTCAAGCCTCCAATTATTTGATAGCCTACTCATGGCTTATCAGATTATTAAATAATGAAAAAAATGTGATTCACATAAAATACATAAAAAAGTGATAAGTATATACTTAAAAAAATAATAATAAAGCAAGACTATAATTATTAATAAGTTACATTTACCTTTAGAGACAAATTTCTGATAAATATTTATCAGACAAAAATTTTAAACTTAAATTTTTAGATAATAATATAAAACTGTATCTTATAAATTGACATTTAAATGTTACAGAAAAAGTACCTAATCGCAGTCAGAACATCCGGTAATAGTTATTAAAATTAGTTTGATTTTCCGTGTGTATTTATAATTGTTGATTGTTTTCAAAATTACGTACTTTTTTAAATATTAGTTATCTATAAAAATTATTCGCCAGACTAACAACATCCAGGTTGTTTACAGTAGTTACTTTGACTATTTATTGATATAACGACTAGATTAAGTTGTAAAACGTGTTTTAAAATTTAAGATTGTGTCAGTGCCTAAACAAATGCAACTGAATATAATGTTATATTTTAATTAAGTTCATATAGTAAAATTACTATAGGAACTTTATTAAAATATTCCACAGACACAGACAAACTACAGAACTAAAAATATATACAGGGTGGACAATAGTGTGACCGACTTCGATATCTCCAATTCTATGATAGCTAGAAACTTGATTTAAAAACATAAGTAAACTAGACAAAAATGTCTATAACCGGAAATTGTTTTTGAATATACAACGGTGAGCCAAGACGATTTACAGGGTCAAGTAACATTTTTTTAAATGAAATACCATGGATATTAGAACATCTCTTTATGGTCTCCTTTCACTCCTGTATTATTATCGACTTTCTCCCAACCACTTGGATATAACGATTTTTATTTGTTATTATACCATTTACATGTGTATATTAAAAAAATCACTACAATTACAACTATCGATTTTAAGAAAAAATATGTTAGTCCCAGTTTTGACACATCTTTATGATGATACTCAGCCATTTTCACTTTCTAAAAGTATACAGGGTGGCCAAACAGGATTTTTAAATTTGCAACTTTTTGAACTGAATTTTCTCATTTTTTTCAAATTTTCGAACGACGTGATGTAGCATTGAAAAACGAACATTTTTTGTACGTACATACCTATGGCTATTTGTGACTATTTTCAATTTATTGAACAATATTCATTCAAATTAAGTGAAATAAGACAAATAATATCGGAATTAAAAAATAATCAATATTTTGGCCCTGATGGCTTGTCTACGAAATTTGTCAAGTATGCAAGTGAATTCATTATAGAGCCATTGACTATGTTGACTAATGCATCCTTCCAGGCGGGTGTTTTTCCATCTATATTAAAAATAGCAACCATAATCCCCATATTAAAAAAAATGATCCCTTGGAACCTGAAAACTATAGACCTATATCACTATTAAGTGTTATTTCAAAAATAATGGAAAAAATAGCATTTAATCGAATAATGGCATTTTTAAATTCTTTCAATCTACTAACCGATCATCAGCACGGTTTCAGGAAAAATCGTTCTACGGACACAGCTATACTACAATTTTTGCAATTTATGTTAGATGAAATGGACAATGGAAAGCTCGTCACAGGATTGTTCTTTGACTTATGTAGAGCGTTTGATTCTCTCAATCTGGTGTTTGTTAAAGAAACATTGTTTAAGTTGGGCATTCGAGGAATCTTTCTTGAATGGATCATGTAATAATTAATTGATAGATCGCTCCATGTTAAAATTCATGACATAATTTCAAATGATTATGAAGTGAGTCTTGGCGTTCCGCAGGGTTCGGTGTTAGGGCCATTGATTCTTTCACTATTTGTAAATGAATTACCATCATTCATGTCTGAGGGGAACATTACTATGTTCGCTGATGATAATTCATTTGATATATCTGCACCGAACGCTGCGGAACTCTTTGATAAAACTATTGCTATTATGAGGGAATTTAATGACTATTGCAACAACAATAATTTAATTTTAAATGTTAATAAAACTGTTTGCGTTTACTTTTCACAGAGAAAATCACTAGCTAATAATATTCTAAATTTTAATAACATTATCATACCTTTTAGCCAAAGCGTTAAATTTTTAGGCGTCTTAATAGATTTGAAACTAAGCTGGGATATTCAAATTGATGAAGTTTGTAAAAAACATAACAAAGCATATTATTGCATCCGAAAGCTCAAGGATTCACTAGACCACACTGCATTAGTAAATCTGTATTATTCAATGGCATATTGTCATATTTCTTATAATATTATAGTTTCGGGACGAGCCAATAATTTACAACGGGTCTTTATTTGCCAAAAACGTATTATAAGATTGATTTTTAATCTTAATTTTACAATCTCCTCTAAGAACTCTTTTAAAAATCACAAAATTTTATCAGTGCCTTCTGTCTATATTTTTTCATTGGTGAAATATGTTAAAGGTAACATTAACCTATTTAAAACTAATGCCAGTTATCATAAGTACAATACTCGCCATGATGACCTACTTTCCATGCCGCATCACAATACGACTTTCTTGGAAAAGTCTTCTCATTATTCTGGTATTGGCTTTTATAATAAACTGCCACTTGCAATTAGAAGCATCGACAACTTTAATAAATTCAAATCTAGTCTTAAAAAGTTTTTAATTGAAAAATGTGTTTACTCATTCAATGAATTTTAATCTGTAGTTTTTTGTCCTATATTTTATTGCAATGTTTTATCCTTTTTTTTTACACGACTTTATACAATTTTAATTTTTAATCCTTTTATATGATATTTATTATTGTATCATCATGACGTTCACATCTGTTTTATAGCAGTCTTAAGTGATTAAATAAATAAAAAAAATAAAAAAAAATTTAAAAAAATTGAAAAAAAATAACTGCAAAATTCAGCAATAAAAGTTTAAAATGAGAGTTTTTTTCAAATAATTCAAGAGAAGGTTTTATAATAAGCGTACTACATAATGCCCATAAAAACATCACACCAACAACAACCAAAATTTGAAGGAAAGGATAATAAATGCTTTTAGAAGTATCACTCCGGCAATTTTATGAACAGTAGAAACCTCATTCCAAAAACGCATAGAAATATATGTCAATCAAAATGGTCAACATGTGGAGCCCTTTTTATAATATCTTCTCCTGAATTACAAAAAAAAAATATTTTATCTAACCCCGTTATGAAATGTCAAGTTTTAAATGCATTTTTGGCGTTACGAAACGTCACATTTTTCGTAACTCAGTCCCATTACATAACTGAGTGATGTAATGAATTTTTACGTAACTGATTATTATCATTTTCCTATTTTAAAGCGGGATTAGATAAAATTTTGTACTTAACACGTTATGAAAAGTAATTTTACTTGACTCATGTAATTTGCAAATATTACATAAAATTAGTCATTTCATAACTGGTTACGTAAATAACTATTTAATTTTTATTTATATATTGCTGATTTTGCAGTTATTATTTAATAAATCGAAAATGGTTACAGATAGCCAAAGGATTGTATGTACAAAAAATTTTCGTTTTTCAATTCTATATCATATAATTTGAAAAATATCCAAGGTGTTCCATATTTAAAAAAATTGAGAAAATTCAGTTCAAATAGTTGTAAATTTAAAAATTATTTTTGGCCACCCTGTATACATTTAGGGAGTGAAAATGGCTGGGTGTCATCACACAGATGTCTCATAACAGGTACTAACATATTTGTTCTTAAAATCGAATAATTGTGGCTGTAGTGATTTTTTTAATATACGTATAAATGCCATAATTTCAACAAAAAACATCATTATCCATGTGGTTGGGAGACACTCAATAATAATACAGGAGCAGAAAGAGGCTACAAAGAGGTTTCAAAAAATTTTCTGATATACATGGCATTCCATTTAAAAAAATGTTAGTTGACTCTGCAGGATCGTCTTCGCTCACCATGTAGATTATAAAATAATTCCCGGTTATAGACTTTTTGTCTAGTTTATTTATGTTTTTAAATCAAGTTTCTAGCTGTCATAGAACTAGACATATCGAAGTCGGACGCACATTGCCGCACCCTGTATATACGCGTCTAAAAGTAAATCGGAAATTCTTGACCTACATCAGAGTAACCATGGTTAACCCCAACTCACAGTATGTGATCAACATAATAGCATTTACATATTTCTTTCTTTGACAAGAACTATGCATGTGAATAAAATTAGTGTATATATTTAATGACAGTCAAGCATAAATGAAAGTCATATTAAGAGAGAGAAAATATAAACTGAGATGCAGAATGGAGATTCAAAAAATATCTAAGAATCGTTAAGAAGCATGTATACTTTTAACAGTAACGAGGTTGTCACTGTATTATATGTATAATGTGCTACCAGTGATTTATCTTTTCAATAACCATGTAATTTGGCTTCATACTTGAGGGACAGTGGTGTGTCTAAATGAACGGACTTCCGCGCTTCAGTAACTTTTAAAAAGTATGTCAAACTGTGTGTTCAGGGAATAAGCAATCAGAAAATATGTTTAATTGGTACGTTCAGAGCAATTACATATATTGATCAGTAGAGAACTGGCATTTGAAAAAATAAATTTATTAAAAACAGTATTAATTATACAACAATAGTATAAGAAAACAACTTCCTTCGTATCATCCCACAAACACGATTCAAGAAGCTGATGATAAAATTGTGAGAGCGAAAACTGGAAGATGGAAAACATGAAAATATAACTTATGATGCATCCTCGGAAAAAGAATATACGTGATGTCAGATCTGGTGAATATGCCTGCGGCCATCAGTAGGCCTATTGTGACTCACTCCTACTTATATTTTACCCAATAAGTTCAATCTCGGTAACTTTATTTTGTGAGAGTGTGTCCTACGGTAGCAATTCCCCTTTACTCTTGAGAATTAGATAATTTCCACAGCGGGACAGGTGCACACGACGGTTTGCCTTCTCAAAATCTTCCAGGCATAGGCGGCTTGACGTTTTCCGCCATGCTGAGTTTATGCAGATGATAGTTTAGTCGACAGTGCCAAGTATATAGCCCTGTTAGAGTTTTCATGTTTACCCGATTTAAAGTTTCTTAGCTCTTGATTTCAAAGAGTATTTAATAAACGCCTTCGACTGAACTATTCTGAAAACTTTTGCCAAAGTACTTGAGGATATACCAAGTATTAGTTCGGGTCCGATGATTCGTGATCCTGCTCCTGCCAAAGAGTCGGCAGATCATAGTGGTCAGGTATCCAGACCAGAGTCACTGCATTGTTTTTGCTCAAATGACTTGGAGTTTTCTGACACCTCTATATCGTTTTGGAGTTACATCGGTAGAAGCCAAGAGCTTTTAGAGTTGCTTGGCTATCTGAGAAAATTTTTGTTGATCTGCGTACAGAATATTCCAGCCTTTGCACACACAGTTCAATGGCATGAAGCTGGGTCTGAAATATAGTAGCGTTAAACGTCAAGCCATTTACTTGTAGCATAAATTCGATATGGATAGTCCTGAAAACTGGAAAAATGTATCATAAGCGTAAAAGGCAACTTCTAGCCTTGTACTGGTCGAGAGAAAGTATGTAGAAGCATCTTCAAGCAACTGGCATTTTGTTTTCAATAATGAAATATTTTGTTTATTATTTCTTATACCTAACTTTAATAGAAATTGTATAATTCGCTTCGATTATTCACAAATCTTTCCTTTTTTTCAGTATAACTTGCAATGTGACGATAACTTATGGAAAATAACAATGGTTGGTACAATGAACAACGTAGGCCAATTTATTGGATTGTTTGTATCTGGTATTATATCTGACAGGTGGGAATATTGTTTTTTAATTTAATTTGTTTTTATTTCACACTGATAGGCCAGGCGACAGGTCGAAAAAAAGCCTCAATAAGGAAATAATTAGTGGAAAGCTGGAAATTGCTTTAATTGCTTTATTTGGACCCAAATATTACTCTCCCAAGTTTTCCCCCTCGGGCGAAGTCGGCGTGGCCCTAAGAAGGTACCATTTTTCGGTTTCTTGCAAATGTCTCCCAAACCATCAACTTTATCAACAATATACTTATTATAAAAAATAATTTAGAGTAAATTTTCTACAAAAATGTTCTTTACCGTTTGTCTCTAAAGTGAACCGTTACGATGCTACGACCATTCAAAGTGGAACCCTTTTTGATTCTTCCGGAAAGTTATCGAAATCATATGCCATATCAAAGTTTCTACATGTTATAAATATTTGTCAGCATTCCAGGTGCACAAGCTGTTAACTTGTTACAAGTATAACAGCTTTTCAATGTAAACAGCTGTGGCAAAGTACCTATGATTAGTATTATTATTGACTAGTATTGACATAAAATCACTCTTTTCCACACCACCTGGCGGTAGAGTAAATGAATCGGATGGAGGATAGGTTTCTGTATCATAGATCGTGGATCTTTTATATCTTCCCCTTATTATGTCTGCTGCGGCTTTTACAATTCTTAGACGCTCCTCCTGATCATCGATCTTTCGACAATGGTACCAATTTTCCGTGAGTATTTTGTAGCCTGTGTCGCGAAAACAAATCACCGATTCATTGTTTTTTCTTGCTGTGACAATGATATCAGCAACATATTTACCAAGCAACCTGTTTTTCAACGTTTTCTCATTAGGAATATAGCTCTCAAAATCTTCTAATATCTCTTTGAATGTGAATTGACATTCATCTCGATTTTGTTCCATATAAGAGCAGGGCCACCTGGTCAGGCCGACCAGGTGGCCTTGTCGATGTGGGAGAACTCTTGAAGAATGTTTTCGCGCAAGAGCCGTGATATCGACCCTCTGCAGCGACCAAATCATTTACATGTGCAATTCTCCTAGTAACAGCCTTGACCCATGCATCGTCACGCTTACCAGCTGTCTCTACCAGTGTGTTTTTGAAATGGAGTGTTTCCACGCGGTGAACAGTATCGCGACTGTCAATGGGTTTTTTAAAAACACTTTTTAAAAATTCTTCGGATGCATTTTTGCCGCACAAAATACAATTAACCTTGAAGTCGAACTGTTCACACGATCGCGAGCTTCGGTCCGTGGTTGCCCTTTCCCAAGATTTTATTGCCGCGGCAATATTTTTGTCTTTGGTATACGATTTTTGGCACTTAACATGAACCGTAACATTCTGCAATCCTTGTAATTGCACATGTCTATTATCACGTCTTTTCACACTACTTTCACGTAAGGTTCTTAATCCTCTCTCCTTCACTATAATAGTGTCTCCATCTTCTAAACCTTTTTCACATATAAAACAAACGGTTGGATTACCAGCCGCAGCCATTGCCGCACTTTCTCAAACTACAATCTTGATTGATTATTTTGTCCGTAAACACGTATACACTCAACCAGATCGTTCATAACACAGCTGTGGTATGGGAGCAGCGTTGCCAGCTGTATGAGAGGCCGAGCGCGGCAAGCCAGCTGCATTTGCAGCTGTTGCTATCCCCACGTACACAGTGTTGCCAGCGCCCTCGGTGAGAAAGTAATGAAGTCTAATTGTAAAATGTACTGAATCTGAACTGAATGTACTTATAACATGTAGAAACTTTGATATGGCATATGATTTCGATAACTTTTCCGCAAGAATCAAAAAGGGTTCCACTTTGAATGGTCGTAGCATCGTAACGGTTCACTTTAGAGACAAACGATAAAGAACATTTTTGTAGCAAATTTACTCTATATTATTTTTTATAATAGGTATTTTGTTGGGAAAGTTGATAGTTTGGGAGATATTTGCAAAAAAACCGAAAAATGGTACCTTCTTAGGGCCAGAAGGGCCAACGCCGACTTCGCTCGAGGGGGAAAACTTAGGAGAGTAATATCTGGGTCCAAATAAAGCGATTAAAGCAATTTTCAGCTTTCCACTAATTATTTCCTTATTGAACTACCTGTCGCCTGGCCTAGAAGTGTGTTTGAACATTTAATGTGACGACACTATAAACACGACGCCAACCAAATTGTTTCCTTTAAATCAACTTCAGATGATAGTGTTTGTGAAAATTACCTCATTTTAGTTTAGTTTAATTATGTGTACAAACTTTTCTGCAACAGTGAAAATCTCTTCCAGGTATGGTCGGCGAACTGTTTTAGTATGGGGAATGATATTATGTGCAATATGTGGCGTAATACGTACATTAATGCCTAGTTATGAATGGTTTCTTATACTGGAACTTCTCGATGGAGCATTTGGGTCTGGTACATATATCTGTGGTTTCGTTTTAGGTATGTAAATTCTTACTTAGGTGGCTATTAAAAAACGAATCCTGTTTGAAACTCCACAACTCCAGCGTGCATTGAGATATCGATTTGAAATTTTAATTTCTTACAGAAAAAAGGTTGAAAGATATTTCTAGCAAATTTCAAACATTTATTTAGAAAAACAAGCGAATAACGATTTTTTTATTTTCAGTTAAAAAGAAAATAAGTATCAAAATTGAAATTGATATTTTAATATTACTTCTTAAAAATACGTTGTATTGGATCTCCACTGCAAATTTACTACTTTTAGCGTATGTTTAAATTGTAAAATAGCCCTTCTGTTTAAATTTAGGGCCACTTTTGGTCACACTTCTTCTATTCGACAACGCAGATCTTCCAGGTTGGCAAACAGTTCTCATCTTCGGACATACATTTTTTTCTTGTAATGCATTTCATACTGAATACTCCAATGGATTACAATCAGGAGAATTTGATGGCCATTGATTTGTTTGAATAAAGAATGGCGTGCTTTCTGCTTGGAGCCCTGCGTGACGGGGAACCATCCTGAATAAAAACAATCATTATTCAAGTACAATCGGCACATTGCAGGTATTAGATCATCTCGCAAATGTGGACCTAGTTATCTGCATTGACTTTCATCTACTGCGCAACCGTTTGTAGCATATAGTGCCTAATCGTTTTTGAATAATTTGTACAGATTTGCGACCGATTCTTTATCTATTTGCTATTGATAAATGAGTTGCCGATTGATTTTCTTGTGACAAAGACAGTTCATGTACTCCTAGGTTTTCTGAAAATTGATCCTATTCCTATCAGTCGCCTAATAGCATGATTTATGCTAGTAAGTTGTCATCTTTTTCATGGAAATTCTTCCGCAATTCTTTGGCCGCATCAATTTTTTTCTTGATAACAAGTGGCATTGAACTCTAAGAGAGACTTAATTAAGTAATGTGCCATAATTACTAGAAATCTCGAGATAATTGGATAAAACTTTCACTAAACTTATGATAACGTTAAAACTGTCAGTGACAGTTGGGTACATTTGTTTCAATAAATCCTACTTCGTTCTAAGCTACTTATACAATTATCAGATTGTAATAGCAGATTTGAACGGTGAATTTAAAATGTTATTTCATTATTGATAGATATTCGCCTATAAAATTTGCTGGGAATACCTTTAAATTTTTTTGTCCGTTAGAGGTAAAAAGTTCAAATCGATATCTCGATGTACTCCGGAGTTATGAATTTTCACAGGATTTGTTTTTTAATATCACTCTGTTGAGTGTAAATACTTTTATCGGCGAAATTTTTGGCAAAATTTTTTTTACTCTACTATAATTTCTAATAAGTTATTATGCACATGGGAAAGAACATTTCATTAAAATGTGTAGAGTTTGCGAACCAAGTATTGTGACGGGACGTCCGGGGTAAGACCCTACGGGACTCAGAGCTGGATTTAACTATATTGTTCGCTCGTTTACTTTTTCTACGTAGGTTTTTGTGCTCAGTTTAGCTAGCAACAATTTAACAATTGTACAAAAAAATATTAACTTGAAATAAAAGTATTGATTTTAACGTATTGACTACACATACAGCAGTTACAGTATTCAAGTTTGCTTAATATGAATTGTTACTACCCAGCAAGAACCGCGAGGAGGTATGAGCATTTCTTGCCAGGAAAGAGATGGGTATGGAATATTAGTATAGAATAAAGGGATTATTTAAAAAGTAACAAGAAAGCTTTAAAAACAAAATGAAAACAGAAAATATACTCTCAAAATAGTAACAGAAACAAATATTTTTCTCTATAAATGACTGGAAATAAAGTATTATAAATAAAAACAGAAAGACAATTTTCAAAAGAAAAAATAGAACATTAATAAATAAAACATCCTGAAAAAGAACTTTCTCAAGCACTGAACACGAAAGCACAAAAACGAAAATAAATACAAAAACTTTCAAATTCCACCCAACCTCCCCTTGCCCCCTTCTCTTCAATTTAATAATTTCCAAAATTAATTTAAATAACATTCTTTACCCTTGTGACACTTTTTTAACTCACGACTTTTTTCGAATTCCGGAAAAATATTTCCTTTTCTGGCGTTTTTCTTCAATTTACACTAAATTAATTCAATCAGGTTGAAAATACAGAAATATGACGGTTTTCTCAACACTTTGTGGCCATATCTCTCCGCTACATTATCTATAATATACATTTTCTCATAATTTTTCATTTGCAGGACTTCCAACAGTTGTGCTTTATTATAATTTTCCTTATAATAGAGATTATGTTCCATTAAAAAAACTTGTAACTCCAGCTAAGTAGAACTCTTGTTAGGAATTTTATACAGTTTTCTCGAATGGTACTTCGCATTGTCAAGAACAATAATGCTATTCGGTTTTAATTTTGGAATTAGTGTATTTCCAAACCATTCCTCAAATATTTCTTTCTCCATGTTCTTGTGGCAATCCACGTTACAGTCTTCCATGTTTTTTTTCCGCACAGTTTCAAGGCATTATCAACCCATCCATCAACTGATCCACAGTGTAATATAATCAACCGAGTCCCTTTATTAGGGGGCAATGAGATTGGTTGACATTTCCTAGATCTATCAGTCCATCCTTTTTTTACGGTATCAAGAGCATCATACCAAGTTTCATCTAGATAATAAATTGGTCTATTTTCCCTTCTGAGTACTTTTATCTCTTCTAGATATAAATCTCGCCAATCCACTATCGTCTACTTTCCATAATCGCCATGCGTTTATTAATAGTTTGATATTTAAATCTAATTTTCTCAGCCAAGTTCCTAAAGTTCTTTTGGTATATTTTAGATGATAATCTATTTCTTTTAATTTTCTGTCTACCACGTCAATAGTTAGGATTTAATTTTTTTCTGATACGCGTCGAAACTTCTTAAAAGTTCTTAAAAGTTTTGCTAACGATGGGTTCAGAGTTTTCGATTGACCAGCGTCGGATCTTTGTTTTCTTGGGAGGGCACCTTCTTTCACCAGTTTGTGTGTTGTGGGATGGGGACCGTTAGCAGAGATGTTGTATTACCTAGTACATCCAAATCATACAAATTAGAGTCATTAACTCGTCGCTTCAAAAGATTATTGTAAACATTAAGACAAATTTGTTTCTCTTGCTCGTTCAAATGTAACCGATTTTTTCTTACTGAAAACCCTAATGAACTTTGATTTTCTATATCACTGTAATCACTATCAATTTCATTTTCACACACAATAAGCTGCAGACGTAGAGGCTTCCCTCGGTCGAAACATTTTTACATCAAACACCTTCTTAAATTATCTTCAAAAACACACCAGCAAATAAACAGATGTAAAATAATTATTACCTATATTACACTATTACACAACTCACTGCAACACGATAACCTTCTTAAATTATTTTCAAAATCACACCAGCAATTTAACAGATATAAAATAATCGTTACTCATATTACACTGTTACACAACTCACTTCAGCACGATAACCTTCTAAAATATTTTCAAAAACACGCCAGCAAATAAACAGATATTAAATAATTATTATATATCTTATAATATTATACTTACAATATATCAGCACTACTAGAATGATTCGGTAACAAAATTAAGTGCGGCTCTGAAGTATCACAGAATGTAAGTGAAACTCCGCCTCGGTCGCGTGCCAGCATAAACAACAATCGTCGTTGTCGCTTTAATGTAAGCTTTGTAAAAGACAGAAGATGTCATGTATTATTCATTTACCGCCCGCATGTCACGTCTTGCTCCGCACGTCCCGGCACAATATAGGTTTTGCTAACTATACTTGCAGCTTTATAAATTCATATAACTTTTACATTTTTTTCTAGGTGTTGAGTTAGTAGGGCCAAAGAAGAGAGTTTTAACTGGTGTTTTAGCTAGTTGTTGCTATGCTGTCGGTGAAATCTTCACGGCAGGTTCTGCCTGGCTAGTTAAATCTTGGAAGTGAGTATACATCTACCAATCGATTTCCTGAGATTCATTTAAACCTAGGAAATGTTTCCGAAATAATTGTGAAATACTAAAGCAATTTTTTTTTAAATAAGCAAAATTGTTTTTTTTTCAGGCCCCCTTATCTTCATAATTTATAGTCCATCTTTTCTTCTTGTGTCTTACTTTTGGATAGTACCTGAATCTATAAGATGGAATCTCAGCAAGGGTAGGATAGAGGAGGCAAAACAGACTTTAAGAATAGTTGCTAAAGTGAACGGAAAAGAATTATCCGAAAATGCTTTAGAGAAACTAGGCTTTCTTGAATCTGAGGATCTACAGATAGAAGAAGCTCCATTCATGAATGCCCTAAAATCCTCGAAATTAATGCTGCGACTGATAAATTGTTGTTTTTGTTGGATAACCTGTACATTTCTATTTTATGGATTAACCTTAAATTCAGTATCGCTGAATGCTGGAAATAGTTACTTGGATTTTATTTTGACAGCGCTTGTTGAAATACCGGCTTATATTTTTTGTAACTATATTCTGAATTTTTTTGGAAGAAGAAATTCACTAAGCGCGTCCTATCTACTTACTGGAGCTGCTTGTATTGGTTTTATATTTGTTCCGTCAGGTATGAAATAATCAGCTTAAAAAATTTATTGTATTAAGATGTACAGCTTTTAAACCCCATTTTTCCATACCTCATGATCTTTGATGGCACTAAAAACAATTCTCGGAAAATACTTAACACTACATTAAGCTTAAAGCACATGTAGCAGAGCGAAACAGCCCTCCGGAATACCGGCTTGAATATGCACTCAGTAGCAGTCATCAGCAGAAATTCGTTGCGAGCCGATTCCGTCGCGGTAAATGTGTGCACCCAAACAGCTTCCGGTGGCATTCGTCTGCATTCCAGAGCCATTCGGCTTATAAACGATGATTTTCGGGCACTTTTCGTCGACAATTCTAATGAGCAATTATCAAATACTACAAACTGAATAAGATTTACAAGAAACAACTACTCAGCGGCAAAAGTCCCGACTTGCATTGAATTAAGCCTACAAGTCTTGTTTGATAACTAAGATTACTTGTCAAATCATCATTAGACATAGACTGATTTCGAACTTGTTATGTTCTCGTCAGTATGCCATAAGTAATGGAAAAGACAAATAATAATAGCAAACCAGGCTAGCCTAAAGCAGACTAGGCAAGACAGACATAGTGAGTGATAAGTGTATCCCCCTGGTGGTCAGTTACTACCCGTCAGACATCACTGATGTCCTAGTGACTGACAGCGACCTCTAACCCTTCTATATACTGATTAAGATTTATAGGAAACAACTACTCAGCGGACAAAAGCCTCAACCTGCGTTGAATTAAACCTGCAAGTCTTGTTTGGTAGCTCAGATTATTTGTCAATTCCTCACTAGACACAGACCTGTTATGTTCTCGTCAGTATACCATAAGTAATGGAAAAGACAATACTACAAGATTATAGTCGTGCCGTTTTAAGATTGCAACTTTCGTCTTAAAAAAGTCAAAGCCATGATGAACGTTATTCGGTTCGATCGGTTCAATTATCAGCGGTACTCAAACAGTATGACACAATTTATAATACTCTTCGAATTTCCACACAGATCAGCTGTTCGCTATTGTATTGCTCGAACAGGTAACAAGGGTCCACCAATTAATTTTCGGGGGTGAAATAATTTTCTACCTTGAGTATGAACTGACGTTATTCTCGAGTTACATGTTTTTCTTTCGATTGACGCGGTCACGATTGTTTTAATGTGAATGTTTTCGAATAAACACATTCACGGTTATTATACTCTAGTAAACTGAAGAAGTTTTTCGACAAAAATATACCTGGTGAGAACAGGTGGTTGTCTAAAGGTTTATATATCGTTAATTAACGTTTCTGTAACTTTAATTCGATATTACACAACAATGTATTCCCATTGGGTATTATTTTCTCAGAACTTTTAAATCTTGTTTTTATGTAAATAGATTATCTATATCAGGGACGCAAAAGTTGACCTTCACAAAATCTTTTCTAGTTAAAAACACCTAATTTTAAAAATGTTAGATGATTCTAATTTGTAATGTTTAGTTTAGGAATAATAGAAGACACAAAATAAATAGTTGAGTGAGTTTCAAAATAAAAGCACAATTCCTATGTCCATTTACTGTTTGAGAATCACTGTTCACCAATCCTACGGTATGATCATCCACAAAGTAGTTGTAAATAAGTTGCTTATGCGTATACCTAGGCACAAATGGTTTGCTGACAATTGAAACGAATAAAATTATTTATGGCTTTGACTCTTTAAGAAGAAAGTTGTAATCTTATACCGGCCCGCCTATAGACAGAAACAATAAGTACACTTTAAAGGATTGCCTGGTGGGATTTTCACGTCCATGAGAAGTTCCATTGCGAGCCGATTCTAGTCGTACTAATGTGCTTACTTGATCCGCTCCGGAATTTTTGCTCTCCGATGTGGGCCGATTCCTCCTGACTAAGTGTACCTCGATCTTTAGGCACATGTTTCGCTAGCGAAGTCGCCATCATCTGGAAATGATTAAAGCTCTTTTCATAACGTCAAAATCATTTTAGACCAAACAGACGGCTATTGTAATCGAGAGAAAACACGAATTTTCGAGGAACCACGAAACGTTGAAAATAGAATAAAAGTATTTTGTTAGTACGAGTATTACAAAATAGTCCCATGTGCGGAATTTCTTGAAAATTTCTCTTGATATTTTTTTTAATTTTAGAGTTTTTTTATACTGAATTTTAAAATGAATTCCCACGAAAACTTTACTTTAAAGGAACCTTAAGATTACTTAAATAATAATGATTTGTCCAATATGTACTGATTTTAATTATTTTTATAGGAATACACGAGAAGCATATTAAAACAATTTTTAACTTTAATGCCTACTATCGAAATTTTACTATAAAGCAGGTAGACAAAAATTGATTTAAATAAAAAGTGAATGAATTTTAATCTAATCTTCCTTTATTTGAATAATATCAAATATAGAATCTCACAACGAACGCAGCAGTTATTTATTATTACATTTTATTTTTTTATTACTATTTTTATAATTGTATTATTTGATATCTTAGAATATAAAAAAGTAGGCATTATTATCAGTTAAACTTTATCTCCACTGTACATTTTTTATTGTTATTAAACAAAAGTTTGCATATGCATTGTTATAAAAGTCAATAAAATCACATTACTTGTACTAATCCAATAAGTACTGAATAAGAAATATGAAGTTTGAGATAAAAAAATATGATTATTTGCGCAATAGCATATTTTTTATTGAAAGACCTGAGGCTCACTGCTGATTGATATTATAAGTTGTTTTATCATTCGTCAAAACTAAAAGGCATAAAATTACACAAAAAATCGTATAAGTAATAAAATACTCAGTTTTGAATAATTTTGGTATACAGTGTGTCCCACTTAAGACCCCTGTAACTTTTTTAGTGTTTATCCGATTTAAACCAAATTGTTCTCAATACATAGAAAGTCATTAAGATCTACTTATGACAGCAAAATCATTTGTCGTCTTCAAATGTAAAATCACCTACGATGCAAGATTGAATGAAAAAAATGCAGAGAACTTTTATAAAGAAAAAATTATTGTGAAAAATTGTTCATAATCATCCCGAACGGCCAATTTCAAAATTTGGTTAAAGACAAAAAAATAAAAAAAATTTGCAAAACAGTTGAAAAAATAAGAGTATTTTTTTCACCAGTTTTAGAAATTGACCTACCGGGACAATTTTCAGTATCCTATTTTTATATTTTTTTGATTTTATCAAAAACAAAAAATATTTTGTATTTAATCAAGGGGAAAATGTCGGACGACTGGGCGGCTAGGCGAAGTTACCAAACCTGAAGATAACTTTATCGGGAGAAAGCTCTCTGACAGTGTTCATAGGGTATGTATTGACGCCCACTCCTGATGAAACCATAGGGTTGTAACCAGCAATTTCTTGCAGCTCTAGACCAAAAATGTCACGATTCATTCGACAATACCTTGTACTGGTGACGGTAAGCACGTGACAGGCCGTATCTTCAAAAAAGTACACACCAATAAAGTCGGCCGACAACAATGCGAACCAAACAGTCATTATAGGGTTGTGTAATTAATAATAATAGACAAATGTGCAATCGTCTACCTTAATAGAGGACAATGCGGGAAATTCTCTGAAGATGCGAGACCTACATATATCTGAATGTGCAACAAAGGCACATCTAGGATGTCAAACAAACAAAGGAATCTCTCTCCGAACTTTCGGGGAAGAACAACGTGTCTGCGACTAAGGGTACATTTACAACCAATTCGGTACAGGCACAATCTGCTGGTGGATTGTAAATTGGGTTTTAAGCATATCTGGTTGAATGTATTTGTTTACAATAAAATTTTAAGTCGGCACGACCTTGAACTGCACTTCAGGTTTGAATTGGATGCTTGCAAATCGCAAATATTCAATTCAATTGCGGCACGAATTTCAAATTGCGCATGCGTACTACGACAAAAATTTATTGTTTATATTTAAAGTCGGTTTGTGATTTGAAATTGGAAGATTAGATCTTTTAGTATTCGAAAATATGATGTTTTTAGAAGTTATGTTAAATAATTGTAATTATTTAATCAAACTGAATTTGCACACACGTAATATTAAAAAATCTCAACAGATGGCAGCTTCTAACTCATTATACATTGACCTAAATTTTATCTCGGCACAATTCACAATCCGTTAGTAAATTGTGCCTGTAGCGAATTGGTTGTAAATGTACCTTAACATGCTTGCCGTTCCGGTTCTGTCTACTCCTTTGGAGTAGTGAATTAGACGGTAGACAGAGATACCTGCAAAATGATGAATATTCATAGAGGTATTCATCCTAGGTCGTCTGTTCTTCGTATGTACCTCCCACGTCCACGGGAGGCCGAGGACTCTTAGTTCTGAAGTGTACGCAAGGTAGACAATACTGAGTATGGCATGTAACATCCATAGGAGCTCAGATCCCTTCTTGTAGCTTCTGAAACATTATGAAACTGTATGAGGGGGCACAGGATTGTTCAGTTCAGAAAAAAGAGCCGCCACTGAATTCGGTCTAGCACTCGAAAGGCGAGGAGGCCTGCGAGGTGCAGTCACTGAGCTTCATCCAAATCGCCTGAGAGCCCAAATCAGAGCTGCTGTTTCGGCAACGCGTCGTCGTCAACATAGAAACACATAGCTTTAAGACAACTTACAAATTCTAGTAAATGTCTCACCACAGATTTGTTCAAAGTTAGGGTATTCCTGATTCTGAATTCCCTCATGTTAAAACAAATTTTCTCTTAATTATGTCAGTTAATAATGCCTTGCATTTTTTTAGAGCAATTTTTAAAGAAATTCTCATCGTTTCATACCATAAAATGTAATATTTTACAATTGTGTTGTACTGCCCAGATGTTATATATAAGTAAAGAACAGGATTTAAAATCTAGTATCATCTGTACTCTTGAGAAAGGCCTAAAAAGCCGAAACACGTGTAGAGTTTTAATAAAATATTTTTGAAACATTTAGAAGCAAAAGTTTCTTTATTTTTAATAATTTTAATAATTATTTTTTTCTAGATTCCCACGCTGGCAGTTTAACCGTATATTTAATAGGGAAATTTGGAGCAACTGCTGCTTTTACCATTCTCTATGTTTTAACGAGTGAAATTTTTCCCACAAGTATGAGACATTCTTTCATGGGGACATGCTCCACGTTTGGAAGATTAGGGTCTATGATTGCTCCACAAACACCTCTCCTCGTAAGTATATTAATTGTCTAAACAAAATGTAGGTAGGTATTTTTTGTGATTAAAGGGCATATTTTACCTAAAGCGAAACACCTCATTCCAACTCCAAACAAATTGTAGTTATTATCCAACACTTAAATTTCTTTGACCGGTTATATATCAAGTGTTTCTACTTGTCCTGTTTATAATTTTCACAATTTAAAAGAGAAGTAATTAACCACACAGAATGTTTGCAGGCTCAACTGTGGACTCCACTGCCATTACTTAGCTTTGCTCTAATGTCGGCCATAGCAGGACTCTTAACAATGCTGTTTCCCGAAACTCAAAATATCAAACTTCCAGATACGATAGAAGAAGCTGAAAATATTTCGCGACTCTCTCTAACCATTCCAGTAGAGCAGAAAACCATATGAAGGATTAAAACATTCTCCTGTGATTTTATATGTGTTTGTGTAAACTAGGAACAATATGCAAAACAACGGTTTTTTAAGATTTCCGAGAAATAATTTTATATTTTTGATATATATTTGTAAAGATTTTAGAAGTAATGTTAATTTTAGATATTTATTATAGTGTTAAGACTTTTAAGTAATTATTTATTATAATAATGTTATAGTATAATAATACACTCATTATGTCCTCTATTCTATATTAGAATTTGTTTTATAATACCCGATAAATTTGATAATAAAAATTTGAGAATGTGTTAAAGTTCATTTATTTTTAATGTATTATTAATTTATCGTACATTATCATTAGATACGTATTTATTAGGAGACTTTTAATTTAGTAATTATCGACTATAATCTAATTTAATTGACGTTACAAAATTTATTATAATAACGTCATCTGCAACAGTCACTGTCGTCGAAAGATTTGGTTAATATTGACAGAATGGCAGAGAGAGAATTTTACTTGCCGAATGTAATGTATATTTTCATGGATTTAGCTGTGTAAATTACATAAATTACACCATCTCGAGTCAAACAATATTCTTCCGTAACTAAAAATTTTTCGAAAATATTGATTCTTATGTAATTTTGTAAATTATCAAATATTTACTTCATAGCAAACACGAATTGTCCAGAAGAGCAAATTTGCCAACAAAAATACAATACAATAATTATTATTATTTACATAAATCGCCAGCCTCTACATAAAAGTTTACTGGTAATATGAAAGTTTAAGCTCTAGCTGAACAGAGGTCCTTATAAACTTTTTGGATCTTGCCGTGTACAGCAGTTGCCTTGACGATGATAATGCAATACAATAATTATATTAATTATAATAATATACACCAAGACAGTGGCGGCTGGTGGATTTAGGTTATACAATATCTCAATATTGGAGCATGGAATCCAAGCGACATTTTAAGGCACGACTATCAGTACTGATTGAAGGAGTTTTGAAGAAAAAAAATTGAAATAAATTTGAGAAAAAAAAGTTACAAAAATGCGCAACCTCACCAGATTGCTTCTAGACCATTAGTAAAATATTTGCAAACTATTATTTTTTTTTCCATAATCAGTGGAAAAAGTTATAACCCTGTTTCTTTTTGGTTTTCGAAAATTTTGATTTTTTTGCAAAGTTATGACACTTTGAAATTTAAGTTCTTCATTGGGTTGCGAGAGGCAGTTGACATGATTCCGACAAACTTGTTGCTAAAAAATGTCTTGACCTCAAAACAAATTACACTAAAACTTATTTGCATAAGTAAAAGTAATTTAATCCTAATTTGTAAAATATCTGTTATATCCGATATAAATAAGACAGAGACTATAAAGAATGTTATTTTTTTTAAGAAGATAAATCTAAACGTGTAATATTTTATTGTTCGCTCATAATCCCTGTTGATAATAATAAATTGCCAGTTGCCAGTTTTTGATGCTGTGAGAAACTCGAAATAAGCAGTATATTATCAAGTGTAAATACTGTGCATATGAGAAATTATTTTAAATGCTGAAGAAAACGACTAGTTTAAGTTAATAATGTCAAAACTTACCATCGATGCCTCTTTAGACGCGATATTAGTGCAAGTGGGTGATTTTGGAAAATATCAAATATACGTTTTTATATTAGTATGCATCCCAGTAATTTTACATTCCGCGGTGCATGTGGCCTATGTATTTACTGCTATGGATCTAAATTACAGGTAAAATAACCTACTTTATGAACTATAAAAAATATAATATAATAACTACAAATAACAGTTAGCAAATTTAATAAACGTGCAAACGATTCAGTTTAACATTTAACATATTTACTTGTCATTGGAGAGAGATTATTATTGACCTTCACACACCACATAAATTAAGCAACCAAGTACCTTTGTCTTAAGGTACATTTACAACCAATTCACTACAGGCACAATTTACTAATGGATTCTGAATTGTACCAAGGTAAATTTTAGGTCATTTATAATAAGTTAGGAGCTGCCATCTGTTGAGATTTTTTAATATTACGTGTGTGCAAATTCAGTTTGATTAAATAATCACAATTATTCAACATAACTTCTAAAAACATCATATTCTCTCATACCAAAAGATCTAACCTTCAAAGTAGAAAGCTTCTTTGCAGCTAAATGCTCTCAATGGATCATACAGTGAGTGAAGAAAACTTCAGGGTGAGCGACTTCTTTTATTTTCGCAACGACCCCTGAGCGACGACCAGTCAGGCTCGCAGCACAGTCTGTACACACACCAACACATTTGCTCCAGTCTGAACCCTGTATTTGAAAATACTCATAAAGGGTATTAAATATCTCTGAACTAATGGTTCGTCCAGGTAAATCAAGGCAACAAAGAAGTTTTTCCCTTAAGTCTTTATCTTCATTGTATCTCACAAAGCAAAGTAGGATAGCATGGTTACTCACGTTAGTTGATTCATGAAGTTGAATTGCGAAAAATCTCGATTTCTTTACCCTTGCTACAACTTGTTCTTCAATATCAATCGCCATGTCTACAATTCTCCTCTGAATAGTGGTGTCCGAAAGTGGTATAGCCGTTAGTTTTTTGGTGGCTTGAGGACCTAAAATTTCTTGTACGTCATCTAAGATGCATGGCTTTACGAACACCTCACCAATAGTAAATGGTTTTTTGTTTTAGTTATTCGAAGAGACGCTTGAAGCAGTGACTTGTCACTAGTCGTTATTTGATTTTTCTGAAGTTTCATCTGGTCATGCAATCTTTTAAAAAGGTCCAGTGGCTTTTCAGTAAAATCTTTACGCCTCGAATGTAAATGACGAGCCAGTTTGAATGGTTTCATAGCATCATTCTAAAGAATTTCGGAACATACTACACACAAAGGTTGTGGCGTTGGTTCACTGCCAGAGGCTACAATGAAACCAGGCTTTAAGTATTCCTTATTGTAATGCCTAACAAAGTTTACTTTTCTCTTTTTGGCTTTCAATGCACATTTTGAAGTTTCAGGATATTCCTTTCTCTTCGTTTCTTCTAAACTTGAAGCACTAGTACTTGGCATACTATCAGCATCATCACTAATTTCCTTCTTAATATTGTCCTTGCTGCTACTAAAGAAAGTCAAAAGGTTTTGCTGTTTGACTTGTTTTTTATCCATCATGTAGCTTTTAAAATTTCACGAAATATTTAATTTGTTTTCCGAAATTAAAAAACAATACGTACGAGTGAATTCTTGCAACGTGTCGTCTACAGGCGAGCTGATGCAATATTGGCATTCGGCGGCTGCGCACTTCATCTATACTCGTGTCATAGAGCACTCCGCTCGCTGCTCGCTTCGTAACAGTGGGCGGTATTATCGGGTGAAGACTTTCGCGCACCGGCGTTAAATTATTGCGGACCAGCTCCGGTCCGCGGACCACCGGTTGAGGACCACCGGTTGAAGGCCACCAGTTGAAGCCAACCGGTTGAAGACCACTGATCTAGATTCTCAGATTCTCAAGATTCTAGCGAGTATTGAAATAACGCAGACTTCTGTTATGAGGACTATTTCTAGCAATTTCATTGGCCGTTTCAAGGCTACGGCATGGCGTGCTCATCAGATATCATTTTTAAAGGGGAATTCGGCACCGTGAAAATAAACAAACTATAATAAAGGGCAAGGAAAATAAAGAAACTATAATAAAGGGCAAGGAAAATCTTACTAACGAACTAAAAAATACTTATTTAAAAAAAAAAATAACAAATTTGTGTTTCGAACCCTGGACCTGCCGCGTCCTAGGCGAGTATCTTTTCCATTGTCTAACGAGTTTCTTGCTGACAAACGATTCCAAAAGGATTTAATACACATTGACATGTCATGTAACGGCGCATGCCCTGCTACTATCTTAAAACGGCCAATGAAATTGCTAGAAATAATCCTCATAACAGAAGTCTGCGTTATTTCAATACTCGCAAGATTCTAGCCTGGCAGTTGAGTAGTTTGGATGCGCAGTAATCTCAACCCTGCCCCTTCAATGTAAGACTGTTTGTTCGTCTCTGTCCAACACTGGTGATATTTCTTCTCTCTCTCTCTCTCTGCGCTTCTAGCTGTCAAGCTAAATTCGTAGAGTTGTATACAAATACATGTATACAGACATTACCCTAAAAATAATTACAAACGTTTAGTAGAATCTCAGAACGTGAAATGTGAATATGTTGAAAGTTATTTTTTCCCCTTTTTTTGGAATAAATACATTAACTTGAATTCCAAAATGTGACAGGCGTATATACGGATTTTTTTTTTAAATTATGTTGCAAATTATATCTACTGGGCATGTCTATTAGACCGTATATGTTGCAAACGAAACAATTTGTTGAAATCAGTAGCAAAAAGATTTTATACATTTTCGAAAAGGCGGATCACTGAATATAATTGTGATATCTGTAGACTGCTACTTAAGCCTATATCGTTATCATTCATATTTTTATAATTTATGTATCAGAATATTAATCAAGTTGTAAATTAAAATATTTCTGTTAAATATAAATCTGAGCAAGGACAAGCTATTACGTTTGTCGCCTGCTTTAAAATTAATACCAACAAAAATATATGCAGAGGCGGACTAGCCTGTTAAGCATTTGAATGACTTGAGACGCATCGACTCGGTCGCTGCTTAAATCGCTCTAGTCACTGCCCTGCTTCAGCTTAGATATAATAGGTTCGTTCTAAATTTGTAATTTTAAACTCATACTAAATATAGACATATTTGAGCGATATTTTAAAGTCTCTTCAATTATTATCTTAAAGAGTTTCTTACAATATTTTCCTACTAACATACGCAGATGAAAAATTCACGAGAAAAGGAAGTGTATATCTGAAAAGCATATTTTTAGATGTGAAATTCCAGCCTGCGAATCGGGATCGCAAGAGTACAACCCTCCCTGGTTAATAAATGCAGTACCACATACAGATGGAACACCAGAGAAATGCGAAATGTATGTTTATAATTCCACAGAAGTTAACAATGGCAATTGTTCATCCAGTGATTTTGACAGAGACAGAACTAGCAGGTGCTCGTCTTTTGTGTATAAGACCCATGAAGAGAGTATCGTACAAGAGGTAAATATTGCATATACAAATTGATAATGAACAAATTTTAAAAGTTTTTTAAAAGAAAGTAAAAGATACCTCGTGATATCCAGATAAAAATAAAGTCTGACAATACATTTAATAGAAAAATGATCAAATTAAATTGCACACACAAATATTAATATATTATTTTTTGTAGTATAATCTACAGTGCGGTGGAAATTTATGGAAGTTAACGCTTGTTGGCACAATAAATAGTGTTGGTCAATTTTCTGGACTTTTTGTTGCTGGCATGTTATCTGACAGGCAAGTATATATAAATAACAGAGCATTATGCTTTTTTGTAAATAAAACGTTAAATTTTAGTTTTAATAATATAATTTAAAAAAATTTGTTTTTCATTTTTTTTTAATTTGTTTATTTATTAATTTTATGAATTTACTATTCAGTTGAATAACAGTTTACCAATAATGTAATCGAATTATCACCTAAATTCTTACAAATTACTTTTAAACCAGTTTTTAGGTATGGACGCAGAGTAGTTATGGTATGGGGTATGATTATCTGTGCGATATGTGGGTTTATTCGGACAGTGATGCCCAGTTATGAATTGTTTTTATTACTTGAATATCTTGACGCTGCATTTAGTGCCGGTACATACATTTGCGGGTTTGTTTTAGGTGAGAAATTTTTGGTGGTGGTTTTCGTACGTGTCGCCCTTTAATTATAATGAAGATATTTCTCAAATTCGAAATTATGTATATTTTTCTTGTTTGGCTTCTGTACCCATTTTTCATTGTCTGTTGTTATCATTCCATCCTTGTGTCGAATATTAAATATTTAATAATAAATTTCGTAAACCATGAAGCAGTGTTTGAATATTTGTGTAAAGCAGTTGTATATATTAGTAAACAGAAATACTAAATATGTTTGCTTATTGCAGCTGTCGAATTAGTTGGTCCTAAGAAAAGAGTATTAACAGGCAGTCTAGTTTGCTGTGGTAATGCCCTTGGTTCAATTTTCACTGCCACGTCTGCATGGATTGTCCAATCTTGGAGGTGAGTGTAAGACATATTTACTAAATACCAGACAAATGGCCCACATTTATTCTCCCAATACAAATAACTTGAGGCAATCATTAAACATTTTAAATATCCCTGTAATAATCTTAATTTCTAATGTTTGAATAACTAATTGTCTAGTTTCCGTGTAGAAGTACAATGGCAATTAGCAGTAATTTTTTGGAAAACGTCATTATATTTTTTATATTTGATGTCGATAATTGCGCCTAGAATTCATATTAAATATAAAGGTCAAATTTTTTGAATAAAACTTTGTCTATATAAGTATAGCTCATTACCATCTGAACTAAGATTAATAAACTTGTTAAATAAATTTAAAAAAGAATATAAGAGATATTTACTACTGCTAAAACGAGAAGATATTTATTCTATAATTGATTTAAAAAACAACTAAATCAAAAATTGTCCTCCAACAGAGATATCATTTTCATTATTAATATTAGTATTAAATCATTATTATTGATTTTAGCAAATATTAAATAGAGTCAATAAAACTAACTCGGATTGTTACAGGGATATCTACAGTATATGACCTATCTAGCTAGATATTATATGTGTGTATAAGAGTATGTAAGCATGTATGTAGTATTATTGTATATGTTTTGTAAGCGTGTGTGTATGTGTGCTTATGTATATGTATATATTGTATAAATATGGGAGTATATATAGATGTGTGTATGTATGTACATGTATATATATATATATATATATATATATATATATATATATATATATATATATATATATATATATATATATATATATATATATATATATATATATATATATATATATATATATATATATATATATATATGTATATATATATGTGAATATACACATGCATGTATATATGTATTTATAGATGTTAAGTTTGGCGCTTATTGAGCCTTTTTATATACTAAGCAGTATTTATAAGTTACAATATTGTTTATTCCAGTTGTAATATTTTCTTATATTATTACTCATTACAATTGCTGTTATAGATATGTTCATCCCACGCTCAAATATCTTAGGATATTTTGTGGTGTATTATGTTTATTTATGTAGTATACTTCTTCTTGTTTTTAATATGAAATTGTATATTGTTGTATGAAATAAACATTATTATTATTATTATTATTATTATATATATATATATATATATATATATATATATATATATATATATATATATATATATATATATATATATATAAAAAAATAGTTTTATCTGTTCTGTTGCACAAAAATGTTCAATCCTTATTTCAGACCTCTTATATATATTCTTTATACCCCGCCGTTTTTTCTGTTGTCATACTTATGGATTATCCCCGAATCGATAAGGTGGAATATCAAAAAAGGTAGAATTGAGGAAGCAAAGGCAACATTAAGAAAACTTGCCAGAGTAAACGGTAAAGAGTTAACCGAGAAAACATTAGATGCATTGAATACTGTTGAACAAGAAAAACCCGAAAATGAGAGGAACCAATTTATTCAGGCCTTAAAATCTTTAACATTGTTGTTAAGATTTATAAATTGTTGCTTTTGTTGGATGGTTTGTGCTTTCGTGTTTTATGGCTTGTCGTTAAATTCAGTTTCATTAGCAGCTGGAAACAGATATTTGAATTTTATCCTTACAGCATTGGTGGAAATCCCCGCGCAAATATCTTGCACCTTTGTTTTGTCATATTTCGGAAGAAGAAAATCTGTAAGTGGTTCCTTCATTCTTTCAGGAGCATCTTGCATCGCATTTATTTTTATACCTTCAGGTAGGATATAGTTTGTGAATAAAACATTTTTTTGTATTTTTTTATTAAAATGTGTTTATTTTTGTTTATCCATTAACAGCTTGATATATAATTTTTTAACAAGTAATCGGTTATATTAATCTTGCAATCAGTTGTAATCCTAACTTTTTTTTATTAGTTTGACGATAATTAATGATATATTTCTGTATAATATAGCAAACATTAACAGACTTTCATATACCAGACACTATTACAATACTGCAATAAAAGACGCTAAATATATAAGTAATAAACCAAAATCTTATTGTATTTTATGTGATTTGAAATTTAAATATTAAGCCTGAATAAGAACATAACAATGTTTAATTAATCCTATAGAATTATTGATAATATTCAAACAAAGATAAGGGTAATAAGACTCTCGAAATTGTATTAGAGAAATAAATTATATAATAGATCAATTATTTAAATATCTACTATTTGTAGAAAAATCTGTATATTTTCATTAAAATTGTACCCATGTAACATTTATAACTTTTATAAATCGGTTAAAAAGTACATTGTATGACAGAGACAAAACATATATATGTATGTATATGTGTATGTGAATTAAATACGGTTTCAAAATATTTTTTTTACCATCACAATTAGAAACAGTTTCTGTTTTTTCTCATTTGATATTTTTTATCATTATGATATTTTAACGATTACGAAGTCACATATTATATTAGATGGATAATAATCCATCCACATTATTTAATTTCTAAACCGCAATGAATGAACTTAAAATTTCCTAATACTCACCCATTTGCAAAAAAGTATAAAATATCAGTTTTGTCCATGATTATTAAATAATGTATCCGTTATGTATGTGTTTACTCAACGATAATTATATTCATTATTCCCTGCAGTGTATAATGATTTTATTACTCACTGATCTGAAAGTTTTTTATTTTGATTAAAATAACAAAACTTTCTACGACGACATATCCACAAACATTTTTTTTCGTTGAGGGAGCAAGCTCATTGTTGAAACAGGTTATTTATTTATTTATTTATTTATTTATTTATTTATTTATTGATCTATTTGCCCAACAGATTACAGAATCCAATTACAGGACAACAGTGTAGTTAAGAAAAAAAAAGTTAAATTAAAAATATACTTAAAAATTATAACTTAATATAATATAATATAATATAATATAAAATAAAATATTGATAAAACTATAAATAACTAAATAAAAGTAGTAAGCAGTGAGTAGCAAACAATGCGTATTAAATTGAACAGTACAAAATTACAAAATTAAACTATATATCTATCTTATCTAAACTATCATCATTTTTCATCAAATGCAAGATATAAATATGAAATATAAAATATAAAATATAAAAGTATGAAAGAATTAATAGAGACGTTATAGATATGAAAGAGCGTATTTCAAACTAAATTACATTTCCAAGATGCTGCGTTGCTGTTCTAATAAAATTATCAAGAGACATATTATTTACATCACTATGACTAGCTATTTGGTTTAAGTTAGTGCTCATCGTATGCAATGGTGACTTTAAAAGTATGTTAGTTCTAGCAATTGGCAAATGAAGTAACTCAGTTTGTCTAGAGGCTGGTCTCGGTACTCGAAATTGTAGCATTGACATTATAGGAATACAGTCTATCTTGTTATGTATTAATTTGAAAACAAAAGTTAAAGTAGATAATATCCTCCTTAAATATAAAGATGGCATTTCGAGTTCTTCATATAACATATATTGATTATACCCTATTTCAGAATATACTCCGTTAACTTTGTAGTATAAGAGCTTGCAAAATTTCCTGTGTACTCTCTCGATTGCTGATTTCTGAAGATCATAATATGGATACCAAATAATGGATCCATATTCTAACTTAGATCTTACAAACGAAAAATAAAGTGTCTTTAATGCTAGAACATCATTAAAGTTACGGCAGTTCCTGGTTATGAAACCCAGCATTTTTAAGGCTGATGATGTTATCGTATTGATGTGTTCATTGAATGAAAATTTATTATCAAATAAAATACCTAAGTCTTTGGTAATTTCACAACGTTTTAACTCAGCTGAATCTAGTACATATGTAAAAGATATAGATTGTTTTTTAAAGTATAACTGATCACCTTGCATTTGTCAACATTCATATATAATTTGTTTGATGTACACCATGACTCAATTTTAGATAGCTGCCTCTGAATGAATCGACAATCCTCAATATTATTGACGGCATGGAAGATTTTAAGGTCGTCTGCAAATAAAAGTTTTTTGCAATCGATAACATCAGTCAGGTCATTAATAAATAGAAGAAACAAGAGGGGGCCCAAATTTGACCCTTGCGGTACTCCCGAGCTAGCTATGAACTGTTTAGATTCAAAGCCATTATATGTAATGTATTGAGCTCTATCGGAAAGATAGAGTATTCTAGAAATACATTATTTTAATACCATGGAGCTATCTTCTTTCAATAATAAGCTTAGTTCATTTAAATTAAACGTAGTTGTACATTATAACAATTTATGTTGTCAGTTACTTAATAACTTTATTACTTTTTTTTAATAAAATTATCGCTTTAACAAATTATGCATATTATACATTTTCTTCTTATTTTTTAGATATGCGGGTAGGTAGTCTGTCTGTTTATTTATTAGGAAAATTTGCAGCTACTATTTCGTTTACCAGCATATACGTATTAACAAGTGAAATGTTTCCGACGATAACCAGGCATTCCTTTATGGGTGCATGCTCCACGTTTGGAAGATTTGGATTAATGATTGCTCCGCAAATGCCTCTATTGGTAAAAATTAGTTTTATTTTTTATTTATAAAATTTTGAGCAATCAGAACATTTCCTCTGTTCTAAAGATATTAGAACATTTACATTTCTAACTCTCGAATTATGTTTACAAAAAGCGTAATATTACTATCAAATATTAAATTACGGTAGTATATTTTTTACAATTAGTGAAAAATATGACGCTGACCCTAGCCATATTTCCCAACATGTTAAAATAGGTTGCAGCAGAAATGCGATGTCATGAACACATTTTCGCGTTTTTACGAATGTTTGTTTGCAATTATGCATCAAGTTCGGGACAATTTCATCGAATTTCTTCGGCAACCAAATAAAGCACATGAACAATACAGGTATCGTGTTTAAAATTTGAGTACATATTTTTCAGAAATTCTCAATCTTTAATCATATATCGTGCTGCCTCAGTGATTAACGCCCATAATTGTGAACTATTTACACCCATTATGTCAAGAATTTCTGTAACAAGCTCTTGTATGATACGCATCAGCTTATAATCACCACCTTCCGAAATGCTCTCATTTCGTTTTGCATTCGTTGTCTCGTCTGCTGTTATCCATATTTTTTGATTTTGTAATTCGGGTTGCCAAGCGTCCTCCTTTGAGGAGGACTGTCCTACTTTGACAAATGTTATCCTTTATCCTACTTTTACATTCATTTGTGTTCCAATGTCAAAACTTGTGCAGTATGCAGGTAAATTTACCTAAATTTGGGCTATCTGATTTTTCGGCGGGCTAAGATAAGATGAAGTAGTCACCCTCACTGGTATTACTACCAGGGTTGTGATGGCGGTGACATGGTCATACTGTGTAATGTTGTTTAGATATTATGGATATTATATTTTGTGTTTTTCTTTATAGAATTATATACTTTTTCTTTGTTTTTCCAATACTGTTTGTTTTTTGCTTTTACAATTTTGTTTGTTATGTTTGTTGAAATATATACATATTTCGTATTTTCATTTTTCATCTAATTTATACAAACTCAATCCCTAGAAATGTCCTTTACAAATCAGAATACTTGGCAACTCAATTTGTAATACACTCTTAATTTTGTTTGTTATTAAACTATTCATATTGTTCAAATTGCGTCTCGGTAAATCCCAGTTGTATGTAAAAATTATTTTAGTTACGGGTACATGATATTTGATATTTAATATAAATTGAATTGTTTTTTTAATTTATCTTCTAATTGTTTTATTTTAGGCTGATATATGGACTCCACTACCTTTAGTTTGCTTTTCGGGTGTGGCAATAATAGCAGGGTGTTTAACCCTATTATTTCCAGAAACACTGAATATCAAACTTCCCGACACAATTGAGGAAGCGGAAAATATTTCGAAACCAAAGAAAAAACTAAAAGAAACAGAGGAACTAACACATAAGAATTTAAAACTATAACACATCATCTAAACAACATTACAGCGTTAATAATAATGGTTTAATAAACAAATCTACTTAATTTACTAAGTATTAAAAAATGGCATGTTTTATTTCCAAAAATTTGTATGTGTATTCATGTGTAGTTTTTACATTTTGCTCACAACAATAGTTGCTAAATATTTATATTTTTTAAATATGAAAATATATTATTTATTGCAATTTCTTTGTCTTCTGTTTTATAATTACAAAATGTTATTTTAATTGACTCATACAATATAATAATGTAAAAAAATTGAACCCATGTCACTAAAAGGGACCAGATGTTCTACTATTGCCATATTGAACTTCTTGAATTAAGTCATTAAATAAGGTTAAATAAGTGTTAGAATAATGCAATTGCGTTGATGATATTAATCTCATTTGTAAATGTGATGTTAAGTGTCTATGATTTATTGTTCATCTTATCTTTATTCAATTCGCAACATTACGAAGTCAGTGAGACGAAAATAGGAATAAGTGCACTGTGCACAAAAAGTTAATACGTCCAGGTAGGGTAGAATTTGACTCACACTCCAAAAGTTCGACTGGACCGTGAGATACATGTACTGCCCACGCGAACCCCATGAATTCATGCCTTAATTTAAAATGAAAACCAATGGTTATGTTGTAGAATCAAAAGTCTACAAAAAAAATTAATTAGCCATTAGAAATATTTAAAAATGCTTGAGACCGAAACTACACGGGTTTAAAGTATCAAATGTCATATCACTTCTTTTAGCAAATTAGATAAAAAATAAAAAGCCATATTCACAACTTCAAACCGCAACTCAATTCTCCGATTTTTAAAAGCCAAAAGAGTAAAATTAATTTTCATTAAAAAAACCACTCCGCAGTATAAGTGCGACGGCCGGCGTCGCCATGCATTGGTAAACACCAAAATGACACCGTGTAGACCATTCAGATAGACAGACCTCATCGTAAGCTTCTACTTAGTCGGGAGCTTTCAAAGTGGGGTAGCCTTTGTTCTTTTACGCAGTTTTAAAAACATGACATCATGCTAACATCGCAATAGATGACGACACAACCCCTATAAATGTAAAATTTAAGACAAGTTGAGGCAATTATTCTCCTAGCATCCTCGCGAGAATGTTGTAATAGTAAAATCCTTTTACAAAGTATAAATGTTCACTTTTTCATTCACATGGATTTGATATTCCTTCGGGAACGATAATTAATTAACTTAAAACCGGTTGTGAACCCAATTAATAACCGCCAACTAATGTACAGCCCTCAAAACAGTATTTTCGTTGGCAGTTTCACAAATAAGTAGATCTCCACGGGAGCCATAAGTCTTAATATAAGCACTAAGAAATTTCTCCACGCACTAGGCTGGATTATTTTTTGGTACTCAGGACACGAGAATGGCGTCCACCAACTATAAAAAAAATTTACAACATCCACCGCAGAAAACCAGAAGCACTTCTTCGACAGCTTTTATCATTCGTGGATTTTGGCTTGAGGAGTCTTCCGTCATCAGGTTTTATTGTAAAACTCTACGTTGTTTTTTATTTATTAAACCTCGAAAACCACAAGCAGGCTCCTACTGACGTAGACGGTCTACTAATAAAAAATTAAACGTTATTACAAAAAGAACATCATCGACTGAGAACTCCGAGGACAGGTAAGTAAGTAACTTGCATACTTCGAGACTTAGAATCATTATTGAAAATTATTTTTCGCGAGGCTAGACTTTTGAGAAAATTCTCGAACCTCATTTTATGTAAAAAAATTTAACTTGTTTTAAAATCGAGGCTTCACTAGACTTAAAATTCATTTATTCAACGAAAATTGGTTAGTTCTAAGTTTCCCGGGTGTTTACTAGGCTGCCATAAAGGTTTCAGAATTTATTGAAATTTTTTGAGATTTAAGAATCGACAGCCAAAGTTTTTACAAAATAATAAAATCACATTAAGCATAAAAATTAAGGTACACCACTCAAACAAATTTTTTTTCGAATCCGATTTAAAAAATTTGTGTTTGGTTTTACGAATCGATCATTATTAAGAAAAGTTGTGAAGTTCTGCGCGACCTTTTGGACAGGCTAGTAGTATCCGAGTTTTAGGTCAACTTGCTGTCCAGTCTGCCGTATTTCAACAATTCTTTCAAGAATTTTTTGAAAGGGTTTTGTCATTGTGAATTTTACGTTCATCTAAAGGACCCCCTGTCCAATTTCATTTTTGGTCTTAACGACTTGGTCAAAAAATTTTACACTTTCACAAATCACCTGATCTCGTTAGCAAAATTCAATTTTGTAAGGAACCCTCTATTCAAAATTATTTTTGGCCTTCAGCGACTTTGAAAAAATAAATTTCATAATTCTATAAGCACTCACAGGGAACCGAAAAGACATTTTTGCAGAGACCCCAATTTTATTTTTGCATCAAAGCTAACTGAAAAATATTTTCAGCATTTCATAAAGTCGTTTTCAGGCTAGAAAAAAGCCAAATTGCCAGGGTCCCCCCTATGCAAATTTTTTTGCCCTAATAAATAAATAAAAAGTATCCTCCGCTTGATTAAATCCTTCAGCTACAAAATCTGAGGTAGAAACAGGTATCTCAAGCCAAGACCACCGAAGAGGAGTTGCTAAAGTCTTGCTCAGCTCTGCAGACGTAGCCAAAGGCACACCTAAATATTCAACGAGGATAAGAACAGGCTACCTTATCTCTCCGTATAATAAAAATCGACCTTGAGCAAATTCTATTGCTACGATCAAATACTAAGGCAATAAAACTAAAGATTAATTTTCGTGGTAGCATATCACGTGGCGCGCACTTAATAAAAGATTAATAACCCAGCTAGAGAGAAATAAAAACACAGGCCTTCAAATTCACAAACTTTGTATTTGTGACAGTTAGACGTTAAATGCATGGGAACTGTACAGACCTGGTTCTGGAGGAATGACATATTAGCGGGTTGTGAAAATCTTTACGTATAGGCACAGAATATATGTACACATTTTCATAATCAAAAATTAGGGATAAATGCTCAGAAAAAAAATTATTTATTTTTACATTTGAATTATACAAATAGTTTATATGAACATATTACTGTAACTAATAAATAAAATTATTTTTTACGGATTTATTTTACATAAAAAAAAAACAAGTTACATAATATATCTTGCAGACGGAACACATGTACTTGGTTCTTGAGCATTTGTTTTGGGCTGTTTTCCCACCGCCATCGTCTGTTGTGTGCTTAAGCATTGTGCACAACTTTTTCTAGATGTGTCAGTCTCAGTCAGTTCCTGTTCAGTGGTCCTTTTCATGAAATAATTGGATTAAAAAGAATCGTTATGAAGGAATTGACAACGTCTTTATTAATATTTTTGCATAATTTGGTGACAAACGAGGAAAAGCAACTTTAGTTTAAGAAATGTTTAGCCGTGAGGAACCAACTTTATCCTAGACCCATCATCAATACCTTGTATTCTGGCCCCTCACTATAATTATTTCAAGTATACATCTCGGCATGCTTCTGATGATGTAGTCGATCACATCTTGTGGGATTTGTTCCCATAAATTGGGAAGAATATCTGACAATGGCTTAATGTTCTCTAGAGTCAGTTGGTGGTTTTTGAAGTGCCCTACCCAATAAATCCCACACATGCTCAATGGGAATCAAATCAGGATAACGCGGTGGAAGAGAATCATGATCAATTCGGTGAGTTTCGAGGACGCTGAATACTTATGGAATACGATGGAGGCAAGCATTATCATCAAATAAAATAAAATTTCGCTAATAGCAGCTTGAAAAGTCGTCACAATGTTACTGACAATATCATTGGCATACATTTGTCCAGTTATGATCTTCCTGCAGATGTACAGATCGGTGCGTCCTCCATCACATATTCCTCCCCAAAGTTTAGAGATTATTTTTGTGTAAAAGAAAATCTTTATTTTTTTATAATATTCATTTAATAATATCAATCTTAAACCTTAAACATAATATAAATTTTAATTTTAATTTTCCACAATGTTACCCAAGGGTGCGTTATACAAATGATTTGAAGATCAGATCTATGTGATCCTAGATCAATTGTCATTTGGGCATTGGGCAGTGTTAGACTGATCCATGGTTGAAACCTGGATCAACTTGATCGGTAGTTGTTGGTGGTTAAAGACACATTTGATGCTATGTTTTAACGAATTTTGTCCGTGTCGAATTCACAATTTCTTCAGCGATTCTTTACTATAATAATCGAGTAATAATGAATATTTAAACGAACTAACAGATGATGGAGATGAAGACTTCCTAGAGTTTGCTAAACTTGAAATAAACCCCAGGGTGGCCAGAATATTTCGTGAAAGGCCGAATGATTTTACGAAATGGCGAGATAATGAATTGTTCAACCGCTATAAACTTTCCAAGCCCTGCCCCTGTGTACTTTTCTTCTTCCGCAAAATTTCCTTTAACCCGTTTCTTAATGTTTTTATATTTAATCTTCAATGTATCTACATTGCGATAAATTTTTGGTGCATTGGAGTTAAATTTATTGATATTACAACTTAGTGGGAATAGGTCAATCAAAACAGAAGAACTATTTTTTTTAATTCTGTGATTTACTTGATTTACCTATTTCCCCTGTGTTGTAATATCAATATATATACACATAACATATACACGTACACACATAACTAAACACACACAACTATACACATAACTAAACATTCAATTAGTTAAATTCAATCCCGATTTGCACCAATGCTTTGTTAAGTATTTCGTTGTTATCCTTATCGGTGCATTTTAATCATACTTCTATCTATGTTTCTTAATTATATTCAGCATAGTTTCTTTCTCTTTTAACGAGAAATTACGCTTCAACTGAGAGCGTTTCTCACACTTTGGTTTGTTCGTATCTTTCTACATGTCGCCAGTTCACTTCTCTCACTAAATAAAGTAAAAAAAGTCCCTATAAGTTTCTGTGATAAATAATTCAAAAATTTTTAATATGCCCACCTGTAAACATTCCAATATATAACTTGGGATGTCATAAAACAGTCCCTGAAGCTGTTATTCTATTAATCTTATTGTTAGTTTGGCCCCACAAAGTTGCCAATCACAACAAAATAATTATTATATGTGGTTCAGTAGATCGTAGGAACGAACAACGTTTCTTAAAGTGATCTCAAATTAATTTTGATCCAGAGTTCAACAAAACTGTGAATTAACTAGCCATTGTACAATGCACCCTTAGTATTCTGGAATTTATAATGTCATTACTCATTATACAATTTTTCTTTTAAAAAGATTTGACAAATGATAATATAATCGAAACTAATAGCAGCACAACCTCGGTCGACTTTGAAACTTTGAAACAATCTCTTATCCAAGACTACTTTGCTATTACTAAAATGTTTTCAACCATTAGATTTGTTTTTCCGAGAATTCTAAAATATTTTTATAATCTATTGCGGCATTCCAAAATTAGGATATTTCAAAGTCGAACGAAATTATGCTGAGTTACATTTCGAGTATTGACCAGTGTGTATGATATATATAATATATATCTATTGGCCACTGTATTACTGCTTCGTTAACTAGCCGATATATATTTTAAAGATAATCTTATGATTTTAAGGTAGTTAAGAATGTTATTTTGGAATTTTCAGAGGGTAAACATCTTCCAAATGCCTCTAGAAGTAATGGTTCTTCTTCTACTGTCGTGCGATAATCTTGTAACGAAACTTTTCCATCTTTATCTTTATCAATTTTTCTCATTACAATGTCCACTAGATCTTTTACGCTCTCGTCTGGATCTTCTTCTTGTGGATGTTTAATTAAACAATTTCTGAAAAATATTAAGTATTATTTTTTATCTAACATACAATCCGTTCTAGATCTGTGTATTGCATATGTTCTTATGAGTAAAACAAATAGTATTACACAACTATATTAAAATGAAATGACAAATAATATTAAATTTTAAAATATGACACGAACAGTCTTTGAAGAACATATGCCATAAATTTATAAATGCAGAAGTAGCACAAATTAAAGACAAATGATGTGTTTCTAGCTCATTTATTATAATCAAGCATTCTGTGGGTAAAGTAAAAACAGTCAGTCCATTACGAATTAGAAACTTGCGTGTTTTGTGAAAACGGTTGCAAATTAAAAACCATTCGTAAATTATAGTTTTATCTACCTATATAATTTAATGTTAAATTGTTTCATCTTTGAGAATATATCATGGTATCCAAGGACACCGTCTGAGGAGGGGCTGCCTTTCTTAGTTTGTGGGTTAAGGAAAAATATATGTATAAGTAAATTACTTCAAGTAATTAACTGATATATACGTAATAGGTGCATACTTTGTACATATTATAAATTCTGTTATACAGGGTGGGGCAATAGTGCGTCGGACCCCGATATCTCGAGTTCTACGATAGCTAGAAATTTTTTAAAAAATTGCAAGTAAACTAGATAAAAAAGTCTATAACTGGAAATTATTTTCGAACATACAGGGCGAGCCAAGACGAACTTACAAGATCAAGTGGCTTTTTTTAAATGGAATGCTATGTATATCAGTACATTTTTGGAAGCCTCTTTCTAGGCTCTATTCATTCCTGTATTATTATTGGCTCCCAACCACTTTGATGTAATGAATTTTTTTGTTGAAATAATGCCATCTGCAGATGGATATTAAAAAAATCACCACAGTCATAATTATGGGTTTTAAGAAAAAACTTATGTGATACCAGTTACGAGACATCTAATTAATATTTTTGAATCATTTTCGTTTCCTAAAAATGTACAGAGTGGCCAAAAATTAGTATTCAATTAAGAACTTTTTAAATTTAATTTTCTCAATTTTTTCAACGATGTGATGTAAAAATGAAAAACGAACATTTTTGTAAGTACTTCCCTATGGCTAATTGCAACCATTTTCGTTTTATAAATAAATAAGTGTTAAATTCATGAATAAACTTAAAAAAAGAGGTTCCTTCAAATAATTCATTAGAAAAATTTATAATAGGTGTTCGACGTGAAGCCCATTTTGATTGACACACGTCTTTATGCAATTTTGAAATGAGGCCATTTAGTGGGACCATTTCCATTGAAATGAGTAAATAGTATTTAACCAGTCCTTTACTGTAATGTTTTTTTTTGTACATTTTTTTGCTGTTTTCGTTATTCGACAAGCAATAAAACCTCAGTTTGGTATAAATTGTCGTGTACAAAGGAGCATTTATCACACTTATCGGTCGTTAGTTACAATTTGTATTGAATTTAAAATATTTGGAATTTTACAATATGAATAAAGCGGAACTTGCAGACACGACTTTTGTTTTGGGCGAGTCAGACAGAAATTGTTTACTTGCCAATAGAATTTGTCACCAATGTTATCCTGAAAGAAGGCTTCCTGATGTTAGCAGCTTCCAAAACCTTCTTGATAGATTTCTGGAAACTGGAAATGTCGAATATAAAAAAAATGAAAAAATAAAACGTGTTGTGAACGAAGAAAATGAGTTTTCTGTGGTGCTGGCAACGGTTGAGAATCCCCATGTTAGTCAAAGAAAAGTGACCTCATTAGTAGGAATAAGTAGACGGTCTAAATCTTAGAAACAAATAAGTTGCATGCATATTTTGCACATCATATTCAAATGCACCAGGAATTATTATTTGATGACGATTTTCAAAAGCGCCTACAATTTTGTAATTAGGCCAGAGATAAAATGCAAGTTGATGTCAACTTCTTCAATAATGTTTTATTCACTGATGAGGCAACTTTTCATAAAAATGGATTTGTTTATAGGCACAATTTCCATTATTATGCTTCGGAAAATCCTCACTTTTGTATGCAAGTTGATAACCAACATAGATGGTCTATAAACGTTTGGGGAGGAATTATTGGAAAACATGTAATAGGGCCACATTTCTTTGATGGTACATTGACTGGAGCTATTTATCTTCATTTTTTGGGAAACTATCTGCCACAATTATTGGTAAATCTCCCTGGAAGAATTCGAAATAGGATGTGGTTTCAGCAAGATGGTGCTCCACCACATTATTTAAATGCATTGGAGCAAGAATACTCTGTTATATGTTTAATAGAGCGACGCAAACAATATTTGTTGCAAGTGTATTTAAGGGAGGTCGTTAATATTTCAACACCAAAATTTCATGATCGAATAACTTTGAAATCGTGCATCAAAAAGGCATTCAAATTTGGATCAAGAGTACTCTGCTATATGTTTGATAGAACAACGTAAACAAAATTCCTTGCAAATGTATACGAGGGAGGTCATTAATATTTAAACACCAAAATCGAATAATTCTGAAATCGTGCATCAAAAGGCATAAATTAAAATGTAAATGCCCGATTTGTCTTATTTTATACCGTAAGTGTTTAATAGAACAATTAATAATTTCCATTTTAATTCAATTTGAATAGCAGTGGTTCAACTACTAGACTATATTTGCCAGCGACGAATTTCAAATAAAATTTTCCACACGTCAGAATTTGCCGCTGGAAAGCCGTCGCTAACTTCACACCAGTTGTAAGAAGATGTCCTCCCAAGAAAACCCATTGTTAGCAAAACTTTTAGAAACTTTAGTTTATGACGTGTATCAGAAATATGAAATCCCAACTATTGACGTGGTACACAGAAAACTAAAAGAAATGGATTATCATCTAAAATATACCAAAAGAACTTTAGGAACTTGGCTGAGAAAAATTGGATTTAAATATCAAACTATTAATAAACGCATAGCCATTATGAAGAGCAGACGAATAGTGGATTGGCGAAAATCATATTTGCAAGAGATAAAAGAACTCAGAAGGGAAAATTGACCAATTTATTATCTAGATAAAACTTGGTATGATACTCATGACACCGTAAAAAAAGGATGGACTGATGAATCTAGGAAATGTCAACCAGTCTCATTGCCCCCTAATAAAAGGACTCGGTTGATTATATTACACTGTGGATCAGTTGAAAATGCATTGAAACGGTGGGGAAAAGCATGGACGACAGTAACGTAGATTGCCACAAAAACATGGACGGAGAAATATTTGAAGAATGGTTATGTGTATGTAATAATTAATGAAACCACTTTTCCTGACCACAAAAGTGATATATTTTTTTCTTCTGTTAAAGTTAAACCTACAATTTAGCAATCACTATATCTATTGCAAATATTATGAATATATTATAATCACGGATATACAAACGTCGGCGTCTGAGGGGAAGGGAAAGGTGCGACTATATTGAATATTGTATTTTCTTTTTTCTTGGTTTACTATGAAACGGAAGTCTGGTAAAGATATATAAAAGTTAATTTCCGCCGCCTGTTCAAAGCGACATGGTGATGATAAATTATCTTTTTACAGTAGGCCCACATTTACCGCATTTACTCCTTGGGTGTTTATATTTTTCTATTTATTACGTAAGTTAAAAGTTAAATCTATTATTTTATGGTGTATTAAATTCCGTATGATGAAAGGAATGTATTTGCAAAGAGAGTCGTAATTAATATTGTCTAATCTTTTCTAATTTTCTGTAGATAATCTCTCTCTTTAGTTTATATTTTTCGAAATACTGTTTATTACTTCGTATTATAGTGATTTGCTCGTCTACTAAGGGTACTTTCTGGTTCAACGACACCAAAAACAAGGTAGGTACTTTCTTTTATTATAACTACTTATCACCAAAAACCAAATACGTAAACAGGTCGGTAGTTGGTTACATACGTAATCTCTAGTTCAATGATACCAAAAAACAACTCGGCAATCGGTTGTTTAGGTATTTCTTCTTTAATTGGCCTACATCACCAAAAAACAAATACGTAAACATCACGGTAGTTGGCTGTTTACGTAATCTCTGGTTCAACGATACCAAAAACAACTCAGCAATCAGTTGTTAGGTACTTCTTTCCTAAGTTGCCTATGTATTAAAATATATTGAAATATTTTTTCCTTCTTTTTATATGTCATAAATATGTATCCGTAAAATAAAAACGTAAACAGCTCGGCACTCCGATGCTTACGTAATATAAATTTAAAGAAACCAAAACGACTCGGCAATCGGTTGCATAGGTATGTCTTTTTGTGACAATAATAATATTACTATTAAGAGATCACAAACAATCTTGCTACATGTAACCATATTTAAACTTTCACTATGTACAGTCATCACTCGTGACACTTTTTTCTTAGGCAATTTTCATTTAGGTCCTTATACGTCTATTCTCGATAAAGCACAATAATGTAATGATTCAAGATTCAAGATTCAACAGGGGCAAGACGGCAGAGTTGCAGAAAATGAATCATTCTTTGAAACTGTGCTCGATAAAGAATTGATAGTGGTACTACATGTGTAATATCCATTTGGACGACATGACAGTACGATATATAATAAAGAGATAGAGGCTTAAAGAAGCTTTAAATGTAAAATCAACATAGACTTACTTTTTTTTTTTTTTTAATTAATACTATTAATTTTATGGCACCGTTTTTTTCAACTTCCGCTAAGAAAATTGAAAATTGTCAGAAATTGGGAAGTTATTGGTTTCACCCCGATTTTCGAATATCGAGTTTTTGTCAGATCTCGACGTTTTGAGGTCCTAAGAAGCTATTCTGACTATTCCCACGATGGTGTCTGTATGGCTGTATGTATGTGTGTGTGTATGTGTGTACGGTGTATGTAAACGTCTCATAACTTTTGAACGGCTTGACCGATCGAAACGCAGTTTTTCTGAGAATTAGAACCGATTCGGCCTGGTAGATTTTGAGGAACCTCAAAAATAAAATTTTCGAAAATTTGTTTTTTTGGAATATCTTTTAGACTACTGAACCGATCAATTCCAAAATCAAATCAGCTCTTTTCCTTATAAAACAACGTCGATCGTCGTAAACCGCATCAAAATCGGTTGATTCATTCGAGAGATATCGATTACGAAAAATTCGCAAAAAAAGTGTTTTTTTGAAATAACATTAAAAATTCCTATCGGATCGATTTTTGGTACTAAGATAGCTTTTTGTACTTAAAAAACTGCGTTGAATGCCGTAAACCGCATCAAAATCGGTTGATTCGTTCAAGAGATATTGATTACGAAAAATTCGCAAAAAAGTGTTTTTTTGAAATAACATTCAAAATTTTTGTCGGATCGATTTTTGGTACAAACATAGCTTTTTGTACTTGAGAAACTGCGTTGAATGCTGCAAACTGCATCTCGATTCGCTAATTTGTTCAAAAGATATCGCAGTTCAAAAATTACAAAAAAAAGTGTTTTTTTAATATAACTTCGAAATTTTTCACCTAATCGTATAGCTCAAAAATGTATGTGTATAATATTTTGAGCTCGGAGAGCTCAAAAATTAACTAATACGAATATTTTTGAGCGTTTTAAGCTCGAAAATAGCGGGAAGTTTCAGGGATGGCCTGCAGGGTGAACCGATTTTCAGATTTTTTAAATTACTTGACACTCACCTCAACAACTGAAACATTTCGTCTTTAGTTATGTACCCATCAGAGTTTAAATCGTATACTGCAAAACAGTATTCAATCTGCTTTGAAATATTTCCTTTCAAAAACAGACTTAAACCATTAAACCAGTTTTCCAGTGTTATCAAGCCATAATTCTGTTTATCCCAAACACAAAACATCCTTTCCATTAGCATATTTTCAGTGACTATATCAAAGGTATTGTGCAGAACTTCTCTGAAGACTACTCTGTCGATACCCTAAATAAAAATTGAAAAGAAATAAAATAACTGTCAATATCGGTGGCTCTAATCTTTAATAAATGTATAATTTATGGCTTTGTAAACAAATTGCCTATGGAGTGTACTATAATTTTAAGTTTATTTGCATTAATCAGCATTATACAGGGTGCATCATAAGTCACGCCCCATCCGAAAAATATGAGTGTTAGTTAATAATTTGAAGCATATAATTTTATTTAAGATAAGCAATTAAACAATTAAACAAATAAAGAATATTTTTAAATTCATTAAAGAAGATGTTCAAATAATCCACCACCAACTTGAGTGCACAAGTTAGCACCCCATAAAGGAGAATCTCTATCTTTCTGCAGCTTTTGCCCATCTATTAATGCTACTGCTTCTTGAATTCGGGGAAGAATGTCCGCCTAATTTTCAATTGGTACCTGATACATATTTCTTTGATATATCTCCAAAGAAAGAAGTCCGCCGGTGTTATGTAAGGTGACTGAGGGGGCCAATAAATTGAGCCTTCTTTCCAATCCATCGTCGTGGTAAACGTTGATTTAGAAAATTATATACTTGATTTCCAAAATACACCGGCGCTCCATCATGTTGGTGCCAAATATCGTGCCTAATATTAGGAACATCTTCAAATAGTGAGAGTAATTCCTGATTTTGAAAATTTCCAATATTTTGCAGCAATAAACCTATCAGGAGGAATGTGTAGTCTTATTACGAAGTTGCCAAGTATTCCGAGACCTTGGTCTTTGAAAGTCTCTTTAACGACATTGATATTGATGAGGACTCTGGTCATATCAAAAATGTAGATTGTGTAAATTAGTAATACTTTTTTGAGTAAAAGTTGTTTCGTCGCTCCGAAGGATATTCTTTTGTAAAGTCGAAGTGGATTACGATCCACGTTCTCCAACAACCATCTATAAAACCTTGCCGAAGATCTGTATCTGAATTTTTTCGATATGCAATATTTTGTAACCACTGTTTTATTTTAAAATATTTCATTAACAGATTTTCGATTGGAAATTACAAAAAATATATGGGAACCACATCCGAAACAGCTGTGGCGTTTACGCCGCCCCGGACAAAAAACAAATTGCCGCCCCTTTTAAAGTTATATTTTCTTAATAAAAGATGGTTTTAATATGCAATAATATATTTAAAAAGGAACAAGTATTAAAACTTAACATTTGGTGCAAAACAGTATCAATTAAAATAAAATAGAGTTGCAGTACCTACAGATACCTAGTTGTTTTAAAAATATTTACTTAGTTTTAAACATACAGGGTGCCCTTTTACCGCTATAACAATTTAGATTCTTTTCTCACTTATACCTAAAACCTAAATAGAAAACAAAAGGTAGATACATAGAACCACAATAATATATTGTTTGTTTGAGTTATAATCAGAAGAATATTTTTTTCTCACTTTTAATTCCACAAATATTTTTATTACCTCTTTTAAGTTTATTTGATCAGCAATTTCATGTTCAATTGCTGAAATGGCCAAGCCGTTTAGTCGATTTTTCATAGTAGTTGAGCGTAAAAAGGTTTTGATTAATTTTAATTTGGAAAAACTTCTTTCCTCACTTGCAACTGATATTGGAATAGTCAGTAGTATTCTTAAGGCAATACTAAGATTTCGTGCAAAGTTTAGCATTGTTATTATTTTAAGAACATCAGTTGGACTTCCTTTTTTGCCCAAAAGTGCACAAACTGCAGAAATTTCCTCTACTAATTCTAGACCGTTAATGTCAGCTGATTCACCATCAGACAAAATATTTTCCAAATCTTTGCAAATCTTTATCAATGTGTCTTTAGGTATGGTTTTCAAATCATATATATTATATAGAGATTGAAAATGGTTACTATGGTGATTCAGTTGTTCAAATCGATTATCTAGTGCGTTTAATGCTTGATCAATAGTTTAGAAGAAAAATTCTATTTTGTATTTTTCTTTGAGATCCTCGATTGGTTCTTCCCTTGCCTCATATGAAAAGGCTTTTTTTTCTTACATGGTGTCGCGGCGTTGTTGATTCAAAATTGGCTTCAATGTTAATTTCATCAGCGAATTCTCTTGCGTCAACAATAATTTCATTGAAAGACTTATCTGATCGAAGATTTTTAAAGAAATGTTTGCAATTCTCTAGAGTATCAAGTACTTTTTTCAAATCAAAATCTTTTGTTTGCATAAGCTTGCTTGTGAGATTAATACAGTTTCAAATTTTATACCATATGACTATTGAACATAAAAATTTAAATTGTTTAATGCCTAAGTTGCATTAAACAATTTAAAACCCGAAGCTTCGTCTCTTATTGAGATATCGATGTCTTGGTTTTCATAAATGCTTAGCAAAGCGTCGTATATTTCACTAAGTTGATATATTAAGGGCGTTAAAGCTTCTATCCAGCTTTCCCAGCGAGTGTCACTCAAAGGTTTTAATGTTAATCCTTGGACATATTTTAAAAATATTGCCCATCGAAAAGTAAAAGAAGAAAAAATAAATATATTTTTTGGACCATATTTAAAAAATTGGCTGCTTCCAAGGATGCTTTTGCCATATCTTTTACCACTAGATTGAGCGAGTGGCTACTTCACGGAACGTAGAATGCTCGTGGATATAAATTCCTAATTCTAGATTGCACTCCTGTATTGTTGTCCCTCATGTTAACCTCGTTATCATATCCCTGCCTTCTTATATCTTGCACATCAAGTCCCATTTCATGAAGCTCATCAATTATAATTTCATATAGTTGTCTTCCTGTAGATCTTTCCACAGGTAAGAAACATAAAAAGCTTTCGTAGATTTTTATTTCGACATCGTTTGAATCAGAATCAGACTTATTGATGGAAACATATCTAATTATCAGGATCATTTACTCCACCTTACTAACATTAGAAGTGTAATCTAATATTATGGAACAGTTTTCGCTTTTTTTATTTCAGCAATAATATGCGTTTTTACACTTTCGTGAAGCTAGACTATTATCTCGTTTTGAATGTTTTTTCCACGATAATGAGCGTTGGTTTCCTGTTTTTTAAGCACTCTACGCACGTGTTTCTCCATGACGGGGTCAAATTCAGATAGCAATTCAACTATTTTTAAAAAGTTGCTTTTATTATGCTCAAACAGCTTGTCGCTTGTACGTTGAAAAACTAAACAACTTTTACCGAGCATTTTAGTAATTGATACAATCCTTAGAAGCACCTCGTACCAGTGATTCGTTCCAGCGTTAATAACTCTTTGGGTAACTGCATCTATAATTGTACAACACTTTAACCTTTTCACTGAGTTCTCGCCAGGATTTTTGAGCCTGAATATGATTTTCAGAAATTTCGTGATCCTTTAAAGTGTCAACGATGTGCTTCCAGCTTTTAAAACCTTCTTTTAAAAGGGCACTTGACACACGGCCGTAAATTTTGCAGCAAAAGCAATATTTACAGTTTTTTGAAGTGTAGTACACTAGCCGTCTCTTATAATTTGCTCTCCATTTCTTAAAATTCGAGAATAGTAATTTGCGTTAAATTTTCGACCAGTGCCATCAAAAGGAAATTTGTAATTAAACAATGGTTTAGGTGGACTTTGTCGCACTAAAAAAACTTCTTTCGGGATTTCCTACAATTCTGGGCCACAATGCTGGATCGGTACCTAAAGTTTGAACAGTGCATTCCGTGGGTGGTAGGGTAGGGTCAGTTTGTAGAGGTAGAGTGCGACTAGTGCTAGCCAGGGTGCCTTCTGTAAGTGCCAAGGCGGTGTCAGTTGGTAAGCTCCTTTCATTTCGTGACAAAGTTGGTTTAGAAATATCGTGTATTAATTGGTCTTGGTCACCAACACTCTCTGATGATTCCGTGTTTTCCTTTGTATCTGAATTTTTGGAGATATTTGTTTTGGTACTAATGGTACTATCGGACCCCTGTAAATAATTGTGCAGAGCATCAGCTTGTTTTTACTTTTGGGTTTCCTTCTCTAGCCTTCGCTTTTTGTACTCATGGCCGGACAATTTTCTTTGCGCATGAAACATTCTAAAACAATAAATTAAACAATGCAAAATACGCTAAAAATAAAAATTGGAAAAATCTTCAAATCCAATTAGTTAGTGACTTAGTGCGTCCCACAGTTTTGAAAATTAAAATACCTAGTTTTAGTTACCTACTTAAACTATTTTTAAATATAAAAACGAATTTCTTAACGTTTCGGGCTAATTTTCAATCCCCTTTTTTGGAAAATATTGTTAATACTTTTAGTAATTAAAACCAGGCATTTAAATTTTTTAAACTGTGGGACAGACAAAGTCACCGTCACCGACTAACCGTATTTGAAAATTTTTCTTCTTTTATCTTTTTACGCAACACATTGGCTTATTACTACACAAAATTATAATTTATTAATTAGTAAGATTTTTTTAGGTGTGGTGGATCCCAATAAAATGGACAAATTGCGAACCACCACAACGAACACATAAAAACTAAATATTTAAAATATATACCGATCTAAAATGTTTCAATTTTTATGATGGATTTTTTGTTTCTCTTCTTTTGCTGCGAAAACCCCAAATAAATTAATAAAAATCTGTCACAACAAACATACAGACACTATTTAAAAATGTATAAGTACGTATTGTGGAAAATATTTTTGAAAATAATTCTTTACCACTTAATATAGGTATTTGCAGAAGTACTTACCTTCAGAAATTGACAAAACACACAAAAGTCACTATTCCAAACTAAACTGTTAAATATTTTTAATATTTATAAACTTACTTCAAGGATATGTTAGCACCGGCACCGACGCATTTTCAATAATAACACAATTGCGCTTAGATGACTCTTTATATAGTAAGACGTGAAAATACGTCCATGCATGTTATGTCTTGCAGTTCCTATTTTAAACAAGTAAGTATTACCTACAAATTCATGCAGTCATGCGCGTCTTTTAACTATACGTCTTGTTTTATTTCAAAAATAAATATGCTTTTTTTAAAAAGGTGTTTTAATATTTTTCTAGCTTTAAAACATAACAAACCACAAAGATCAAATGTAAATTGCAACTAAAACTAAGTACTGTTTTAGTTAAGGAAAAAATCAACAAGTATTGTAAAATTTATATTAATTGAGAATAATTAATTTATCAATATTTGGTTCACATTCAGGGGGGTGAAAATGTCGCACACAAGTTCGCCGCCCCGACAGAGTTCCGGGTTGTCCGCCTATAAAGCGGGCCATCTCCACATATTGTCGTAAATCATTTCGATAATGCTCCATTTTTGCGCAACAATATAAAATATACATGTTCAAATGAAATAGAATTAGTCTGACATGATAGCACCTATTTCATTAACCATAAGTATAATTACATTAGCGTGATATATCCTTGATTGTTCAACTTTATGAATTAATTTAACTAGAGCAGAAGTTAGAGTGTTCTTTTATAGAACTTTACTAACAAAATTTCTAAAGGAGCTGGAAATAATGCTAGACAGTTTTTTTGATGTTTACGCTCACCCCCTTCAGACTAGTTAGTAATTTATTATAACAACCTTTTCATTCCCACCATATTTTTGGAACGTGTAGAGTCTATACGACTCTACTCGTTCCGAAAATATTCCTTCAATAATGAATAATGATAACAATCATTTGATTGTAGTTAATATAGGGAAACTGAAAAATTGAGACGGTAGAAAAATTGTATATGAATTTATAGTTTTATTTATTTGTAATTGATTGAATTGAATTAGTATATTTTTTTATTGCATAATAAAACATTTGACCTTGCTTATTATTGTTATAATTTATATAATACTCAACAGGTTAATGACTTTTACATAAAGAATTATTCATAAAACCTTTTATGAATCAAAAATATGGCACAATAAAATCTTACCTCCGAAATTGTAGTAGGTTTTCCAATAACAGAATTTGTATTAGAATTCTGCTTACTATTTCCCTTGGTTGTTTTGTTAAAAGTGATTAATTTTTTATATATTTTGTAGAGCGCCTCAATTTCGCTCCTAAAAATTGTAAAAGAAATTTAATTAATTTAAATAACTGGTTTGAAAAGGGCAAATAATATGTCGCGCATATAAAGATACTTTCGTAGCTAAAGGAAATAATAATAAAGTAGACATAGGACCTATTAAATAAACGTTGTTGTTGTTGTTGTTGCTTTTTATAGGTAAAAATTTCCCCATTTATATTCCTGTTATGTACGCATATTGGACTACAAAGTCACAAGAATAAAACTGTGTTGTAACCTTTCACAAACATGTTATTTTTTATGTTATATTTAACTCATTCTTGAAGCTGAGGCGAGGTAAACTGATGATAAATAATTACACCCAAATTTTGTTTTCTGTAGTTTCTGTAGGTTTTAACACTTTAACAAGAACACAACTTAGTTGTCAAAGAAAAATGAACCAAGACATTCATAAAAATTTACGAAGGAAACTAATTTATTTTCTTTTGCTTAATTCTTAGAAATTTCCAATTTAAATACATACTATTCCATACATTATCTGATTTAAGTATATATAAGTATATTACTTGAAATAATTAAAGCTAGTCTAGGACAAAATTGCGCTACATATATTGCAATTTGTTTCTAGCAATAATAAACAAATCATACGTTATTTTAGTTAGTCGACACACATAACAAGGTAAGCCACTAAACAGCTTTCAACAAGGTTGGCAGAAATCCGGTTTTCGAGAGTTCTGGCCGAAGTCGTATCGCAAAAAAAAGTTAAAATCGTCAGGTAACTGGTTCTTTTAAAAAATGTCTCATGAAAATTAGACTATTGCTAGTTAGTCCCCCTCAGTCCGGCTCGGGAAACAATTATAAATAAGCATTTGAAATATTTTTCTTAGATCTTCCGAGTTTAGACATACAGTTTTTACAAAAAGCGATATATATATATATATATATATATATATATATATATATATATATATATATATATATATATATATATATATATATATATATATATATATATATATATATATTTTTTTTTTTTTTTTTTTTTTTTTTTTTTTTTTTTTTTTTTTTTGCTACTCTGTAGTTGCCAAACCTCAATAACGGATTTTGGAAAAAACATTGCATTATAATAATTTCAATCTATGCTACTAAGAGAATGTCACTTTATGGTCTTTCAATGTACTATTTTACGGACTTTTTATGTATGAAACGTTTATAGTTTTAGGTTTATGTCAAGCAAAATTCAGATAGGTTGTTCCCAACAGAACAAAAACAAATATAAAATAGACATATAGATATAATCTGTGGTTTTTCTATTTACTGTATGAGAAAAGAATTAAATATACCAACATATAAATAATTAATAGTTGGATGTTGAAACAAAAACAATATTATGATTGTAAGATAAATGAAAGAAAAATATTAATTCACTTTTCTTTCGTTAATTTTCTCGATTGGTTTAATAATTTAATTGTGCTATACAAAATAATGCTCTAATGTGTTTATAACACATTAAATTCATTTTTGAAAACTTAATCTTTTGGAAAAAACTTTGAGATATATTTGCTATAATTATGGAGATGTCAGTGTAGTAGATTTGTATATGATTCGGCATTATGTATTAATCAACGTCTATAAGTGGTTGCTATTTTATTTTTTTAGCATTACAAGAAAATAAATAATACTTTAAAATAATTTCTAACTGCCACCAGTTAACTAATGAGATAAAGTGCGCCATTCTATAACCGAATCGATGTTATCATGTTTCCTGTGTTTATGTTGCTGTGTTTTGGTGGTTGAGGACTGCTGAATTTTTGAGATTTTAAACTATTTCATTAATTTCTACCTTCATTTTTCTGTTCAAGACTATGCGTACAGTATAAAGTGTAAGAACATACGTATTGGAATTAAATTTAACCCTCCAAGCGACAGTTTTAAATATTATTATTTAAATACAATACAATTGTGGAAAATGCCTATTGTAAAAATTTGAAGACTATGGCCATCATCAAATTTAAAGATTTCCTCATAATTTGGGCAAGATCATTCCCATGAGATGGGAAAATTAAAATAATTCTCGAACTGGTAAATTTTTTTTTTTGGTTATTCAAATATCAAACTCATACTTGTTTACATACTTTATGAAAAATTACATCCTTATTAATGAAAACACACCACATTTATGATTTTGAAGATTATATTTATACAAAACATTTTAATGTTAACAAAATAAATGTCGATTTAAAATAATATGGTTTTTTGATAAAAATAAATAATAAAGTGGTAAAGAACTATGAGAAAAAGAAAGAAAGAATCCTGCATAATATCTACAGAAATAATTTAAGATTTATGTTTGTATTAATTTTTAACTAAAGAAATTTTTAATACATTTTTTGCTTCAATATTAAAATATAAAATTTATTGAAAATCCAAACAAACATGTATTTTTTTCTTATAAACATGTTCAATCTGCTGCTTTGGTGCAACTGTATTTTATTTAATGAACAAGTTTTCAGCAGCAGTTTATTTGATAATGCGATGAATTGTGTCATTTTTTATTTTACTCATGAAACCTTTGAAAACATTGTTCAATTTACCGCTACTTTTTTTTGTAAACTAATAATTGAACATTGAAATTTTTCAGTCAAAATATATTATTAACTTTAATATTAGCAAGAGAAAAAATAAATGAGTTACCATTATTACTATTACAAAATGCCTACCTGGAAAATGAGGTATCCCTTTTAATAATTTCCAGTAATTTCGGAGAACACTTACACGCGTCCTTATCGGACATATTCTTGCGTCCTTTGCCTTTATTTTGTTTATTCGTATGGCTCGTGAAAGCTCTGTGACTTCTGGCAGCTGCTAGGAAGAGCGTAACACCCCTTAACACTAACGCGCCCCCGCGCATAGTCAATCTTGGCGCGCCCATTTGTTTAGACATCTACGGAACAAAATTTATGTTAGTTTTTAGTTTATTCGATATGATTTATAGGGTTACATAATTGATCACGCTGCCAACATATTTTCCATATGCCTTATGAATCGATATTTTTTATATACCTTCAGAAAAAAACAAATTTTGTCATCAGTATTTCAAAGTCACATTCAGAAGTAAGCGCAGTGTACGACTTAATAAATCCATATAAAGTTTTAAAAAAATCGACTTTTTCTTGACTCATATACATCAGATGTGTGTAATTCAACTCCTTTGATAATATACTGGTTTGAATAAAAAATGCAGGACATTGATCCTTTTGGGCAATTTTATTGAAGTTTTCACCAAAGTTGTCCCCCAGTATGACAAAAGTGATTAAAATTTCAACATTATTCGAAGCTGAATAAAAAAGCTATTTGGTATTGAGTGGGTCCACCGCGATTTCGAACTTACTCATTCGCTCTGTTAGGCATGCTGTCGTTGAGATGATCGCTGTCAATTTTCGTTATCTCATCCCTAGCCGCAAAATTGTCTAGGGGATAGGATAAATGTCCCGCTTTTCAACCAATCATATCACACATCTTCGATCGGAGACAGATCGAGTGACCCTGCCGGCCATTGGATTATGCAGCCCTTGTGCAATACAACTCCGGAACATTTACAACAAATATTAGTAATATACTTTTACTCTAGGTAAAAATGCATGTGTGTGAGTGTGTACTTTTGTTGCATGCACCAATACTTTCAGACTTCTTCGTAACTTTAGATGTTACAAAACTCGCCAAAATAACCACAAGTTAATATTGTTGTTATGAATTGTGTGATACATGCATGAACATTTTTACGCGGAGACACATCACCTTGAGGCAACACTGGAATTGACGTTATTTATCGCTACCTTTCAATATCTAAACAATATCACAAAAACGGTCCGTAGGAATGAATTCCAATACTTCTATTTCAGAGATATATTGACATCCTCCGATCTAAAATTTCCATTCAGTGATTTCCCACAGCTCGCGTCTCGTAAAATCTGTTTCGTAGGACCAAAGTTTGTAGATGGCGTTCTTCCCGATGCTTAGTTGTTCTATGGAGTCCAGATCCTCGTTATCGCTCATGTCGACCTTTCTCAGACCACCTTGATCAACATCTTAACACCGCTGCTACATAACGGCCCACGTGATTGGCAATACTCCTTTAAGAAAGACCGGCTTCCCTCATACCGATTACTCGGCCTCATTCAGACTCGAAAATTGTCTCTTCTACGAATTCTACAAATTTCTGTAGGTGTGTAAAACTCAAATTATACCGTTAAACAAATCCAAATTTGTCAACTTCCAATGAAAGGCACTAAAATAATCAGTATTTTAGAATAAAATATTACAAGCAATTTTTTGTCCAAACTTCAATCGCTTTTTAGCTACTTAAACAAAACTTCTCTGAAGATTTCAGCAAAATTTCTCGACAAATTCTGGTTTTTATTCAAACCAGTATATTAAACTTTTAATATTTTAGATTAATAATTAATTTTAATTTAGTTTAATTAAAGCTTTTTAAAAATCCTTCGGAAAAACAGAGAGAAAAGGTCGAAATTTGCTGTTCCTTATGGAAACCCATAGCCACAATAACCTACATAAATCTCCAAGCGCCAAGCGCCCTAGTATATACCTACAATAATGTATACTTTTATATAAAGTTATGCTGAATTATAATGAACTTACTCCAAACCAATGAGCGTGCTATGTGCTACACAACCTCACATCTTCAATTAATTTCACAATACATAACAAATCAGTCTTTCTCCCTTAAGAATAAATTCATAACTGCTCAGTTGAAATTGCCAAGAAAGCGAATGTTAAAACCATTATGCATAATAAAATAGTGAACGTTTGAGATACTTTAAAAATGTCATATAATAGTTGGACAGAGAGATAATTTGTTATAGGAATTGCATGAATGCATGCTGAAGAAGAAGAGCACTTTGTAATTGAGAATAATAAGATTGAAATGTCTGTTTTGTTAAATTATGTATAAAGAATACATTAGGCCAGGCTCTGGCAATTTAATCAAAGCAAGGTTCCTGCCTCTATTGAGGCTCAGAATATCTACATCATTCTTTGGCAGATGTATTCCCAGTTAAATTTTTTAACTAACAGTGCCCTCCAATACTTTGTTTTATACGATTTGCAAACGTTGGAAGGTGATGATCAATGCGCCTGTCATCAATTTGATAGTCAACAGTCAAACGTTAAGAGTTGATGATCGGTAAGTGGTTCCGAGTTCAAATCCAAGCAGAGAAAGTGAGACTATTTTCGATAAAGGAATTAATCTGTCTTCTGTATATGCAAAACAAATGTACAAATGTACATTTTGCGGTCTTTCATTATCTGGGTACTTCGTAGGAAGTTTATGTCGACCCACAACTGATGGAAGACATGTATACATTTAATATATATACACCAGAAACTGATGTATTCTTGTTAACTTTTTCATGTGCTGTATCTACATTGAATATATACACAAAACACTCCCAAGGGTGTGTTTGCTAAACGCGCTCAGTGCTAGCGATTTATAACCTCTCGCTGTTGGGGTGTTAGGAAAATGTAAAAACCTGAGGTTGTAATCACTTTATAAATAGGATTATTGAAAAAAAAATCCATAGTCAAAGGAATTTGAAATTGTTTGCACTGCCATACTTAGCTTTCAGTCTGAATACGCTACAGACTGGAAGTTTCCCAGATAACAAAAGTAATTGGCACAGCGCTTTCTAAGCACACTCATTCAGGCAGTTGATGTGCTTGATAAGCACTTGTAAATATCACTTGCCAAGTATCCCTCTGTCCAGGCGGCAGCCAGCCGTTCCCCGATAGTTTCACACAAAAAATGCAGTTGCTTCAGAAGTGCTGCTAAAGCGCTTCATTTCGTTGGATGATAAATATTTATTCTATTGAAACAGCAAAATTCTAGTTTATATAAAAATGTAACCTCAGAATTTTGTAAATAATTAGTTCGAGAATGATAGTTTCATCGCCGAACAAAACAATCCATAAAAAATAATAAAGCTAGAACAAATATAGATTGGTTACAATATACATACCTAGAGATTTCTTCCATATTTTTTTTACAGTAGTTACCTTTGCTTTTTACAAACTACAGAACGTATAAACACTAATACAACCACACGTTAGAATTCCTCTAAACTGTGATACAACCACGAATTTCCTTATATTAAGAAATTCATGAACACAACACACACTAACAGACATCTTGGGAGAGAAATGAAATGAGAAAGAGGAAAATGGCATCCAAAGGCAGCGCGAGCTCGGCAATACTATGTGCCAACACAACTGTTGCGTTTTAGATATTAGATCTAAATGTAACTAGATAATCTAATATAAGATTATTAAGTAATTCTCTAACAAATGGACACTGTACAAACAGCTTTTATAATATGACAAAAATGACGTGCTTTTCCAGCGTAAATCTTGCATTGGCAAAAATTTATAGTAAAAAGAGATGTATTACAGTACTTCTCAAACGTTAATAGAGCACTTTGTTTAACCCCCAAAAATTCGATACGCAGCCGTAACTTTTCCGTCGGTTCGATGTTTCTGGCCGGTTGTGTTAGTGACTGTGCAAACTTTGATGTTTTAGGTAAGCTGTGACTTATAATGACTTAAAGCAAATTACTCGTACAGTTTTTTGTTATGCATACAAAAATATAATATACAAAATATTAATTGTGTTCAAAATTCAAATAGTAGTTTCCCATAGTGTTGAGGAATTTTTTTAAATTCACGTAAGTTATAATATATAATAATAAAATGTTACTACTGAGTATTCACAATCAATGTATGTCCGCAATGTTTCGAGTGTGGCGAAAATATTGTGCGATTTTTTAATTGTTCAGTAATTGTATGTTTTTAAATTTCATTACTTTATTTATGATGTCTAGACTATATTAATAACTTAAATGTATGGTTTGTAATCGTAAACAGAGTGTATTTTTCTGTAATAGAAAAATTATTTGAGCTGATTCATAATTAGGTCGAATATTGATATCTTTGCGAGTCGTTGGAAAACGAAGTTTTGAAAATAAACCTTACAAAGTAAACAATACCTTAACTTTTCATACTTATAAAAACAAGACGCTTTTCAAAATATGTAAGCTCCAAGAAAAATGTATGTTAAGATGATGAGTGAAATAGTGTGAAAGGAATCACTAAGATAAAATTGAACTTGAAGAGTAATTATAACGTGACCGTGATAATAAATAACAATGAAGAATCATTGCCGGACCAGCAGCACAACAAAAACAATTATTCTATCACTGTCATTAGGCTTACATTGTGTTAGAAATTTCCAGCATCCCAAGTGGAACTGTACTTGGGAATATTTACACAGAAAAAATAAAATATCAGCGATGCCGATGTAATACAGTTATTTTTATTCTGAGCGATAGTTGAAATTTTTAATATGGTTTTGTATCATGGAATAGGTCCATTAATATTTAGTTTTCAATAAGGAAAATACATAAATCTTATGACAAAAGTACTGTATTTATTGAATTAAAAAATATATTTTTTCTTGTTGGTTAGAAAATCAACTTTAGCTGACGTTTCTAAATAACTAAAAATATTAAAACATCATATTGCATCTGACAAGTTTCTTAACGGTCATCACTTCACGCTGAAAAAACTATAAAAATGGAAATAAATTTAGTCTCTTTGAATAGACGAAGTAATGATTAATGAATGATAGCTTCTGCATGTGACCTCATCCTTGAAAAGGAATGTAAAAGTGATAATAATAATTGCAGGTATCTTTGTGTGTGATATATAATACACGTTGTAAATCCCACACGTTATGACAAATCTTTGTGGAACACCAGGATTGGTAGAGAAAATTAGACAAAACTGCATCAACCACAAATAAAATTATACCCACTAGTTATTAAGCCATAAAATAGTATCTATCCTGTTTATTAAAATTAAATGTATTAATATATTTGTAAAATAAGTGGGAAAAACAAGAACATTTGTTCTAAGTTAACGATTATATCATAACAATGTATTGTGACATACAATCAAATTTTCGTTCTAGCTGTTGCATGTTATACACATGGAAAAGCAATTTAGTGCAATGCTTGTTTCAAATCGATTTATTTCTAATTTAAACCGACCCACAAATTCAAAGTTTCCGATGCAATACAGAACAGTCTTACACGCATGATGATTCGCAACATGCATACAGCATTAATTTTTTTTTTAATATTATGCAAATTAACATTAACATGAAGGTGGACATAATTTCCCAATAATTGACGATTTATAATTGTTTTATTCAATAATTTAACTTCACGTGATCGAATGTATAACACGCAACACGGCCTGTATTTGGTAACCAAGCAAACGAACTAAAATTTCGTTTCATGTAAAGAAAAAATTACATTACCTGGTTTGATTTTCACACACCCCTTGATGCAGAACTACTCGAAACAATAATATACAGAACAATATGATATTGTGTGTATGTTACCTTGACAACAAAATTGGTATTCAAAAAAAGTTAGATCAATGAAATATTTTGCGTCGTATATAATTAATTGAAAATATTATATTTCGACATGAAAAATATGAGTAAGGATATTTCCGTTTTCGATTGGATTCCAAAATTTTATGTATTTTGAATCTTTTAGCAAATATAGTATGTATTTTGTCAATTTTCTAGAAAACAATGCATCTTAGCGATGCTATATGAGTGAATACCCTTATTTTTTTCAGTTTTTCGAAAATACCACACACATTAAAAAACCTAGGTACCATTATCTTATCCTTTTACAATAATTAATTTATAATTTTCTAATATGCATTTTCCTTTCGAAGTAACCTTTTTTTATTGTTCATGTGTTTGGTTGGGACAAAATCATGTATTGAACGTATTACAATAAAACTTCGATAATGAGATATTAAACTTTTATTACATCTTAATTTGTCGTAACATATACATATATATATATATATATATATATATATATATATATATATATATATATATATATATATATATATATATATATATATATATATATATATATATATATATATATATATATATATATATATATATATATATATATATATATATGTATATATATATATATATATATGTTTAAAAATATTTTTATTAGACTTATCAAAAATATAATAAATTTTATTGATACAACACACAATGTATTAAAAATATTCATTTAATATTTATTTTTATTTCACTACTAGTGTATTACTTGTATTAAAATGTCTTTTGCAATATTTCCTACTTAAATATCATTTTGGCTTTGTTATAAAATGGAGGTACTTATATACTTAACTAAACTTTTGAATTAAAAATATGTCTTCATTTATTCACAAAAGGAAAGGGCGTGTTACTAAGCTCAGTTTTTTGCAGGGATATTAGAACCAACCTATCAAGTGGGTAATCGAAACTATATACTAATTAACTGTTTATAGATATAAATTACTGGATCATAGTCAAAAAGTATTATTTTATATTGTTAATAAGATTAAATTTATAATTCCTGGCGCCCCAGGCGGGGCGGAGTCGCCAAACCATCAGACGGTTACTATTTACTGAGGTAATGACTTTATTGCAGCCTCTGGTATGAAAAAAGTTAGCAATTCATATTCACAAAACGTTTTAACCATATATATGCTGTTTACTATATATCTAATAAGAAAATACAAAAAGAAAATAAAATATATAAATTACAACAATCCATAGTATCTGCTATATTAGATTATACAAAAGATGTAGTTTCAAAAATAATTAAGCTGGACAAGCAAACTACTAATAATATACTTTTAATATTATAAAATCAACAAAATATCACATAAATATTTAAATTAGTTCAATATTCCTTAACTCGAAGCATCTTCAATTCATGTTAGTCTTAAATGTTCGTATAAAAATAAGGTTTTATTTAAAAAGGAATCTATGAATGGTATAAAAAAATTATATCTAAAATACGATATTAAAAATATTAATTATAATGATGAAGTTAGATACCGGATCTTTCCGGACATTTGCCGAACAGTTAGGGTCCACTTGATACTTTGTCACTTTCATGATAACATTATCATGGTCAGTGAGGATCGTTAAGAATGATGCTATATTTTAGATTGCAGGATAGCTGAAAATCTATTAGTCATCTGAAATAGTAATGCATCGAGTTACAGTATTTCTTTTTTGTATTGAAATCATATTAGTAATCGGTGGTGATAACCTACAGTATTTGCAGTTATAGTTGCTATTGGTGTAACTTCAAACGGCGTAGTTTCTAATCGCAAATATTCATTGATTGTCATTGATTTTACAGTAATGTGTCAAATAATTATCCTAATGTTCGTGTGTCGTATATTGCATACAAAATATTATATAATATAAGATCATTCCTAGAATGTCTGAAAAAGTCCGATCTACCTAACATATTTGACGAAAGGTTTACAATGATTTATTATTAAAATATTATCTAAAACCCTATTAAAGCTATATTAAAACAATAAATAAAATAATATGTCTACTTAATTTATACACAGTACATAATTTTTACACAAAACAAGATAAAAAAATATAAATTTAATAGACGATACATACTTTAATCCCAAATATATTAAAATTAAGAAAATGCAAAAAATTTATAAATGGAAAGGTTTGATAATAATTTAGCACACCTTTTTGCATTTTTCTGCAAAATAATAAGTCTTATTCAATAAATATTCAGTACGATTTTACTATTAATTTACTAAACTAAAAAACTGGTTTTATTTAATGGCAAATTATACATTTCTAATAGGTAAACCTTAGGCCATAGACAGTCAATTTTTTTATTATGTTATACATATATTTAAGTACAAAGATCAATGCAAAGCAGATAAAAATCTTTATCACAGATAAACCAAAGTAGGCAACAACCAACTTATGGATAAATTTGGCATATTTCAATTAGAAAAAAAATTGCATTAGAATTTTAGCTTAAGCAATGTTTCTTTAAAATTCCAATACACTTCAGTGATTTGGAATTAAAGTTATATACTGAAAAATATATCTAAATACAGTAGGTACAAGAAATTTTAATTGACTTCTGTTGATTAACATTGTACTTTGTTAATACGCGGGATTTATACAGTCTTGAGATTTCTTAAAAGTTACTTTAAACGAACCTAGTTCGAGCAACAAAAAAAATTTAGTTATCACAAATAATGTGTATCTTGATACACTTTTCAGTTGTTATTGTTTCTTATTTCATTAATTTGTTCATTAATTTCCATAAGTAGACAGATGTGGGACACTTATTCAAAAGGGCTTATTTGTGTTGACAATTTTACCTTAAACCAGTTACAGCAATTGCAACCTTAACATAATATCTCTAATATATCCACTTTCGTTACAATATGGCAAAATGATATAATTGTATTATTTCACTTATTTCATGAATCACATACATCTATTTTGATGAAATCGTTTTGCCTTTAAAAACTTTGAAACTGAGATCTGATTTGCCTGAACCATCACTAAGTATAACTTCCATATTGTTATTATACCGTTGACAGTAAATAATGAAATTAAAATTTCAAGTTCCCTTGGCACCAAAATTCATCACATTAATGTTACAGGTCAACGATATTTCCGTTTTCCACCTTAATTTCTTTATGTTCGGCAACGGCATCTTCATCTAAATCGACTGAAACAAAATTAGTGCCTTCTTTTAACTCCTGGCCCTCTTCGTTATTCATTTTTATTTCCACTGGATTTAAATACTTCTGGAAGCATAGTAGCCAAACCAGACAAGTCGCCATCATAACAGTAGTCAAACCAAACGTCCATATTGTCCCATATTCCTCATAAATGTATGTCACAAAAACAGGGCCCATAACTCTAGACAAACATCCAGAACCAGTCATAAAACCCATCCATACCCCCTTAAAATTATAAGAAAAGATATATCAAAACAAAAAACAACTTGGTAATTTGATAATACATTGTTACTAATCCAAACTATAAATACGTCTATGTTACTTTATATTAACATATATCGTGTTCATTTAAATAATTTTCTCTCGTGATATCTCAAACTCCCATAGGATTTAATTTGACAAGTAGCGAAGAGTAAGTTGCCATTTAACATACTGATATTAAGGTGGCTGGAGGCGAAGGAGTATGACGGATACGCCAACTTGAAAATCCTGTCTATTAACAGAACACCGTTTGGCGCACTGTCCTATCCTCTTCGTTTTCAAATGAACACGTACATAATGTAAGTAACAATAGACCAACCATTTATTACTAACCTGTGGCCTTGATCCCAAAAGTTTGGAAAATATGGTTTGAATTAAAGTCACTCCTATAGGATATCCAAAAGCTGTCAGCAGATATCCAATTATGAATTGAGTTAAAGTCATTTGAGGAGTATAGTTACACCATTCTTGGCTAGATGGACATCCTAATAAGTCTTCGCCACAGTTGAATGTCATGTACTGTATAACTGTGTCATTTTCTTCGTTCAAATCTAACCATCTATCATACGTATGTAGGCTCTGATTTAAAACGTTAATGTCAAATGCACCAACACTTGTAACATTTTTGGCAATTTTATCACAGTATAGTGTCAAATTTAATTTAAAACTTGCATCGTATATCTTCGGTGGGTCGTTATTAAACGGTATGAAAAAAAACTCTTCCCAAAACCATAAACAGGAACCCACCCCAAATCATTATTTTAACTTCCGAAAACCTTTTAGTGAGTGGAGCGATAGATGCAAATGTTGCTATAGCCATTACAGCTCCTACAGACATTAAAATTCCCATGTACCACAACGATTCTCCTTTTGTCCATGCAAACTGGTCCATGGTCACAGGTGTGCCAAGAGTTTCCAACAACATAAAATTAAAAACGATCACAAAGAAGGCAATAATCAGTGACCATACTGAAAAGTAGTTTGGCTTTTCTTCCTTCCAAGTATCCTTTTCATTATCTTTCCCTAACTTTATCATAGCCTCTTTGGCAGCAATTTTATACTCTTTGAAGACTGAAGGGAAGAAGAAGTAAATGTTGAGCAATGCAAGGAAAACGTTTATCCACCCTGAGGCTGTGTACATGTTCAATTTGAGATGGTTCTTTATGAGCCATACTCCATCACCACCTAGAGGTACTACGGCCGCTTGTATAGCTGGGCCTACTACAAATCCGAGTACCTGAGCAAGTGATATCATTGATACAGCCTTTGTTCTCTCTGAATAGCGGGTAGCAGCTGACAGGTACGACCGACATGCCGCAACATTAGCTAAAAAATAAATTCAGTATAATCCGACCGTTGTAAGATTGCAACTTTCGTCTTAAAGAGTCAGAGCTAGTGGCGGTTGGTGAAATTTATATAAATGTCATATCTGGACAGTGGAAAATGAATCTAAAATAAAATTTCCAAACAGTGTACCTTTATAGAAAACCAATATTTTTTGATGAAATTTGAAATCTGTCTTTATATTTTCCACCTGATTCTGGAAAAAAATGTATCGCAAATATTTTACAAACCGTTTATAAATTAACCTTGGAGGCTCGCAATTTTTCCAACTTTTTTTCGTAAATTTCAATCGCAATGTCTTTAGTCTTTGTACATTTTTAATTTTAGGAATAATGGAAAACTCAAAATACCTAAATGGTTGAATTAATTTCTAAAATAAAAGGGAAATGTATCCATCTACTCTTTGATATTCGCCTTTAACCAATTCTACAATCCAATCATCCAACAAAGTAGTTGTATATAAGTCGCTTATGCGTATATGGGTCATTCTTTTTACAGACCGCACACTAAAAAATACTTGACAATTTAGATTCGTCTGAAATTTTTTTTACAGCTTCTATACGTAAAATTAATTGACACGTATTTCAGGATTTTGCTTAAAAAAATTTTTTTTTTCGAAAATATCCATTTATGAAGTTTTGGTATTTTGCTGGATTTTCTCCAATCGTCTCATACATGAAATTTATTATCTCCAGTTGTACTGATCGGATCAATGTCATTTTTTTACAGTTTACGTGTTGTTACGTTAGCTTTCTAAAAGCATAAAAAAAAATTTTTCAATGTCAACATATCAAAAATAATAACAATGTAATTATTTAAATAATTGTTAGATGCTGTTGCCCCAGGTTTAGTTAATTTTAAAAAAATACCACTTCATTCTTCATCATGTTCCTTAGAAAATGGCATCGGTGAAAAAGTGGTATCTCTATGAGGTCAAAAGTTATTAAATATTTTCGAGCGCTTGTCAGGCGGCGCGCCCGGAGTCGCCGTGCCGGGCGTAGCGCGCGGAACGTGCAATCAAGCTCCCTTCAGTTTTAAATATATGTAAATGTTTTCATTCTGTTGTTCGACAACGTCGTATACGCATGCCATATTATGACTATCATATTTTAATCTAAAACAAGCGATAATCATAAAGTGTCGGTACAATGTCGAGAGCATCAAAATCGTCGATTGGTCCAAAAATCAAAGTAGATCGATGTTTCAATCCCTTCAATATGTCTTCACATCGTAAAAGAGAAAATCTAAGACCAGTTTCGAAGCAACATTTAGTGGCTCTTAACTTACCGGTAACGGATGAGTTCCTTCAGCGAAAAATCTGTAATACTTGCCGTGTTAAATTGTTTCAATTACGCAAGAATCGCGAAAAGAAGTTCGAAACAACTGTAAATAATATTTTCGAAGCAAATTTCTTTAATAAAATTTCATTCATTATACGAGACAAGGTCTAAAATATCCTAAAATTATAAAATAAATTCAGGTTAACTGATGTATGTAAAAATTACATTGTTTTTAGAAGGAGGAAATTAATGATTCTGATTTTGACGCTTTGGAAAGTAATGACGTTAACTGGAAACGTTCTCCTGAAAATCCCTGTGTATCTTTTGAAGAAGACAAAGTGACAGTATCTGCAGTAATTGATTCTATCAACCAGGGTTGATAGCAATTGAAGTTAAAATTATGAAATAAAATGTATACTTTGTACAAAAAAAAAACATTTTGTATACTACTCAGAAGCTAATAAATCAAAGTGTTTAAATTTAGTTTCTTACTTTTATTTTCTCACGTCGTGATATTCAATATTAATTTAGTAACCGGGAAGTAACTATAATGTTCTTTTTATTATTTATATTAATTTTTATACATTAATGTTATCAACAAATATTTTCAAACTATTACGCAATACGGAAAACATTCATTAATATAAAATAGGTGCAAATGCCTGAGAACTCTGAGGTGCGCGGAGCGCGCCGTCTGACAAGCGCTCGAAAATATTTAATAACTTTTGATATAATAGAGATACCACTTTTTCACCGATGCCATTTTCTAAGGAACATGATGAAGAATGAAGTGGTATTTTTTAAAATTAACTAAACCTGGGGCAACAGCATCTAACATTTATTTAAACAATTAAATTGTTATTATTTTTGATATGTTGGAATTAAAAAATTTTTTTTTTATTCTTTTAGAAAGCTAACGTAACAACACGTAAACTGTAAAAAAATGACATCGATCCGATCAGTACAACTGGAGATAATAAATTTCATGTATGAGACGATTGCAGAAAATCCAGCAAAATACCAAAACTTCATAAATGGATATTTTCGGAAAAAAAAATTTTTAAGCAAAATTCTGAAATACGTGTCAATTAATTTTACGTATAGAAGCTGTAAAAAAAATTTCAGACGAATCTAAAATGTTGTTTTTTTTTTTTTCATGAAATCCGTGCGATTTGTAAAAGAATGACCCATATCTATGCACATCTCACAACTGGTCTGCTGACATATAACAGGAATAAACCTATTTGTGGCTTTGACTTTTTAAAATGGAAGTTGTAATCTTACACCTACCCAACTGTATATTAAAATTTGTTTATTTTAAATAGCAAATGTTTTCTTGCTTGTTAATGCTTGTTAATGTCTATAGCCGACTGTCAAGTTGCAAAGAAATTTCGATAATTAGTTTCCATTTATTTTGTGAAAAATTTAGTCTGTTATTACCTGAACTAACTCCAACTAAAAATCTAGACCACAACATCCAATGTTTGCGGTAACTATCAAATAATTCTAAAGATGAATATATGCTGCTGGCAAGAGTAAACACAACTAGGGAAGCTATCAGAGGTATTCTGATTGAACCAAGTTTATTACTCCACCAGCCTACTAGGGGTGAAAATATCATTTGTGCAAACGGATTTGCAGCTACAACAAATCCCATAAATTCCTTTCCAGCAGTGGGATCCAACTGAAAATATACACATTATTAATGAAATTGGATTCACCAACCCTGTGATATTTAGTCATTACTTACCTTATCTAAGTACGGCCAAACACCTGTAACTATTATACTAAATCCCAATGAGATAAGGAACATTGTAAAATAAATAATGTAGATAGAACGCCATCTTTCCTTGTATTGTTGTGGTGTTTCTAGGTCATCGTTGAATTTTAATTTATTTTGTGACTTAAACATTTCTTGTATTTGTTTCGCTAATCTTCCTAACCAAGCCATCATATCTGGAAAAAATAACCGTGATATTTAAGTGGAGATATTTTAGAAAGAGCAATTTGTATGTCCTAATCATTTAATCACATAAAATCTTAGTATGTAAACTAATAAATATATTCAATAATGCAATTAAAATGTTATTGAATAAATATGACGTACGTGATTATAATGAACTTGTTGGAAGAATTTGGACTTAATTACTGTTACTTAAAAACTGTAGGACTCCGTCCCCTTTACTAAAACAAATCTGGATTTCATAAATTGAAAGTGATAACTGGAAGACGGTTAAAAATATTGTTTGCAAACTAGGTTTTTTTTAGTTAAAAATGTTTGTGGAAATAATAAATACTGAAACAAACATTGTATTAAGTAAATACACACATTTTTTTAACAATCTATTCAGTATACTACACAAATTGTATTAATCAAATAAGTTGTGATTTGTACAACCGAAAACTTTTAAGGTCCAAAAATATAATCGACGTCAGAACCACTGCTGATAATACTATAAAATCATCATTAAAATTTGAAATTACTTTTCCAATATTTTAGAAATAATAGGCATAAAGCAAATCTGACTGTGATCGAGATTTATCTGATTCAGGGACCTTATTCATACAAATTTAATTACTATAACAGAGAATTTAACACTGAAATGTCAATGTGTGTTTACACCCAATGCATAACACCACAAACAATCTGTAATAACACCCACGAAATTATATTATCACTTTCATAACATTGATTTCAATTTTTTAAAGTCTATGCAAAATTTCCTTTGTATAAATGTCACAAGGATATACGATTTAGTAAGAAAATCGAAAATTGTGTAACAGGGTAATATAAAAATTCAAAAATTTTTATGTATAATTTTAAGACTGAATAGCAATTAATATCTTTTATTGACACTATTTTATACTCTGGTTTTTTACATTGTCGTTTATAAACAAAATATAGAGCAAGATTTTTCAAGAACTAATAAAAATTGTATCATCTTTATTAATAAAGCAGCCTGTAATATTTAACAAACATGTTTTGTAAATGACATCAGTAGTAAATTTATAGCCAAACATATTTTTTCCATATTTTGTACTTAAAACTAGAAAGTTTTACGAATATCGCAATGTATTAACTAAATCTAATGCAAATAATGCATACCATTTCATAAAACAATTAATTTCACAGTAAGTAAGCACGTACTAAAAAAAGATATGATTTTAAATTAAAATACAACCTACTTTAAATTGTCACAAATGAGATAAAAATATGCATTCATATTATAATATCATTAAAACGTGTAAATATTTCTGTATGGAAGTTCGCAGTGATACGGTGGTCGAGGTAGAGTAATACCACGTTTTTCCTCCATATCGTCGGCGATGACATATTTTGTAAAAAATTGCTTATTTGAATTTACTACAGTCAATAGTTCTACTTGCTTTTCTAAAAGCCGCTGAATAATTTCAGTTTTTCGCCAAAAACGTGTTAGTAATTTTTTCAATTTTTCTCGACTATCAGTCGAGCACTTTAGCACTGTCTCGTTAGTATTACTAAGTCACGAGCCTTCCAGCATTTGTCCAAAATGTTCCACAAAAAAAGATTCGGCATTTCTTGAAGAGAACGGTCTACCAATCGCATTGTCGCGGCACCATCGATCACAAACATCAACACTTGACTTGTTGACAGGTCATATTTTTCTAGCCTACAACACCACCCGCGTAATTGTTTTGCCAGTACACTCAGTTAGTCTTTTGCTAGCTCGTAATAGTGAAAATGCCGGTTTAAGTGGGTCCAGTACACGTACTATAACACTTACAATAGATTTTTTTTTATAATCTGTCGTCTCGTCAACACATAACCACAGCAGATTCTTACACATTGGGGAACATGGTTGATGGCAGCTTTTTATTACTTTGAATATTTACAACAAATAGAAGCTGTGATACTACAATTCAATCCTGGTGAGGCTGCAGCTATTAAGGAAAGCCAGACAAAATTCGATGAAACAGCTTTAAGAACTATTCACAAGAACTATAAAAGATTACATGACGCCATGAAAAACTTATAAAATAGTACGTTCTCGTCAGCGAAGTCAGTGCAAATAGTGGACGAAATAAATCGACTGCTACACACTATAGGTGACGCAAAAAATGAATGCGTTAGAGAAAAGCGCACGTGTGTTAAAGCAAGACATCGATTTTACCAGATTAATACAAATTTGTGATGGTACTGATAGTGCATCTCCAGATAAGTTAAATGCGTACAAAAATTATTTCAAATATGCCTGTATTACATCAATAGATGTCGATGGGTTTTCAAAGTCAGTTGCATTGGATTTTTACCTACAAATGCTAAACAATTTTGTTATGTCGGAGCTACGATGCTTCACTTACACTTACTCACTACTTTATTTACTAATTATCAATTAACAATATATTAATTTCTGTCTTAACTATAATCACACTTGAACACTTATAAATCTCTTATACATCCATTCACACGATCTAGAACATTCCAGAATATTCCCGGCCGTTCTCGTACAATTCCAGTCTCATCTAACCAGTCTACACGGTCCAATGGCGTAACAATATTCACTCCAATCTACATAATATACCCATTACTACAAAAAAGGACTACATTTCTTTTTTATTTGCATTTATGTACTTGCAACTACTGCTATTTGTCATGTAATTTAGTATTTCCTATTTCAAAGTAAATTACGTTTTCACGAGATATCTATCCAACTCAAATTTATAAATCGCTGTTAACATTTTTCTGTAGGTAACATCGAAAAACGAAAATTTTTGGTTCATTCTAAGTACCATATAGATTTAATATATAAAATTACAAGCAATACTGATGCGTATTTTTTTAAACTTAGAAAATACGATTATTTAGTTTCATAAAATGACTCCAAATAATAAATTCGTATTTACAAGTTTAAAAAAATATGTGCATCAATATTGCCTGTAATTTTATATATTAAATCTATACAATATTTAAAATGAACCGTATGTTTTCATTTTTCGATATTATTAACAGAAAATTTTTAATAAGATTTAAAGCATAGCGCCGCATTTAATTCGTCCGTTTTGTAGTCAATATACAGTGACGTCCGCTTATCCTTCCCAACTCATTTTTAACACCATTTTTAATTTAGGTATATTATGATGTACTATAAAAGTTCACCTTTATCAACATAGTAGTGACATTTGAGACTACAGCTACGGTTTGACAAACATAAATATTATTTGCCAGATTCAATAATTATTATTATTGACACAGGATATAGTAATATGCAAAAGTTACGTACACGCAATAACATAATTTAAACATTTTTATCATTCGTTAATTATAGATTAAAGATATAATATTTAATTAATATGCAATTTCACTTTTATTGTGATAACTGCTAATATAATTGAATAATTCTATCTGGTACACAGACATAACATGATAAAAAATATTTTAATCACCTACTGAAATTTAGGTTAAATTTATAATTTTATGAGTATATGAAACTTTATATAAAGTTTAAATATAGTTATTGTAATGGGAGCTAAAATGTCCTATATTAAAAAAATGTGTCGGACACGGAGAGGTCGTAATTATTTACATACACGCACCATGTTATTAAATGAGAAAATTCTAAACTACGAGTTGGTACATGGATTGTATATCATATGAAAATAAACTAGAGTAAATAACTGATAGTATAGAAAGCATTTTTTGAGAGAAAACAATAAAAATAACAATTATTCAAGCAAAAACATCATGAATGTTAAAACAAGAAAAATTAAGAAAATGAAATTCAATAAAAAGAATTTATAATTTTAAGAATAGACTCGTTTCTCAGACTTATTCTATATTTACTACGAACAGTTTCAAAAATGGTGCCAACATAAACAGATCAATGAGAAATCTTTGACCCGGAAATTACTTATGATAAACAACAAAACTGTATACAAATTAAGATAAGAACGGTCATTTATATTTACTATTTTTAATTTACAAATATATTAAATACAGCTTAGCATGAAGTTTGAGGATCCTCAAAATTCAGAAAATCGTACTAATCATTTTTTTTATCAAAGAATTTTCTTCAAAAAACTTATTTAAAATATAAACAGAGTTACAATATTTCAAGAAATTCTTATAATTTGTTTAATAATTGTAGAAAAAGACGGTCAAGTCAGAGTATAGAATCCACAAATTTTTCAATTCAAACTATTTGATCGACCACTCATCTCAAAACTTATAGAAACTTAACATCTTAATTAAAAACTTGATGGATTTGATTAAAGTAAAATTTGTAAACATTTTGGTTACATGTATTTAATTACGTATGATCAGACTGAACAGAAATCTTGCTGTCTCACAAAAAAATCTGTTTAAAAGTGATTGTAACAAATTTGCAATACATCAGGTAAAAAATGCCAATCCCCCATTAAAACAGTTTTCTACACTTAAATTTTGTTCAACAAATAGATGCAATATGGTCATTTTTGATTTGGCCAACTGGGCAACAGTGGCGTATTTAAGGGCGGTAGTAGTAACCCAAGTGACTTGCGACCACCTCTGCACAGAAATTAACGTTGTATTAGGTGTAGAAAATAGTCATAATGTCAAATGCAATAACTAATGATTTGGTTTTAGGTAATGACTAGAGCGTGGCAAATCTAATGCTGGTCCAGTGATGCCAGATCTAGGGAATTGTCCTTAGTTTTAGGGACAATTTCTAAAAATTCTTGTCGCTAGGAAAATTGGGCAATTCTTGGGCTTTTTTTCCTTACATGCTGTTTCCGTTATTAGATTTTCTACCAATAATTCGTTTAATGTCACTGATTATGATGATCATGTACTATTAATGGCATCAAAAAATATCAATAGCGACAAAATAACTTAAAAATGTATTATAATTATTTTCTACATTTTGAATTAAGTTTTTGATGTATCTTTTTATTACTTTCATCCAAATTTTTTTAGGAATATTAGGAGAATTTTTTCTCCGACATTTAGGTATTGTCAACTGTACCCATCTGGCATCACTGCGCAGGTCATAGACTATGTACGTAGGCAACAAACACTACGTGTGCGTATGCAGCAGATATAATTGAAATCTCGCGAACCGTATTCCAGTCTGATTAAGTATTTCGTTACGACCGTATAAACTGATAAAAATAACATGTCATGGCGTGCCGGTTTAAGATTTGATTTTACATTTTTAAGCATGTAGATAAATATTAAAATCTAAAGGCTTATGTGAGTGAGGTGCGTCTTCACCAGGTATCCAATTTAAATCGCTATTAAAAATTTAGTAATATCGAAAAACGAGTACAAGGAATCCATCCTAAATACCATATAGATTTAATATATATGGTATTTTAGATGCATTATTTTTCATGTTTCGTTTTCATCAATAGAAAAATTTTAACACGAGAGCGTGCTAACAACAATATCTGAGAGTCTCTAAACGGAGAACAAGTTTTAAGTTAGCTTGTTCTGAGATACAACTTCCACCACAACCTATTTTAACACACTAGGGGACATGGCTAGCAGCAGTTGGATACTACCATAAGTATTTTCAACAGCTAAAGAATTTCATTCTACAGTTAAATCCTAACGAATCAAAAGGTATCTACGAGGCCAAAAACTTTTTCCTGAAGTAGAAGCAGCACTACATGTGATACACAACAATTATACCGTGATATTGGACAGTATTCAACTATTAGAAAATTCTTCATTGCCATTAGCAGAGTCCTTACATATAATTCATAATGTACAAAATAAATTACCTACAAACTTTAAAAAATGACCCTGGTATACGAGTGAATAAGCGATATAATGACATTTTACATAAGAATGTGGGATATAAAACATTATTTCGGTACCTAATGAGTAGGGCTGTCAAAAATGTTCCGTGGGACAGTGGCGTACGCGAAATTAACTAATACGAGAAACAATAAACTATTACAATTTATAACAATGTATGTAAAACTTACCCTCTTAACTAGCTTGATGAACTAGCTTGCTTATCACAAACTGGAGAAGATGTGTAGCCATTTTACAGCAACAGGTATGTTTCTATGGTTGTCTCCATGAGTGATGTTCGATTTGGTGAAAATATATTCTTATATTTTAAAAACGACCGTTCGACATCTACTGATGTAATACACGTATACGTAAAATAGTCTTGAACGCACTTAACGGATCTGGGGCTACACCATCACATATTTGTCTTAATTTGGTAAAACCGGTGTCTTTACTTAACACACTTGCGAACTTTTCTTTAACGCGCTCATTTGTTGCGTCACCTATAGCATGTAGCAGTAGATTTACTTTGTCCACTATTTGCAGTTACTCCGCTAACGACAACGCACTGTTTTCTAATTTTTTTATGCTTTCATGTAATGGTTTATAGTTCTTCGCAATATTTTTTAAAGCTGTTTCAACGGAATTATCTTCGAATTTTTTCTGGCTTTCCTTAATAGCTGCAGCCTCATCTTGATTGAACTGTAGTATCACAGCTTTTATCTGTTGGAAATATTCAGCATAATAAAAAAGCTGCCTTCAACCATGTTCCCCAACGTGTAAGAATCAGCTGTGGTGGTTCAGGAATACCGGGACACTTGCTATGAAATGCGCGGAGACGTTTAGGAGATTTAAGAAATACTTTTTTTGTACTTGCTATTAATGCATCCACCTCTGGAAAACCTGTTCGAATAGTTTCTGCCACAAGATGTAATGCATGCACTTTACACGTAACATGTATAAACGTACAACATTGTTCTTGCAAAGAACGGCCTACCGAACGCATAGTCACGGCGCCATCGCCGCCATCAGTCTCAAACATCAACACAAGACTTTTTGACAGTTTAAATTTTTCTAACGTCTCTAGCACCACCCTGGTAATTGTTTCGCTAGTACACTAACTTAGTCTTTTGCTAGCTAGTAACAGTAGAACTCTCGGTTTAAGAGGGTCCAATACTCGTACTATAACATTTAAAATAGAATTTTTTTTACAATCTGTTGTCTCATCAACAGATAACCACAGCCATGTATTTTTTAATTCACATTTCAGCATTAATAGTAAATCAAACATAAACTGTGTTGTCGACGGCACGCCATTTTTTTTATTTTTTTGGTGTACACTATTTACGTGAAGTTCACAATCACGCTTATCCCAGCACATCAAATCTTTCTCGCACACTTTACAAATTATTTTAGCACCATCATAGAATAAATCCGGGAATTCACCTATGAATTTATTCACTTTGTCAGCAAATGGCCGTTTTCTACCCCTGCGTACGTCTGCCTTGCTTTATTATTAAATTAATATCAACAATACAGTACAGCAAATAAAACAAAAACACAAAAACAATATGCAATACGCCCAAGTGGCTTAACGTGTACACAAATCGAAAGCTAATAATAGACTGGACTGGAGAAAGAGTTTCGCGGTCAAGATGAATGCCGGCGACAGTAAGTACATCTGTACTCTACGACCATGATACACAGAAACGATTTGCAGCTTTACTAATGAGGAACATCCTGCAAGTGATTTAGAAAGTTTTAAATTTGCAAATATTACATAGGTAGATATTGAGAGACCTTTTTCGCTTCATACACATATGTTTACTCCACAACGGAGATCTTTTTCAAAAGAATACATAGAAGCTGTGTTACTCATGTGAATGTTCATTTATGCGCAATATCAGCCATTTTCCTTGGTCGTTACACGTAAAGGGTGAGTAATGTTACTTATTTCATCATCTCGTAGAAATCAATATGTTTAAATACAAATGAACAGCAAATTGAATATTTAGGAAAACACACAAATTCTGATGATTATTATCAAACACTGCTTCTAAATAACGGCAAAAAATTTTTAGTGCACCAAGAAAAAAGACTCTCAAGAATTTCCTTTTAATAATATATTTATTACTTAAAAGTTAAATATTCAATTTGATTGACACATAATTTTAAATAATCAGTGATAAGAAAAAGCTAGTATAAACCCAGCTACTACCAGGAGCTATTTCACTAGTCATTCGCCATATACCTTCTATATTAATAAATTTACATATATTGGTCTATATGCAAGGTATACCTACATCAACTGAACTCTCTCAAGTATTGGCCAATGCATCTGGTCAATTAAATCAATTATTAAGGTCACATTGTTAAGTAACATGAAATTTAGATATAAATTTAAATACGATATAAAACGTGAAATCAGACAATGTACATACATTAAAATTTCATCAGCTTTATATAAATTTTGTAGAAAACTTTAAAATGTTAAAAACGAATGAATTACAAATACATTTACAGTATTTTGTTAAGTTTGGATAAGTGATCAATTTTTTGGAAACAATTTTTCTTTCCTCGCTGAACTGTTAAATAAAAAAATGAAATAATAAATATAATAAATGAAACATAAATGAAAAACCAAATAAACAAGTGAAACATATGCAGATATGCATATTAGACTTGGCAAGCTAATATAAATAATGGTTATTATGTAACAATATTAGTTAACAGTAGATTGCGAATTAACTTCGATAAAAAAGAAGTCGTGTTAAAGCATTTTTAAAAACGTGTGTATTCTTTCAATATATAATTTGTTAAACATTAATCGCCAGGGGCTTGTTTTTTGGGGTTTTTTCAAGCAACCCCTGCAAATATGCAATACTAAAATGATTGAACGAGTAAGTTATTATATTTGATATTGATGTTTATGTATTGTTTATCCTCTAAACTGACTAATGCAAATATTCTGTTAGCGGTGATATGACTTCAGACTTCAGGACTTTATTAAAGAAATTTAGTGGATTTTTCCTATTGGAACATAAAGAATTTATAAGTACTGGTGAGTGATATCAAATATTCTGGGATCGGATATCCATACTTTGAATCGGTATCAGTGTTGACCTCGATACAAACAAATTTGTATCGATACCGAAAGTCAATACTATCTGATGTGTTGATATTTTACCCAACCTAATCAATATCTATATATATTTATATCTATGTATTCATTATTATGTTTTGCACATTGGATCAAGCGTCTAATTAGTACTATTCAAAAAAGGTCAATGGAAACAACTCCCAAACAGAGAATCCATTAATTAGATAATAATATCAGATTAAATAAGGTAACAGGTATCGATAACGAGGTGTCGCATCCAGGTATTGTTATTGAAGTATCCACACCTCGATACCAACGAACGTTTGATACCGATTATTTCCTATGTATTTATATGTTGCCCACGAGCAATCCCCGAAAACGGCGGCTATGATACTCAAATCTCTTACATTTGCTACTGGATATCGTGCTATTGTACTTCCTACAAATTGTTATATTTAGGCCTGTCTCCTGTTATTGATAAATTAGGTTGGACAGAATTCGTACATAATCATTAATCATGATATAAATCTGTAAAAGTACGTCGCAATCTGAATCACATATAATCTGCTTTTACAAATTGATTAAAACCGAATTGTTGCAGATCAAATGTTGGAAAGATCAATTCATTATAATAATCTTTATAGCAATGAATATTTTCGCCCGTCTTAGATGGGTCAAAAATATAGTTTAAAAGTAATATATCCATACTTTAAGTGATGGTATACACACTCTACTCAAGTAACATTTTCACGTAAATCAGTTCAAATTTAAAAATTAATAAAGCAGGGATATGCCATACACCCCAAAATAGAAAACAACAACGCCTCTAGTGATACTAAGCTACACTATACTGACGAGGAACAATAATTCCGAAACACACGTCTGTAGCTGTATTGTTATCTCTTTTTATGGTATATAGTGTTATTTCGTGCTTTATTCTATTCTTGAACCTCACTAGCTCTTTCTTTATTAAACATGTTTTTATGCCTTGTTTATTGATAAATAAAGCTGGCAAGTCGTGCGGCGAGACATAGGCGTACGCATCATAATAACCGTAATAAAAGAAATTAACTAGTAACAAAAGCAATAAACTGTTACAATTTATAACAATGTATGCACAACTTATCCTCTTAACTTGCTTGTTACAAATAAAATATTAAAAACTTTAAATTTTAAAAAAACTGCCTATAAATAGTTGAAAAATAGCTGCTTCAACCATGTCCCCCAACGTGTAAGAAGCGGCTGTGGTTATGTGTTGACGAGACGACAGATTATTCTATTGTAAATGTTATAGTACGTGTACTGGACCTTCTTAAACCGACATTTCCACTGTTATTAGGTAGCAAGAGACTCAGTGTACTGGTAAAACAATTATGCGGATGGTGCTGGAGACGTTAGAAAAATCTGACTTGTCAACAAGTCATGTGTTGATGTTTGTGACCGATGGTACCGCGACGATGCGTTTGATAGGCAGTTCTCTTCAAAAACATGTTTGTAGATTGGTACATGTTACGTGTAAAGTGCATGCTTTACATTTTGTGGCAGAAACTATTCGAAAAGGTTTTCCAGAGGTAAATGCATTAATAGCAAGTACAAAAAAATTGTTTCTTCAATATCCTAAGCGTCTTCGCGCATTTCACAGCCAATGTCTCGGGATTTCCCAACAACGACAGCCGATTCTTGCAGGTTGGGAAACATGGTTGAAGGCAGCTTTTTATTATGCTGAATATTTACAACAAATAGAAGCTGTGATACTACAATTCAATTCTAACGAGGCTGCAGCTATTAAGAAAAGCCAGACAATATTCGAAGATATTTTCGTTGAAACAGCTTAAAACTACGATTACGGCACGACAGTGGCTTGGGGGTTGGGGGGGTCACTACAAATAGTGGACGAAGTAAATTGACTACTACACACTATAGGTGACGCAAAAAATGTGCGCGTTAGAGAAAAGTTTGCACGTGTGTTAAAGCAAAATACCGGTTTTACCAGAGTGAGACAAATTTCTGATGGTACCGATGGTGCATCTCCAGATCCGTTAAGTGCATTTAAAGACTATTTTAGGTATGCCTTTATTACATCAATAGATGTCGAGCGGTCATTCTCAAAATAGAAGCATATTCTTTTATTACGCTTTTTATGATTCGTACGCCTATGTCTTGCCGCACATTTCTGCCAGCTCTATTAATAAATAATAAACAAGCTGCCGGCTTATTTTTTTTAAGCAAAAACAAGATATGGTGCTGCAGTAGAAACCGAAATTAAAATAATGGTTTATCAGATATGTGGACGCAAAACAATGGGTTCCATACACATCCAATTTTTGTGATGGAAGCAAAGAAGCTACAGTAAGATTCTTTTAAGTAACAATTCGGTACCTATGATTTATTAAATGAGAGCGCCATCAACTATAAAAAAGTGACCCTTGCTGGTCCATCACAATAAACTTAATGCAGATTAACTGCAGATGCCACGCACCAATAGAAGTGGGTCCAAGTTGACTTCGGGCCGAAGCTCTGACCAATTATCGTATATGAGAATGAGAAGCATTGCGTTCACGTGTGCAATCTTGTTAAGTTTTATCGAACTTCCGCCAAAGCAATAAAAATTGTGTCGGCATACCTTTTAAGCGAATTGTGTCATTTTGAATCTTTCTTTGCTTGTTTCAGTTTTCATAAGAAATTGTAAAGAATGAACAAATGTTTATATTTTCAGGTTATCTACTGTATTATATAATGCAAAGATTATAGTGATGTATTAAGAAAATTGTTAAAAAAAATTGTTATAAAAAGATAAAGCAGAAATTGCGCTGGAACAGATACAAATTTATTTAAAATTTCTTTCATAAAAAATAGGAAAAACTGTTTAAAAGTAAGAAATTCTTACTTTTTTTAATTTTTCTACAAAATATTATACTACACTATGCAAAAATGATTTATATGCAATTATTCATGTTCTATTTAAATCTTGTACATTGTAGGTACAATATAAAGATATATAATTTTAGACTTTGGCATTAAATAATATTACGCATAAGCGCACAGAACTTAATTGCACAATGTTTAAAACTACATCTTGTAATTGTGGAGACAGAAAAAAATTCTCAGACTATATTTTAACACCGCTATCAACAGGGGCACTAGTCAGGAAATATGACACTTTAAATAATAATTAATAAGTAATAAGTAATTAAGTATTGACTATATATTTCTACAATAAGAAATTCGACATTAAGGAAATCTTAAGTTTAATATATTTTTTTATTAAAAATAATTCAGAACTATCTCCTGGACTATAAAAATAACAATAGAATTTTTTATTTCATCACTTATGTCTACTTGTTTTCCATTACAACTTGTTCAAATTTCGACTTGACAAACAATGAATATTCTTATTTTTACAACTTTGTAACATATTTACAAAATAATTACTGCTTGATATAGTTTGTAATCAAAAATAATTTTTCATTAATCTAGGTTTTAATTTGCGCCACTATGGTCAATCAATCAATATAAAACGTTAAGAAGAATTTAAAATTTTATAGTAGATACTGAAGCAAAACCAGCCTTGGGGCTGCTTCATCGCGGATATTTTTCCTATAATTTTTACATAAAACTAAATTATTTCCAAGCATTTATCTCGCTAAATTCCAAATTAATCATTACATAAAAAGGTTCAACCATTATCTTACAATTTTGGCAGAGAAACGTATGTAATCAAACTATGTAGAGTCTAAATTATTCATCTAGTGAAAGAACACACAGTATTCATTTAAATATTGTACAAAACTGTACAAAACTCTATAAAAGTCTCAAACTGAGAACGTGTAAAAAAACAAATGACGTAAAGATGTAAGAGATTTTACCAAGAATAGGGTCGAAGGCTAATAAAGCTAGTGTCATTATGTCACTTTACACTTTAAGCACCTACCGTGTATTATAGTTTCGTTGGAAGATTACAGTTAGGGGACTAGCGTTTGGCTATCTCCGTCAAGCTTACAGACTTGAACAACGAACTCCCTTACGAGAAATCATATAAATACGAGAAACGACGTAGAGTCGTGGTCACATCTCTGACAGCCCTTGGCAATACGCCTTGATTCTTAAGAATCGGGAACGAAGAGATTGTCCAGCTCTCCGTGGCATAGTTGTAATTCAGATCACATCTCAGACAATCCTAGGCAATACGCCTTGATTCCTCGGAATCGGGAACTGCGGGTGTGATTCTGCCTCCGCGCTATAGCTATCCTCCGACCTACAGAGCCGCGCTTCATAAGCGTGCAATAACCACCGACTTCGCCGTCGTCATGGAGACGGGTAATTCTGGGGTTACTCAAGAACCCGGGGGAGTAAATCCCACGGAACTCTCCGTGTGTACACGAATAGGTAAGGATGGCATTAAATAATTTTTATAACGCATTGCCATGCTCTCCGTACGCGAGCTCACTCAATTTCATTCAGTTAAACCAATTTCTTTTGCTACAAGTGAAATGGCAACGTTAATCAAATTACGACTCTATATGCTTGGAGTTTCGTGGTTTTAATAGGATTTGACCGGTGGTACCAAATGATTTACAGATAGACTTTTTATAATGCATTTCTCAATACCTTTGTCATTAATAATTAGGAAATTCAATATTAACTTAGATAAAATAAGGTATCAGTAGTTGGAACTTTCGTTCATTTGTCCGCATCAATGTTAGGTCAGGTTTAAGAATAAGATGATGTAAATAGTAAATAGGGGTCAGCTGAATCTGCAATGTTATTTTATAAAATGTCACGTCTTGTCTGAGGGACACGAGCGGTCAGCTGTTAAATCGGTACGGCCAGATGTCCATAACACAACATGCTGAGTTCATTCAACCCTCTGAGGTGTTGACCATGGAACCTTGTCTCTCGACAGAAGGTCCAGTGGTGGGCATCGTTTAATGATAATGATTTATGACCACAGCCTCCGTACGCGTGCCCTGGAGGCAATTGACATCTGCCAACACTTTATAAAACACTACGAGCTAATTCGTTTCACCTTGGTTTAAGCCCTGCCTGCGGGGTGTATTCAGCAAGCCAAACAATTAACTGGAGAGTTGTCCCATCGAATAATAATTGGCAGTGTTATTTGTGTTTAGAGTACTGTTGTAAAAGACTACCCCAAAACCTGATGAGCCTTCAGCTTTTTAGGCGCAGAGGCATAACTCCACTTATACCGTGGAATAAGCTGCGGCATTGTGTCTGCACGTCAGTTAAAAGCATGGTTATCTGCATCTGTCTGTCTTATTCGGCAGAGGACGTTCGGGTACTACATGAGAAGTTTCTCTTGCACCCATATGTGAGGTTTTACGTATGTACTTCCAGTCAAGGGCGAAGTTTCCGCGGCATGTAACAAGGTTTTGTTGCATTGCAGGTTCAACCAGACGAATGTTAAATGTATTTTTTGTGGACAGTTGTCTACCATATGTAAGGTTTTACATATCACTTACACTACGGAGCGGAGGTTTCAGCCGCATGTAACAAGGTTTTGTTACATTGCAGGTTCAACTAGTTAAATGTAATGTATTTCTTGTAGACAGTTGTCTATGCACAGAAATAAATGTTAAAAAGTTATTTGAGTTTACTTTAATTATTTCTATTTTTAGGTACAAAAGTGAATTCTAAGCAAAGTAGTAATAATAATTATAAAGTCAAATCTTACTTTTATTTTTCTTTGTTAAAACACATATCAGTGTAGTGCAGATTAAGGTTTCTAATAATTGGTAAAAGTAGGTAATCAAATTAAAGCAAATTAAATCTCATAAACGAAACAACGTAATACCAAAGTTTATAAACGTATCTGAAAAGGTTACAATAACACAACTAATTTGGGGTCTTACCACTAAAACTAGACGATCACGAAAAAAAGGCCAATTAATTAGTTAAGTATTACCTGTCGCTTCACGACAAGGTAAGACTTATCAAAAAGGGGAATCAATTAAATAATCAAATTAATAAAATAAGAGTATATACAAGGGTGTGATGAAATGTCACACTGGAGCCGTAGTGACCAAAGTATAAACTAAATACACGACTCGAAACAGAGAGAGGGGGGTGGGCCGTTACAATACCTATCGCACACCCTAATAGACCAGTCAAATTAAGGGTTTTTCAAAACGATAATTTCCAACCATTCCCCACCAATACCATTCGATTCAGTATGTTTTTTGAATTCTCATGATCAATTTTGCCGTACGTTATATGAGCAAGAATTTAATTTATAAACAATTAAAGTTGTGAAAATGATGAAAATCGATGTTTCTGAATATTCAACTTCAAACGCTACGAAAACGGCAACAGATAGAGAAAAATTGCTCAGAACATTTTTTATAGAGCGTTAAATTCCCTTCAAAAAAGTCCGCGACGGCATATCTCTACGATGAATAGTTAAGGCGTTACAATGAGTTAAATATTTATTATTTTTCTGCTGTATATCAGTCAGCTGTACAAGTAACGCGCATGCGCGATCAACAGACTCGTACGCCGCGTAATGGCCGCCTGCGCAGAACATTTTAAAGTAGACTTGCTGTAAATCTTTCATAATTTTCTTATTTTTACAATGTTGTATACGTTGTATACTGTGTACGCTGACCAGTACGCAGTAGAAAAATAATAAACATTTAACTCATTGTAACGCCTTAACTATTCATCGTAGAGATATGCCGTCGTGGACTTTTTTGAAGGGAATTTAACGCTCTATAAAAAATGTTCTGAGCTATTTTTCTCTATCTGTTGCCGTTTTCGTAGCGTTTGAAGTTGAATATTCAGAAACATCGATTTTCATCATTTTCACAACTTTAATTGTTTATAAATTAAATTCTTGCTCATATAACTTACGGCAAAATTGACCATGAGAATTCAAAAAACACTGAATCGAATGGTATTGGTCGGGAATGGTTGGAAATTATCGTGAAAATGGGCCTGATTTTTGCTTAATTTGATTGGTCTATTATAGTAAGCAATTTCTGCAGACTAAATATTTAATACCTATTTTAAAATAGTAGGTAATACACCTTTGACCAGAAGAAAGATGTCTAAAAATTAGTGTCTTTCGTGTCCTTTTTAGAATGTGACAAAAATAATTACTTGTGCCAAAGCTATAATTTAAGTCGTAATTACCATAATTTTATTTTCTGTATATTGAGTTCAATAAATAATAACACACTTGATCAACTAATATCATAAAATGTTGTTATTGTCTTTTTTTTGCTATAAAATTCACCTAAATTGTACAGTTATTAAAATAATAATACATGAAACTACACTTACTTAATAATACTTAATTCTTATGTAGACATGTTGTAAACAGAATTTCTTTTACCATAACATATTTTTCAAAATGGATAAGATAATACTCATACAATACAGTACTTCTGAAAAAGTATGCCTGTACTCGTATGTATACAATATTATAGGTATTGGTCAAACCGATAGATACTTAAACAAACACTAACACACTTCTATTTCAGAAAAGCGTCTCTTTAATAAATTTAATTTTGCTGAGACAGAAATTATAAACAGGCATTTGTATATAAAAAAAAGAAACTAAGTACATAGACAAAGACCAGGAATGGAAATTCTAAACACAGCTTATTTAAAAAACATACATTTTCGGATTTATACTGTTTTTTTTTATTTTTTTTGTTTTAAAAGAAATGGAAAATCATAGGCTGAGAAGTATTGTTTTGTAGAGTATAATACTAAATTGATTAGAGCATGTCGAGTAATTTATTTTCGGAATTATATTGTTTTTTTTTATTTAATTTTATAATTTTTTCTAATACTATTTTTATTATAATATAATCTTGGCTACTAAATTATTAGACTTTATGTAAGTTAAACGTAAAGTGATTTTATAAATATTAGTTATATTTACTTGTCTCTCTGCACATTAAACTTTGTGTTCGAGCCTAAAAAAGGTTGGCGTCGCGACGTCTAGGACTTAAGACGCCAAAAACAGGAATTAATAAACAGGATATGTCCGAAATTTCACACATACGTATCTGTTGAGAATCAGAAATGAGAAAATCTTTTTTCTGGGAATTTGGTTGCATTGCGTAGTAGAATGCAGATAATTGTAATAGAAGGATTATCAAGTAATATTACTTGATTAGAAGAAAAATGCAAAAATCTTCACGAAAGCTAGGCCTTTTCAACGTGTGTGAGGGATGATACACCTACAACCCTGCTTGGTTAAATAACGACCAATATTGCCAAATGCATGGAACATTATTTTTATTTAAGTTTTGCTACAAACAGGTATTTTCCAGCAAAAATACAATATTTAGGAAACAAAATGTGTTTTTGAAAAATCAGCATTTCTTTAATTTAAGACATCCTTATGATGATTGATGAGTCATTTAAATAAAGAGTATAAATAACCAACAAGAACAGCAAATCATATAAGCAAATTCGAACATTGACTTCCGTACAGCGTTTTTATTTATAAAAAAAAATGGACAGACCACCACTTAAATATAAACAGTTTGTTCTCTCCAGCTTATTGTTAGTCACACTTTCACATCGTGGACTAGCCGTATTCTGGCGCGATATCAACATTTCTTGGACGAATCCTATATTTATAACTTTTTTTTAGTATAGAAAGTGTAGAAACAACAAGTGTAAATAGTTGTGTAAATAACCTTAGATAAAGATTTACTTGTTTCTATCGATTTGTTGAAAAAAGCTTATTTTATGTGAAGAATATCAATATACACACTAATTTAATTAATTCTTTCTTTATTATCAAGAAACCGACAGCGCCACTTTTATTTTTGAAAAAATTACCTAAAAATAAAGAAGTTTTTCTTTTATTAGTCGTGTATGCCTAAAATAACTAGCCTTCTTAAAGCGTTATGCCCACCTTTATTTTTGAAATTTACATACAAGTATACATTATTTCAAACTTATTTACCACATAAAAACGTCGGCTTCTTTGACTGCGGTAAAGGGATCAAAGAAGCCGATGTTTATGTTGCAAATAAGACAGCCAGGAAAAGATTCTAAAAAATACAAGAAATGAAGCAGCTATTAAGAAAATTATTTACAGATGATTAAATATTTACTGATTATCACAAATATCGCTCCAAAAATTTTATATTGACAAAAATATACCAATGTTGACTAAATTTTTGACAGTATTAGAAAGGAAAAGCCTCATTTCAATTTTTCAAAAAGCAGCTATTAATTTTGATTGGCCTTTCCAATGTTCCCTGAGTACATTTTCAATAAAGTACATATACAGTGTATCCGTAAAGTATGGAATAATTTTATTCTTTCTTAAACCAAAAATATTTACAAAAAAATCTCGGACACGTCGATTTATAATTTTAATTGCACACCTTATCCTTTATTTATTTATTTTGTTATGACCAAACCAAACACCCGGAGAGTCCCGGAGACCCGCAGAGTCCTTGCACATTTAAGCCTTGATATTGGTTATACTGGTTGCATATATTACAGGTATATAAATAAACACATTAATTTTTATGTGGTGTGTTTATTAATATTTATATTTCTTTTATAAGTACCGGCTCTGAAAAATGGAAAACATTTCCGGCCCCTGAATTATAAATAACAGACGTTGGAGCAAAGTGAAATTGGGATCAATTGGCATTTAGAATGCGAGAATTATCATGAAAAATTTAAACTATATTTGGACAAATATTTCCTAAAATTTGCACTCTTTTCTCCTAACTTTCAAATTAAAACTGAAATATTGCTATTTTGAATATTGTTTATCATTTTAAATAAACTTTGTTATCATGCAAGCACCTACTTATCCGATAAAAGATTTATTATACCTATTATGTATTATTATTTTTCATGATACAAACTTATATTGAGTCCAAAACAACAATAATTGAATATTACACGTATTAATATATTTAATATTAGATACTCTTTTATAAAAAAAAAATATTAAAGTGTAACAACACACGTTATTAACAGGTAATTAATTAAACTAAAATATATTGCCCCAAATAACGTATTTATACAGGTATTTTATTCCAAATAGTAACTGGAATCTGTTTCGAGCAAATACATTTTTTATCAACAATATTTATTTTAAATTTACCCATCCCTCTTACTTACCATTGTCCCTATGAAAACTGGTTTGTTCCTTTGTTATTATTACCTATCACTACAATATAAATACATATTCATATTATTTCAAGGCGAATTAAACATCACTTAAAAATCAGTTAAAAATAACACCCACATAATTTAACAACTGAGTTTTTGTATTAACATTTATTTATATAATATCAAACCACTATTTAAAAGAAAAGGGTGTCACTACGAAGCACATGCAGACAAAGAATGACACAAAACATATGATTATTTGTTTGGAAATACAAAGAATACAGGAATAGGAAAAAATAATATCGTCTCCTCAATACCTCCATCTGAGATATAAGACTGGAACCTGATATACTGGAGACCGCTGCCATCTAGGAAACGGAATCTATAATCTCTCATTGGAACCTTCTAAATAGGTTTGAGAACAAAAGAATCACTCTAAAACATAATATTGTTATTTTTAACACCGACTAACAGAGCCGGACTGGGCCAAAGAATTTCATTCGACATTATGTGTGGTGACTGTTAATCCATACAAAGCTGAGGGCCGTAAATGAAAGAAACGGGAATAGCAAAGTTCAAATCGCTTATGTTCGGTTATTGACCACATTCAGTTGAATTAAAAAATAGATCGATTGATTTCACAATTTTTCTCTTAATAATTTATTTTTATACAAGCATCTTATTCAATAAATACTAATCGAGATCCATGATGAGACGTCTTTCGTTTAAAATCGCCATTATCCTGACGGAATGCTTCTTGCCTCAATAACTTGTTTGGAATACATCCAGTAATTACTGTTCCAACAAGTAACAGCAGAGCTTGACTAGCCAATGACCAAAAACATCCCACCCATAGGTTCAAATGACCAAGTCCTACCGCAAAAACCACACCTAGTAATTGTGTCATTGCCAAAAGTATTCCAGCTGTAGTACTCTCTTCGGAAGGAAAAGTCAGTTCCATAGCTAATTCAAAACCTACTGGCATATAAGAATTAGTGAAAAGACTGAAACAAAAGAATGTATAATTATAAACTATTTACTGCTACCACAGAATACAAAAGCAAATGATAACTTTGATTTCGAAATCTGCTGACTGTATCAAGTTTTAATGTGTATATTATAACCTCATTTGAAATGAATAAATACAAAAAATATGATATAATCCGATATCACAATAAGTGGATTGTTTAATAACTAGAGCTGTCCGATGTGCCTGGAGTACAGCCACGGTCTTGCGCTGTCGTCACACGTGCCGATTTAGAAGTGATGTACGCTGCAGTTTTATTTGAAAGGTTAATGCGTGAGGTTGTACCTATAAATTATACATAATGTCAAACGCGCCAAAGGGTAAAAAAACGACCGTACGCGGACACAGTGAATAAATTTATGCAAAATAATTTGTAAAGTTTGCAATCAAGACTTAATGTGCTGGCACAAAACAGGTTGTCGTCGTCATATCAATACCGTGCAACATCAAAATAAAAAATGGCATGCCTTTGACAACTCAGTTTATGTGTAATTTATTGTTAATGTTAATAGCCTGTAATATTCCGCTACACATACTGGATAAACAACCATTTCGGGAGTTTTGGAATAAATACAATCCCCAGGTGAACTACCAAGTCGTACATCGTTATGTAGATATATTCCAGCTGTTCGTGAAGACATTGTAAATAGGATTAAATGTGGATTAAAAAAATACACAGCTCTGGTTATGTATTAACGAGACGACAGATTGTAAAAAAAAAAATTCTATTTTAAATATTATAGTACGTGTACTGGACCCTCTTAAACCAACATTTCCACGGCTTTTTATTATGCTGAATATTTTCAACAAATAAAAGCTGTGATACTACAGTTCAACCCTAATGAGGCTGCAGCTATTAGGGAAAGCCAGAGAAGATTTCAAGGCGTTTCCCTTGAAACAGATTTAAAAAGTATTAATAACAATTATAGGGGACTACACGACGCAATAGAAAAATTGCAAAATAGTTCGTTGTCGTTAGTGGAATCGCTGCAAATAGTGGACGACGTAAAAACACAGCTACAGGCTATAAATGACGCAAAAAAATAATCGCGTTAGTGAAAAAATTCGAGAGTGTATTACAGAAAGATCCTGATTTTAGCAAATTAAGACAAATTTGTGATGGTGCATCTACAACTTCGTTAAGTGAGTTCACAGATTGTTTTACTTATGCCTGTATTACATCCGTAGATGTCGAACGGTCATTTTCAAAATACAAACATATTTTTTTCACCAAAGCGAACATCGCTGACAGAGACAGCTGTAGAAACATACCTGATGCTATTATACTATAGATCTTCCCCACTTTGTGATGACGACAACCAAACTACTTCATAAATCTGTTTAAAAGGGTGAGTTTTATACAAATTTTTATAAAATGTAACATTATTGTTAAAATTTATTTCCATTTAATATACTTATTCAAGTATTATGATATGATGTAAACATATGAGTCATATGACGGCTCTGGCGGCCAGGTGACCTCGGACAGCTCTATTAATAACATCATGCGTGAGTTCCCAACCAGCTATTTGCTTTTAAATTCGTTTTCATGGATGGTAAACTAACCAGTCAGCAATATACCTGAAAATTTTCATCGACATGCAAATGGTCTCAAGGATCAAACCAACCATTTAAACATTTAAATAATTTGTAATTTTCCAACCTGCTATATTTATACATAAATTATTTTTTATAAATGATAAACTAACTCTTCAGTAACGTACCTGTAAATTTTTATCGACTTGCAAAAGTCAAAGCGACCATTTAAACGTTTAAAAAATTTTGTAACTTCCCAACCAGCTATTTGTCCATAATTTTGTTTTGATCGAAAGTAAACAAACTCGTTAGTAATGACCTGCACATTTTCAATGACTTGCAAGGGGCCCCGGGAGAAAAAACAACAATTTACACATTTAAAAAAATGTGTAACTTCCCAACCAGATATTTGTCCAAAAATTCATTTTCCCGTCAGTATGTAAATTTTCATAGACTTGCAAAGGGTCCCAGAAGTTAAAACAACCCTTCAAATATTTTAAAAATTTGTAACTTCCCAACCAACCATTTGCACTTATATTCGTTTTCATTGAGGGTAAACTAACTCGTCCTCTCGTACCTGTAAATTTTCATCGATTTGCAAAGGGTTCCAAGGGTCACAATAACCCTTTTAACGTTTAAAAAATGTGCAACTTCCCAACTGTGGTGGAATTATTAAATTTGAGGGTGGGCCACTGGGTGGACACAAGTATTTCTGCTGGGTCAATAAACATAATATGTGATAATGAATATGATTTTATTTTCGCAAACTTCAATCGTAATTTTTTTTTGCAAAACTTCATTTAGTCTTGATAGTTATATTTAAAATATATGGCATGACTCCAATTGTTAGATACGGCATAACTTATAGGGAGAATTCACCACCCGCCGCTGGACTACATGCCGCTTTTGCAGAGCGCTTGCCGTTTTTTAATTTTTTTTACAGTCGGGACAGCTTAGGTCTGGAAATCAAACAAAACAGTTGAATTTCCCTTCCTTCAGGTACAAGAGGCGGTAAAAATGTTCTTGGTTTATAGGCGGCAAACTTGTAAATGAATTTTTTTGACTACCAGGTGCGGGCACCATGGTGGGCTATAGATTTTTATTTCCTCCACCACATACATGCAATTTTGTAATAACTTACCCAACAATGCCACATGAAATATAAGTAAGCCAAATAGATCTCCATTCTAGTGAATACATTAGAAAAATTATGCTCACTGCAGAGAAAATATAGAGAATAAAGGTTGTTTCCCTAAAATTAAATAATTATCAGTAATGGGTATTATTCAAAAAATAACTGCAATTTTACTTGTATTTGTGAGTCTTATCTAATAGTATCCCAAATAATATTGACCCAATCATTCCAGTAATTATCATTACAAAACCCATCCTCCCAGCATCCTCATTCGCACCCTGTATAAGAAAAGAACCTGTAGAATTCACGGATAATTTTAATTTTTTAAAGCAACGCCAAATATCTTATAAATAGTACTCGTAGAAATTATAAATCCGAACTATCAAAAGTTCCGTCTCAGCACCTGGTATGTTAAAAATGCATTACTGTGTATTAAATAGCCTAATTTTATGAGGTTATAGATTTGTTAAACAAAACAATAGACAATAAATTAAACCGTAAGAGACATTGCAATAATTATTAAATAACAATTCTCATCATCAATGCAAAAGGAAAAGTTATAAAAATTCTGATTGTCCACAAGAATAAAATAATTCACGTCAGTCAAAAATGATTGTGGGTCGTGCAAGTTTATATTTTGGGTTCATTATTTGGTCCGTGGTATTGTTACTGAAAGATGGCAGATGAAAATAAGTAACATGGACCCTTAAAAGAACATATGATAATATAATGAAATATTGAACATTATTACAAGTATTTTGATATATTTACCTCAAAATATTGGAGAATAAACTGATTTAAGAGGGTACCAACTCCTGAAAAAACGGCTAGATTAATTCCATATGCAACCATATGAATAACGAAGGGTTTATTTAAAAACAATTTTTTTATAGAACTAAAAAATGTTTTTGTTTTAAATATTTCCTGGTTCTCTCGAAGTGTGGCTTGGGTAATACTCGGAGGTAATAGTGGTTGCTTCGGAAAATCTAGAAATAAATACCATTGTTAATAATATGATAGGCGATATAGTACACTTATATCAAACTTTATTCTTTTACAAGTCATTCCTCAAAAATATATCTAAACTCTTTATAACGACTTGAGTAAATAAATAAAAATGAACCTAATTTACAAACAGTGGCTTAACATTGGTCCTTCGAATCGGATCTTAATGTTTAGGGTAGTGGACTGTACGGGGGTTGAACACACAATAATTGAACTAATGGTCCACATAAAAAATTACCATAAGTAAAAATGATTTCTCCAAATTATTGATTTCTTAAATAATAAAGATCCAAGTAACTTGCAATAAAAATAAAGACAATAATATTTTGTTATATAAACTTACAAAATATTACAGCTAATGTTACAGGTATCATTGATCCTGCAAGTAACCAACACAGCAAATTTAAACCTGCACCAATATCGTCTAAATTATTAGAATCTTTGACAATCATTGGTGGTAAAATATATCCAATGGCACAACCCATTTGAGTACCAAACACTCCTATAGAACATGACGTTGACACCTGAAATATATAAATAAATATATAAATTTCTACGTCTGTTTTAAATGATGGTTATTAGTACGCACCTCACTGGGTTTAAACCATATGGATGCTATTTTCGGAGGCAAGCATACGATTACAACTTGTGATGCTGAAACGATCGCTTGGCCTAACATAACCACAAAAAACAAGTCGGTTCGAATGGAAAATACTTTTATACCTGTTCCCACTGCTGTACCAATGCATCCTATTAATCCAGCTGTCCGGAGACCCTGGACAAGCAAATAGAAATGATGGATTTTTAGTTTAACTGACATTATACCATTAAAAACTACAGGTATTACAATCCCCTGTATAAAAAAATTCGTTTGCTGCATGAAGTTGCATACTTGGAGAGAATGGATATTCACCAAATACTCGGAATATAGAGAGATTAACTTCTGCTTCCGGAAAAAGTCTAACTTTTCTATTGGGGTTTGAACCTGGTACCCCGAATTCAGAAGCAGGTGCATTTACTTCTCGTTCACAAAGTCATTAAGACCGAGAAAAAATATCAAGATATAGGGTAAGGGCCCCGATTTTGGCCACATGATACATATATTTCTGACACTACTTATCTGCTAATTATTGACTACCTACACCCCAGTAACAATTTCAATTTTGATATGCTCTATAAGTTATCTTCAAAGCTTTTAAACGTAAATCTAGAGAAGAGTTACATGCCCTTTTTTGAAACTACTATTAAAACTTTCAAGTTTTAATGAATCACCCAAATTTTTACCCCTAGAGTATCTGAAGAATATTACAAAACCATATTAAAACTTAAAAGGCACACAGAAATGCTGAGCGGAAGTTTTTTATTTGATGAAGGAAGCATAAATGCAAATATGGCGACTATTAAATGGAACAGACAAATGACAGGCTATGATAGGCTATCATTTGTCTGCTCCATAACCTATGGCATACTGAGGAGAACTAATAAGTTCGAAACCGGTCTATGTCTAGTTAGGGATTGACAAATGATGTTGGCTACAGATCTATCATGATTTGAGGATATAATCCAATGCAGGTCGGGGTATTTGCCCGCTGAGTAATTGTTTCGTTCAAATCATATTTAATAACAGTAGTTTAGTCCACCTAGGCTAGAGGTCGCCGCTCTCGATACTTGCCTCGCCAGTCGCTATCCACCATAGAGACATCTATGATGTCGGTCGGATAGTAGCATTTGGACCATATGAGAAGTTTCACATACCTCTCACCACTACTCAATTTACCTTTGTCAGTATATGACTAGCAAGTTGGCCACTATCATTTGTCTGTTCCATAACCAATGGCATACTGAGAACTAATAAGTTCGAAACCTGTCTTTAAGTATGTTGATTTGTTCTTGTAGAATTATATTTTAAGCCTTATTGGCCTTATTATAGTATATAATACAGCCTCTTTAAAACCTAAAAAGATGTTCCAATTAGAGCGCAATATTTCAAAGTTCAATAAATCATGGTTTTCTGTAGCAAAGTATTGAAATATTTATTGAGTTATAATGTGGACATTTGGGAGTTATGTGGGGAATAACACATCTGGTAAATTGCCGCCACGGCTTTGCTGGCACAAGCATACTCTTTTGGTGAAATTTTGAATAACGGTGTTGCACATATATGGCGATATTTCGTTGATATAGTGTCTAATATCGGCCTTCAATGCTTCGGTGATCGCGGGCTTGTTGGCATAAACCTGTGACTTCAGATAACCCCACAGCCAAAAGTCCAAAGGTGTTAAATCGCAAGAACATGGCGGACAATTCTGGTCACCAAACCGAGAGATGACACGACCAAGAAAAGACTGGTGCAAGACCGTCAATGTTTCACGGACGGTATGGCAAGTGGCACCGTCCTGCTGAAACCACATGTCGTCGAGAGAAATATCTTTCAATTGAAGCACAAAAAACTGCATTACTTGCCACGTCTTCGAAGAAAAACGGCCCAATGATTCCTCCAGACCACAATGTACACCAAACATGTTTTGGATGCATTGCTTTCTCATAAATCAGTCGTGGATTTTCTGAGCCCCAAATGCGGCAGTTTTGCCTAATAACGAAGCCATCAGGGTGAAAATGGGCCTCATAACTGAAAATGATTTTGTTCGTAAAATCGACCTTCACTTCTTGTTGTTCAAGGATCCAATTGGTGAACTCTCTTCGCTGTGCATGGTCTGTTTGCAGAAGTTGTTGAGTCAATTGGACTTTGTAGGCATGGAGATGCAAATCTTTAGTAAGAATACGCTGAAGAGTAGCTGTTGCGCTCTCGCAAACTGCCGTTATGTTTTGTTTTGAACGACCTCCATGAGCTCGTGTCGTGTGTTTCACATCATTAACCGAACCGGTACTTTCGAATTTTTCGAATATTATTTCACAGTAGATGAATGAGGAATGTTATTTCGACCGAAATTTGGACGCACTTTATGAATCGTGGCAATCAAACTTTCACCATTTTGATAATAATGTTTGACAATCAGAACGCGTTGTTATATCGTGTTTTATCTGCACGTTTACTAACTCCCATTTGTCTCCTATCGACTTGGAATGTCATAATCTTGTGACATCATGACAGCCAAAGTGGTGCGCTGTAATTGAAACACCTCATATAAACTTGGTACCTGGTACCTGGATAACAGAACCTAAGAATTCAGTTTTCCATGATGCTGCACACGTCTACTCTACGCGCCTCCGCCGTTTTTTATCCAGTGCATTAGTTTTACTAATGATATTATAAAACACTGCATTCTGGACAAAGGAAAACCAAACCCTTTTATGCTTAAAACTAATGTATTACATACTTTTGCCTGCTTCACTGAAACTCTAAAAAGTTGTTAGTTTTATGAAAGTTTGACCTGAAGCTTAGTGATCTCAAAGCATATTAGATTTATAGCCTGGCATTAACATTAGCAACCACCCCAAGGTAATTTTAAAAAAAAACAACTCGTCCGAAATTTTCAATAAAATTAAATCTTCCTATCTTGGATTTAACAGCTATAGAGTTAATTTAAAGGCAATAAAGACTAAAATACATATATAATTTAATGTGATGTAAGGTCTTGGAGGAGTTTTTAAAACTTCCTTTAAGACAAAACTATCTTTAAGTGCACCTGGCATATAATACATCTGGTATAAATCACTAATTTATGAGCAGCAAAACCTAAATAAATTTAAAAGGCGTTTAAATTGTTTCTTGGGACAATACTGTATAAATACAATTGAAATTGTGTTAGTTATTTCAAAATATTCTTACCATTTTGTCAATGACATATGAAGCAGGAATAACAAAAACTGGATACAATGCCATGTACACAATCGAAGTCCAGTCTACCGCCAAAGAACTGACATTGTAATATTTTACAACAATATGCGTAATGCTTGAATATACTATCCATTGAAGAGCATTAATACTCGCATATATCATAAATATTATGAGTATGATCCATCGTCTTTTATATGCCTTTATTTTTGGTTTAGGTGCCTTTTGTTCTTCTATTAGTTTTACATCAACTTTTTCGTCTTTTTCCATTTTTTTAGCTACTCTATCTATCGAATACTAAATGCCTTTATTAAAGATTAAAATTGTAAATTGATAAACTTACATTTACGAAATTTCTCAGTTAAATTGTTACACTTCGACTATTCAACGTGGAACCCATACAGGTTTTTCTAAGATAGGTAATCTAGGAGTCTAATGTACTTAATCCTTTTATTGTAAGAATAAATCTTTTGTTTATTTTATTCAAAATTGTGATCATGAATAAGACTTTGTGACTGCAACCTTAATCTAACATTTAATTATTAAAATTATTAAAGATATTACAAATAAAAACTGTGTAAAGGTTCGTAGACTTACACTAACATTATTCAAAGTAATAAGAAATTAAATAAAATTTGTAGTGGAATTTTTGTTTAATTATTCCTTTGTCTATTTTAAAATGCTATAAATTCTGTCATATTACATGTAATCCGATTATTCTAAGTATAAAGGCCCTTTTACACGGTCAGTTCCCTTTCAGTTTCAGTTATTTCAGTTAAATGATCAGTTCAAATATGATAATTTAATCGTTCAGTTCAACATTTACACATCAGTTTCAACTGGGAACTGTCGACTGAATTAACCATGTAAAGGGCCCTTTAATTAGAAGTGATATTTGCTTTGGAGCTATATTGTGGGGTATATTGTTTTTCATACACAAATTTCGTGGATATTAATTACAAGCTTAAATTAAATGAAGCAACGCCTAATAATGACTCGATAAACTAATAATAACAGTAATGTTGGTTTCTCTGGACATTAAATTTTCACGAAATTTACGATATAACGACATTTTCTCTGAATAGCAAAATATGGTTAGTGGTTAGTTTTTAACAACCCTATACATACTACATTTTTAAGTATATTTGATTGCAGTTTATATCACGTCTCAGAATAAACAAAACTTCGAAAAATTTATTAAATATTCGAGTATTTTGCACTAATATCGTGTTTAGTTATTCACAGATTATACTATCGAAGTGTAATTAAAATAAATATTATAAAATATTAGAACAATCCAAAAATTTACAAATAATACGCTAAGTAAATACATCCCTATTATTATATTTACCATATGATTATAAACCTTAAATTATACTATATCAAAAGATAACATTAATGAAAATATCTATACCCTATATCAATTGATATAATAATTTACTTTTCGAAAGGAAAGGTAATATCCAAAACAAGAAATATATTTAATAAAATCTTATACATTATTGCTTCGTAAGTAGCATTTTTCGACAAAAAAAATAATAAAAAAATTATTGGGTATTAATAAGCATTCTTTCAAACCTAACATGATATTAATAGTAATAAATACCTATAGTTTTTTATATTTCATGCTGTCATTCTTATCTGAATGCGCTAATATAAAAGTTTTAGTTACATAATAAATGGATTACGATTAGTAATACTTCCAATACATTTTATCATCGAAACTATTATAACAACTACTCAATCTAGGAGCAAGAATTATATATATATATATATATATATATATATATATATATATATATATATATATATATATATATATATATATATATATATATATATATATATATATATATATATATATATATATATATATATATATATATATATATATATATATTGATTTAATCGTAAAAGTCTCCAGATGATGCCAATTTACTATTAGAGAGATATAGAACTATACTTTGTTGTTTACATCTTTGCGCATACGTCACAATTACAAACTGTATGAAGTAAATAAATTGAAGGTCGACTTTACTTTTGAGCAGAGGCATGTACTGGAAAACAATATTTTTTATATATTCCAACACTAAGATAGGGAATACCCTAAATATCACCGGCCGTCACTGAATACTTGTCAATACTCGAAGGTAATTTTCAAGTAGCTACTTATATAATGTCAACAATATAATTGTAAAACTATTACGACGCCGCTGAATCAAGTGACATACAAGCTGGTCAATGTAGCTGAGACATAGGTTCATAATCGTGTCTTTGTTTATTAACTTATCGGTCAGAGGTCTTATCCTGCCTAGACATACGTATCTCTATATTTGGTTATCGGATAAATGCATTGCTGCGGACGCAGGTCGTAACTAATTTGATACACACGCAATGATCCAAACAACAAAGTATGGTAATTTGCGATGCATTGTTTGAGAAAAAGTAACCAGTGAAACAATTTTATTAAGTTCTCAATTACATTACAACATATTATTTACATTCATCAAACGTTATCATTAGAAGATAGTTTTATTTCAAGTATGTTCTTTTTAAAGGCTTCTTGTCTCTTCTTTTCATTAGGAACTAGTTGAGTCAAAATAGCTCCAATTAACAGCAGAGTTGCTTGGCTCCCCAAAGCCCATAGTGGTCCCAATCTATCATTTAATTTTCCAAGAGCTAATGTAATGAAAACTCCCAAGGCTTGGGTCATTGCATTTAACAAACCTGTAGTAGTACTTTCGTCTGATGGGAAAGTTATTTCTATGGCGAACTCGAATCCCACTGGCATATAGGCATTAGTAAAAAAATCTAAAAATATTCATGAGAATTAAACACAATGTAAAACAACTAACATACGTCCTGTGTGAAGGCAGTTCGTTAAATAAACCGCAAGTGTAATATTTATAATCTAAACGACCTGTGTCTAGCAAACATGTTTCTGATTTTGTCAGTTTGCTTACCCAACAATCCCTGCGGTCAGATAAGCCAGCGTTTTGATTTTCAACTCTAGTGTTACCATAAAAGCTGCTACACTAACTGCAGACATGTAATAAATAAAGACTGTAGTTTCTCTAAAACATTTAAAAAAGTATCAAAACATATGTTATATTAACTTGTTAATTACTTGAATTTATGTGTTTTGTCCAAGTAAATCCCAAACATAATAGATCCGACCATTCCACAAATTACCATTAAAAGACCCATTCGTCCTGCATCTTCCTCTGCATTCTAAAAATATTAATTTCGTGTAAGATAAAATAAAAATAATGTCCCTAAAGATGTTTTCGGTAGTTTTCAGCATGACAGTGCTAATGAAAAAATGAAAAACTTAACTCGAATTTTTTGATTTTTTGGAAATTTAATGATATAAACTGTCCTGGTAACGATTGGTATATGACATGTATTTAATTAGATAATACTTAATAACTTATGTCCGATTCTGCCTCGTTAAAAAAGATCCAATTCGAGAGTATTAATCTTTTTCTAAAAACTTCTTTGCGTTAATTATATATAATTACTCTTAGTAGTAGTAGCTACTTATTTTACTAGGCAAGTAGGCCACAATGGGCCCTTTTTACCTAGGGACCTACAGTTTAGCGTGGACTCCGAACCACGGTCTTCGACTGTCAACTAACTCACCGCCTGGGCCTGCCCGCCTGCACCGCTTGCACAGTGGCAAACCTCCTGGGTAGGCTTCTCCGACCCTCCACCCGGGCTTGCCTCTCCGCCTGCATCAGGCTAGCGGCCTTCCCGGAATTGTCTGTTGACAGCCTACCGACTGTTAGACGACGAGCTATCGTTCATTCATCCAATTGCCGGACTCGATCAGTGCTGCTTAACTTCACTAATCGAATATCGGAAATTAAACGGATGTCCATACCTCATCCCCTAATTACTCTTAAATCTCAGACAAATGTAGCTGAAATTATTGATTTAAAATTATGCACTCTAAGAAACTATTAACAACTAAATATTACAGAATAAAATTAAAAAATATTTACAGGAAAATACTGCAGAATAAACTGGTTCAAAAATGTTCCAATAGCCGCAAATACTCCTATATTTATTCCATATGCAAGCATATGAAGAATAAAACCATTCTTCTTAAGTAACTTCTTAAATAAAGTCAAAAATTCACTAAACGTAGGAGGCGGTTTCTTTCGTTCTTCTGCTTGGGTAATACTTGGAGGAAGAGGTGGCTGGCGAGGGAAGTCTAAGAAATTTAAAAAAGTACTTTAATTCTTATTCTTAAATATAAGCAAGCAAAATCGTCACAGATATGAGTGTTCAGTGAACCAGTCCAATGAATGCTAGCAATCTAATGAAAACTGACAATGGGCATTTCCCACATATTTTTTTATTTGTTTATTAGATAGTTGTTTACGCGCCTGAAATTATAGGAATTTTAATATATTTGTTTTTCTTGGTATGCCTTAAAAAAAAAAAAACTTGCGCTACGAGCTCGAGTGATAAGCATAGGGGACTAGTGGACAGATAGAAAACTAGCACGTTCGCGATTGCACGCCTATTAACGCATTTTTCAATAATTTTATTATTTTTACCTGTGTATGTGATAAGGAGTGAGTTTTCAATTAATCAATTTTCTCACATTGCATTATTAGATAATAATTTAAAGTGTATGAAACTTCAAACTTCCCTTTATCCCTATCCTCTCCCTTTCATACTAAAATCGACAGTGGAAGATACCAACTCACACAAATTTGGTAAGTTTTCAAACATTTGAATTATTATTTTTATAGATTTGGTTTAATACAGTTCACTTAATTAATTTAAAATTGGACGCACCCGCTGAATCGGCTTAGGCCCCTTCATTTGGTCGCTTCGTTTCGGATCATAGCTGGCAGACTTTTTATTAATAGTTTTTTTGCTCACTGTGGTTCGCTTCTTATCATATACACATTCTTGGGTTGGTTATTTTCGCACATTTCTGTAGTTTTATTTAGGTACGCTTAATAATTTATGCATAATATATTGTCTTGAAAAATTATTTACAAAATTTACCGATATCATATTCATTGCCGCCTTTTGATTTATTAAAAATTATTCATTTAATAATATTATTTCCTAACATTAGCTATAATTACTACACAAACACGTTTAGTATCTTTTTTTTATTATTATACTTTATTATTTGGATATTTTTTGTAAAATTTTTGGCATAAAAACTGGTCGAGTATTTCGCAATGCCGCCAAAAAAATGATGCACAAAACCTAGAGGCAAGACTCAATAAACTTCTAGCTAAAAAAGAAACTTATTTTAACAAAATACAACTGTTATATGATTTATCAAAAGACTTAAAAAATCCTATTATTTTAGAGAAATTTAAAATTCAATTAAATACTTTGGATGAAACATTAGAGTTGTTTAAACAAACTATAGAAAATATTAATGATGTAAATGTCGATATAGATCCCGATTATAGATTAAATTACCAGCCATTAGAAATGATAGACACATTATATTGTCATATAAAAGAGGCAGCTAAAATTTTAGATAATCACCAGGTTTCACAAAATAGACAAACAGCTGATGAACCAGCTGTCGCTAGACTAAAAAAATTAGAAGTACCCGAATTTAATGGCGATCCTAAAAGATGGCCGATGTTTTTTGAAACGTTTAAAAGTCTTGTGCATAATAATTCAAATTTAAATAATACAACTAAGATGCATTACTTGGCAGGCGCTTTAAAGGGTAGAGCCTTAGATGTTTGTGCCAGTGTCGTACCCACTCCCGAAAATTATGTAGTTTTTTGGGAGACATTAGTAAGTAAATACCAGGATGACCGCTTACTAGCTGATATTTATTTTAGTCAAATGTTAGATTTTAAAACAGCTCATCAAGAGTCCGCCGCTTGTCTTAATAATTTTTTAGAAAAATTTGACACCTCTGTTAATGCCATTAAACATTTAAATATCCCAGATTTGCTGGATTTTTTTATAGCCTCTTTAGCGCTCTCAAAGTTAGACAGCCAAACGCGAAAATTATTTGAAATGTCGAAACACTCGGAAATTCCAACTTATAAAGAAATCATAGACTTTGTTAAAAATCAAAGAAAAGCACTTAGTAGCCTTTCAAAAAACAATCAAACTAGTTTTGTAAAGCAAAATAATAGTGGCAATAGTACTTACAGATCAAAATCTGTTCCGCATTCATTTGTTACAAATAATAGTGGTGGAGAAAATAAAAAACTATATAAAAGTTTAACAGGGAATTGCACCATATGTAAACAGTTACATTCAGTTTTTCAATGTTCTGATTTTTTGAAACTTACACCTCGCGAAAGATATAGTTTGGCAAAAAGAGAAAAAATTATGCTTAAATTGTTTAAGTTCGATTCATAGAATTGCCGATTGTAAATCAACAAACGTTTGTAGTATTTGTCGTTTTCGTCATCATTCATTGTTACATTTTGACAAATCATGTTCCAATACTAATAATAATAATAATAATAATGTTCGCGAGAACTTATCTCTCGACATAGCTTCTAGCAGTCAATCCCCGATAGATGAGCATATAAATCCCCCAAACAACTTTTGTTCAACGTCAAGTAACAAAATTACGCAAGATTATACAACTTTACTCTCGACAGCAGTTGTCAACATAATGTCTGTCTCGGGCGAATATAAAACCGCGCGTTTCTTGATAGACACTGGCAGTCAAGCACATTTTATCACTACAAAATGTTGTCAACGGCTCAAATTACCCTATCAAAAATATCGCTCCACTGTTAATGGAATCGGTGGTCATCAAAATATTTTAGGTTACGTAAACTTGGTTTTAAGTTCACGATTTGATTCTAGTATTCAATACCCTATTTACGCTTTAGTGATTGACAAAGTAACGGATCGACTTCCAACCACGAAAATACCAGTTAAATCGCTTAGCTATTTACGTCATATCCAATTAGCGGATGAACAATTTTATGAGCCCTCAAAAATTGACGGTATCATTGGAGCCAGTTTATTTTTACACATTTTAGGCAACAGTAAAGTAGTTGGCCCACCTAATTTGCCAATGGCAGTACAAACTAGTTTAGGTTACATTGTAATGGGGAACGTACCCACGCCTACAATAATGGAAGTCGCAAATTCACAAACATTTTGTTCAATAATAAAACCTTCTTTAGAACAAATTTTACACAAATTTTGGGAAATTGAGGAGATACCGGCGCCTCCTGTGCTCAATCAAGAAGATGCCGAATGTGAAAACATTTTTATAACCACTACCACTCGCGAAGAGACCGGTCGATTTACAGTAGCACTTCCTTTCAAGGAATACCCGCCTGTGTTAGGAGACTCCTTTGCCTTAGCCTGCAAAAGATATCACTATCTCGAAAATAAATTTAAAAATGACCCATCTCTTAAAAATAACTATAATGAAGTTATTAAAGATTATATAACTCAAGGTCACATGACCCTAGTCTCCTTAGTTCTAGATTATCAATTGGATAATAGCGCATATTATATTCCGCATTTTGCGGTGTTAAAAGATAGTGTAAGCACACCTGTTCGTATCGTGTTTGATGCCTCCGCAAAAACATCAAATTCACGTTCGCTAAATGATACCTTATATTCCGGTCCAAAATTGCAAACAGACATTTTTAAAATTTTACTTAACTTTAGATTGTTTGAGGTTGCTATGATTTCCGACATACGCCAGATGTACCGAAATATTCGTGTATGTCCGGACCATCGCAAATTTCAAAGGATTTTGTGGAGATTTTGTCCTGAAGAACCATTAGCAATTTATGAACTAACTACCGTAGTATTTGGTTTAAAATCATCGCCTTTCGCCGCCTTAAGGACAATTAAACAATTAGCTAGTGACGAGGCCGATAAATTCCCTTTCGCGTCTAAAGTCGTTGAAACCGATCTGTATATAGACGACCTAGTAGTCAGTGTTCCGGCGGTACCGGAAGCAATAGAGCTTTATCATCAACTAGTAAGGTTGTTTTCCGCCGGAGGTTTCGAATTAGTTAAATGGAGCACAAATTCGCGGGACTTATTACAAATAATTCCTAAAAACATTCGGTTATCATCGACAATAGAATTTAACGAGCCTCCTGAAATTAATTGCTCACTGAAAGTTTTAGGGTTGCAATGGAACCCTTTAACCGACACATTTTCATTTTCGGTAAATATACCAAGCAAAATTTGTACAAAAAGAAATATTTTGTCAACTTTAGCCCGCATTTGGGATCCATTGGGGTTTTTATCAGCTGTTACGTTTGTCGCAAAACTTCTTATAAAAGAATTGTGGATTTCTAAAATTGACTGGGATGAAGAGCCGCCAATAAATATTAAAAAACAATGGTTAAATTTTTATGATGAGCTTCCTCTCTTATCGCAATTTCAAGTCTCGCGTTGTATGGGAGCTTTAAATAACAGTTCTTGCGCAACCCTTATAGGATTTGCAGACAGTTCATTAAAAGGTTACGGAGCTATGGTTTATATTAAATTAATTGGACCTGATAATAATATTAAGGTCAACTTAATGTGCGCAAAAGCAAAAGTTGCACCTTTGAAAATTTGTACGATAGCTAAACTGGAACTTTGTGCCTCAGTTCTTTTGACAAAATTAATTAAATCAATCGTAGATACATGTTCATCTCGCATTAAAATAGAAAAAATTTTCGCACTGTCCGACTCAACAGTAGTTTTGCACTGGATTAATAGTTCTCCACATAGGTGGAAAACTTTTGTTGCGAATAGGGTTGCTAGGATTCAGGGGTCTATCCCCTGCGCAAGATGGTATCACGTAGAAAGTGAGAACAATATAGCTGATTGTCTTTCACGCGGATTAACACCGGCGCCTTTTATCGAACACTCCGCTTGGCTCTCCGGTCCGCACTGGCTTAAGTTAGAAACGGACAAATGGCCTATCCAACACGTCGCTGAAAATAATTCGCTCACAAGCGAAGAAAAAATTACTGTCGTCCTGCCTACTATTGTTGACGAGTACAACCCGTTACGTAATCTTATGTTGAGGATATCTTCTTGGTCGAAACTTTGTAGAATTACGGTGTACGTACTTAGATTTGTAAAATTATTGCCAATTAGACAAATTATTTGTGCATCAGATTTAGAAAAGGCCGAGCTGGTGCTCATAAATATTGTACAAAAATTACATTTTGCTAAAGAATTTGCCCTGTTAGAAAACAACCAAATTTGTTCCAAATCACTACGTCACTTAACTCCTTTTTTAGAGAAGGGGTGTATTCGAGTGGGTGGTAGGTTGTCAAACGCCCAAATCAGTTATGATACAAAGCATCCACTATTGTTGCCAAAAAAAGATCACCTGGTTAATATTTTAATTGATCACTTTCACCGTTTGTACTTACACACTGGTCCACATTTATTATTATCGCTCCTTCGACAACGATTTTGGATATTATCTGCTCGGAATATTGTTCGCAATCGCATTAAAATGTGTAATTACTGCTTTAAATGTAAACCTAAAGCCACATTTCCGCAAATGGCTGATTTACCCGCTTCTAGAGTGGCTGAAGTAAAATGTTTCCTAAATTGTGGGGTGGACTACGCAGGTCCGATTTATCTTACTTTAGGACGCCGTAGGGGCATTAAAAGCCAAAAAGCGTATATTTGTCTGTTCGTTTGTCTGTCGACGAAGGCGCTGCACCTAGAATTAGCTTCTGATATGTCAACTGCTACATTTCTTGGATGTTTCAAACGTTTTATTTCTCGTCGCGGACCAATATGCTCGATTTCTTCCGACTGCGGTACAAATTTTATTGGGGCAAAAGCTGAGCTTGACCAAATTTACAATTTAATTCAATCTAGTGAATATATCAATACTATAGGCGCAGAACTAAGTTCACATAAAATAGAGTGGAAATTTAATCCTCCCTCCGCACCTCACTTTGGAGGCATCTGGGAGTCAAATATCAAATCAGTAAAAACACATTTGTATAAAGTTCTAGGTAATCAAATTCTTACGTTTGAGGAATTCACAACCATTTTAACACAGATTGAAGCTTTGTTAAACTCTAGGCCACTATGTTGGTTGAGTAGTGATCCCTCTGAACCAGAGGCTCTAACCCCCGCACATTTTCTTACATTGACCCCATTAAAGTCACTACCCGCATTTGATTTCTCTGAAATAAAACCAAATTTACTTTCACGCAAAGACTTGCTCGATCAAATGGTGCAGTCATTTTGGAAAAGGTGGCGGGTGGAATACTTGAACAGTTTGCAAAGTCGCCAAAAATGGAATAGTCCAACTTGTCCCGTAACAAAAGGGACATTGGTGCTTATTCAGCAGGATAACATACCGCCTCTTCAATGGCCGTTAGGTGTTATTGAAGAGGTTTTTCCAGGCAAAGATGGTGTAGTTCGTGTTGCGCTTGTAAGAGCTAAAAACACCACTTGCAAACGACCCATCATTAAGTTATGCCCTTTGCCTAATCAGTAAAATTCTCCATTAATATTATTTTTTTCTCTCATTTTCTATTATGTTAAGTTTCACAATAATTTTTTTTTTTTTTTTTTTTTTTTTATTTTTATATTTTTGTCTAGGGTGCATTTGAAAATAATTTTTCAAGGCCGGGAGGATGTTTACGCGCCTGGAATTATAGGAATTTTAATATATTTGTTTTTCTTGGTATGCCTTAAAAAAAAAAACTTGCGCTACGAGCTCGAGTGATAAGCATAGGGGACTAGTGGACAGATAGAAAACTAGCACGTTCGCGATTGCACGCCTATTAACGCATTTTTCAATAATTTTATTATTTTTACCTGTGTATGTGATAAGGAGTGAGTTTTCAATTAATCAATTTTCTCACATTGCATTATTAGATAATAATTTAAAGTGTATGAAACTTCAAACTTCCCTTTATCCCTATCCTCTCCCTTTCATACTAAAATCGACAGTGGAAGATACCAACTCACACAAATTTGGTAAGTTTTCAAACATTTGAATTATTATTTTTATAGATTTGGTTTAATACAGTTCACTTCATTAATTTAAAATTGGACGCACCCGCTGAATCGGCTTAGGCCCCTTTTTTTTTTTTTTATTTTGGGATTAGAAATTTTTTTTTTTGTTGGGTTTTTGGGGGGGTGGAGGGGAGGGGAAAAAATTATAATAAAATTTTTAGGATTCTTTTCTTGTATGTCGTCGGGGGGGGGGGGGGGGACAGGGCCAGAAGGCGGAAGAAGGGGGGGGGGGGGAGGGGGTGTTTTTTTTTTTTTTTTTTTGGGGGGGGGGGGGTTTGGTTTAAATTTTATTTTAAAATTTAAAACATTTATTTTTTTTTTTTTGGATGGGGGGGCAAAATTTTTTTTTTTTCCTGTTTTTAACTTTTGGAAATTTAAATAAAAAACAAATCCGCAGAAATCGGATTATTGGTTGTTGTTTTTATTTTTTTTTCTTTGCTGTTACGAAAGCGACGATTGAAAATAAATATTAATTAATTAATATAATCATTAATCATTCTTATTTATTTTTAAAAAATATTAACGTTTTAAAAGAATTTAAATTATAAATAATGAATAGCAATAGTAAATCAATAACAGAATCATTTTCTTCTCAATTCATTAACTGGAATATAAATCTTAATAGAAACGACCAAAATAGTCACAATTATTGAAAATACCTATATGTATACAATATATACATTAAGTTCAAAATTACGTAAATACTTATCTTTTATTTTGTATCCAAATTAAAATAGTCTAGACAATGTTTGATATAACACAAAAATTATTGTACAATTTCACGAAATCGTTCAAAATCACAAATATTCTCAAATAGTTTTCGGCTACCAAAACTATATAAAGAAAATATGGCCCATAGGTTCGGCCATATCACAGGGTGCATTATTTCATTAGTTGATTAATTGGCGAAATTAATCCAAAGTTTAATAATTTTTCTTGTAGGTAGTTATTTTTTTTTAATCCAATTACTTATGGATACTGATTACATAAAAGAGTGTAGACTCATATACAATAAAGAGAACCTCAACTTTTAATATAGTGGAACATCCCCATTACTACTATTTAGCAGTGAATGTTAGTAACAATTAGTTGGTAATTTTCACTAGTAACTGTTGGCACTCACTGATTCTACTGGGTGTATAGTTAGGTTAGGGAATATTATTAAAATTATTTTTAATACTTACAAAATATTATAACTGTAGCAACGGGAACCATATAGATAGTTAAAGACCAACATAGTTGCCTTAAATTGAATCCTATTAATAACAAGTCATCATGATTTTTTACTATTGCCGTGGGAAATACAAATCCCAAAGCGAATCCTAACTGAGTTCCAAAAACGGCTAACGAGCATGCCGTTGAAACCTAAAATACATTTTTTGAATAACAGCAAAATTTTATAATACTAATATGATGAGATTAAGTCATATAGTGGAGGATTATATTTTAATCGTTAATTAAATACTGCTTAATTATAACTTAAAACCGTTTTCTTGATACAAATATACATTGCGATATAAATATATTTTGCTAAAGTTAGAAGTTAACTAAGTAATAAACATATACCTGATAATTCTGGAAGATTATAGAAAAATCTGATGAAAAACTATACCTAATCGTGCTCTATAAGAATTGTTAGACTATCTAAAGAATTACTTTAATAAAATATGTTGGTCAAGAAAAATATACTGACTTTAATTTAAAAACAATTTAAGTTCCTCTTCTTGGTAAAAGTTAAAACATAGAGTGGAATGAAAAAGAATATTAACTGAAAATTTTTTTGCTAATTATTATTTACTAACTTTTACAAATCTTATCACAGATAAGTATAACATATATCTTTTTAAACAATTATTTTCCCGGCTATTTGCCAAAACGCTGAAACTTGGATTACAAAAAAGATAATATGCACATTATGTTCAGTATAACTGACTCAATAATGTTATTGTATTGTGTGTGAGTGTCAACTGGTGAGTACTTTGTGTTTTATTTATTTTTGGTTTTACTAGACAGAATAGTTGAAATTAAAAATAACATTATTGAGTCAGTTGTACTGAACATAATGTGCATATTATCTTTTTTGTAATCCAAGTTTCAGCGTTTTGGCAAATAGCCGGGAAAATACTTGTTTAAAAAGATATATGTTATACTTATCTGTGATAAGATTTGTAAAAGTTAGTAAACAATAATTAGCAAAAAATTTTCAGTTCATATTATTTTTCATTCCACTCTATATTTTAACTTTTACCAAGAAGAGGAATTTAATTTGTTTTTAAATTATTTTATTTGACCCTAAGGGGGAATTTCCACTATATAATTTCAATTATTCTGTTCTCTGAAGCCATTAATGTTTATTACATTAAGGTTTACAAGTTTGGTTACTTTGGATTCTTTAAATGTGCTGGCTACCCTGATGAAGCGATGCAAGCAGAAACACGTGTCGGTGGATATTTTAAAGTTTTTTAAAGTGAGTGTCAACTGGTGAGTACCTTGTGTTTTATTTATTTTTGGTTTTACTAGACAGAATAGTTGAAATTAAAAATAACATTATTGATTCAGTTGTACTGAACATAATGTGCATATTATCTTTTTTGTAATCCAAGTTTCAGCGTTTTGGCAAATAGCCGGGAAAAAATTGTTTAAAAAGATATATATTATACTTATCTGTGATAAGATTTGTAAAAGTTAGTAAATAATAATTAGCAAAAAAATTTTCAGTTAATATTATTTTTTATTCCACTCTATACTGACTTTACATAAAACAAAATTGCTTCTATACCTTTAGACTCCTTATCATATTCCATTGCCAATATATTTTTTTTGATATATAGAAAATATTATTACTAATGACTTTCCCTATTGTGTTTAACATAAAATTGCGAATAATGTCTTCCTGTAGCACAGTTTATTTAGGCTTGCCTCTCAATGAGAGATTATAGGAAAACCATACCAGGGCTTGTCTATGTCTACAACTATAACAATAATTTGAACTTGCCTCACTCGGTTTAAACCAAACTACTGCAATTTTTGCCGGCAAACATAATACAAAAACCTGGGCTGTAGAACCAATAGCTTGCCCTAGTAAAACCACGTAAAATAAATCTGTTCCAATCGACAACACTTTAACTCCCGCTGCCAACGCCGTTCCTAGTCCACCTATTAGAGCTGCCACACGCAATCCCTAAAAATAATAATTGAAGTGTAGAAGGCATTTATTTCTGATTTGTCATAAATATTTAAAATATTAGCCGTGGTGTGATACTTAAAACACTTTTCATCCATCCAGTTATAATAATGTAAAAATTTAATGATAATTCGAAATGGCAAAGCCAGGTCCTTCCTTTCAGTGGATTTTGTTCAAACTTAACAGGCTTTCAGAAGAATTTTTTTGTCTTATAGCAAATCGTCTTTGTGGTAAAATCTACCCTTCACAATATATGAATAAAATTATAGACAAGCTATATTTTTAGAGAAAAGTGATCTTTGCATCTACGTCAAATTCAAAAATTCATTTTAGATTCATAAAAAGTGTTTCTTTATCATTTACCAATGAAATCTCTGGTTATATTAATTTCAATAACATCAGTTTTTAACACCCTGTATATATTTTTACAAGAATCGAATTAAACCTAAGCAAATATTACCTTCTTGTCAACTACATAAGACACAGGAATAACTATTACTGGATAAATTGCCATGTAAATTATAGAAGTCCAGTCTACAGCCAGCGAGCTAACATTGTAATATTTTTTAACAATGTTAGTAATAATAGAATATTCCATCCATTGAAATGAATTTGCCGCTGAATATAAAATAAAGATAATTAGAATCAACCATCTTCTTTTGTATATTCTAATAGAGTCTTTTGGATTTCTTTCAATCAAATCATTACTTTCTGCAGGTAACATTTCGTCACTAACCATATCCGCTAACCTAAAAAAAAGTCTAATTATGTATTACTGTCTATATTAAAAAAGTACTATTTTCTAAGTAAAATAACTGTCAACATTTTACCTTACCTTACGAATTTTTAATAATACATTCTGCTTATATTTGTATAAGATCCAGATAAAAGAGAACAATACGCAATTGCTGTATTTAACATTAAGGGATTTCTTTCTGTTAGAACAGCATAAAAACATACTGATAGGACCTCAACACAAGTAGAAAAATATTAAATTGTAACAGCGAAATGTAAAACGATAGTGATGCTTATGTTCTGCGCTATAACGTTTCAGATCCATTATATATAGGAGATTCAACTACTTATGATAAGTGAAAGATTTCATTGTAGTTTGTAGTTGTTAATAAGTGCTAATTCTTCCAGCAATGTATTAGTTGAGTCTGTCTGAACCAGTTTATTCTGACTGAAAATAATTATTTACTTATTTGCATCTACAAGTCAATTACAAAAATTACAGAAAAGTCTGTTTTGAACAATTCACTAATCATTTTAAAAGGGCATTTATTTGTTGCCTATTTATGGTCTTGTTTCTGACTTTTTTTTAAGTACGTATTAGTTATATAGGATGTTTAAAATAAATGTATATATTCAAATCGATCAAGTATTCATTACTCCGATATTTGCAAAAATATTTATTTTCCAAAATGTCTAAAAACAATCAAGAAAAAATAATGTTGAATACTACCGTACAATATTACCTACGCCTATGGTATTCTTCCGTTTGAAGCCATTGACTAATTTGTAAGCCTGGCCAAGGTCATTAATCCTACAGAGACGTACTGGGTATGCATCATATCATAATACTTGAATAAGTGCAATAATAAAAACAAAAATATTTTATATATTGTGATGTATGTTTTTGTACTATTTCGTTCGCTTTAAATTCCTTTTTTGTGTATTTCCTTATATTTTGTAAGCTTAGTGCTGCACATTATTATTAAACTGTAAAATGACTTTCACACATGTACGTTGTATATCTAAGTGATAACTAATAATAAATAAATAAATAAATAAAATAAATGGAAATAAACTTTATTAATACTGGTACACTTTATAAAAGTATGTACAAAACTCACCTTCTTAAGCAGATTTATGAGGTAGCTTGGTTGTCGTTATCACAAACTGGAGCACTTCTATAATAACTGTGTAGCATCAGATATGTTTCTACAGTTGTCTCAGTAAGCGATGTTTGCTGTGGTGAAAAAAATATGTTTGTATTTTGAAAAGGACCGTTCGACATCTACGGAAGTAATACAGGCATAAGTAAAACACTCTGTGAACTCACTTAACGCAGCTGTAGATGCACCATCACGAATTTGTCTTAATTTAGTAAAATCAGGATGTTTCCGTAATACACTCTCGAATTTTTTCAATAACGGGCTTATTTCTTGCGTCATTCATAGTCTGTAGCTGTGTATTTACGTCGTCCACTATTTGCAGCGATTCCACTAACGACAACGAAGTATGTTGCAATTTTTCTATTGCGTCGTGTAGTCCTCTATAATTGTTATAAATAGTTTTTAAATCTGTTTCAAGGGAAACATCTTGAAAGCTTGTCTGGCTTTCCTTAATAGCTGCAGCCTCGTTAGGGTTGAACTGTAGTATCACAGCTTTTATTTGTTGAAAATATTCAGCATAATAAAAAGCTGCCTTCAACCATGTTTCCCAGCGTGTAAGAATCGGCTCTGGTGGTTCCGGAATACCAGGACACAGTGTGTGAAATGCTCGAAGCCGTTTAGGAGATTTGAGAAATACATTTTTTGTATTTGCTATTAATGCACCTATCTCTGGAAAACATTTTCGAATCGTTTCTGCTACAAGATGGAACGCATGCACTTTACACGTAACATGTAAAAACCTACAATTGTCTCTTTGAAGAAAGCGGTCCACCAAACGCATTGTCGCGGCACCGTCGGTCACAAACATCAACACTTGACTTGTTGACGGTTCAAATCACCACCCGCATAATTGTTTCCCCAGTACACGCAGTTAGTCTTTTGCTAGCTAGTAAAAGTGGAAATGTTGGTTTAACAGGGTCGAGTACACGTACTATAACATTTAAAATAGATTTTTTTTACAATCTGTCGTCTCGTCAAACATAACCACAGCCGTGTATTCTTTAATGCAATTTAATCCTATTTACAATGCCTCCACGAACACTTGGTACATATCTACTTAACGATGAACGACTTAGTAAATTCACCTGGGGATTGTATTTATTCCAGAACTCCGAAAGTGGTTTATCAATATCGAGGGGAACATCACAGGCAATCAGCATTAACAGTAAATCAAACATAAACTGAGGTTCCAAAGAAACACGCATTTTTTCATTTTTATGCCGGTTACTATTGACATAAATTTTGCAGCCGTATTTATTCCAGCACATTAAGTTTTGATCACAAACTTTACAAAGTATTTTACATCCATCGTAGAATAAATCTGGAAATTCACCGATAAATGTATGCACTTTATCAGCGTACGGTCGTTCTCTACTCTTTACGCTCAACATTATTTATTATTTATTAGTACTCTATACATCGACCGACAGATAACAACTGAAGTGTGTCGTGTCATCGTCATCGTAAACAGAGCGCGATGGCATTGGTATTGCGCCCGACCCTGAATCTACCATCGCTTGGCCAGGCTTACTAATTTGTAACTAATATGAGGCGTTACCTACGATTTACAAGTCAAATCTAGGTTATTATTAACCGGCCCAAGTGGGGTGTGCTCTAAGTAAAATCATGTTACTGTTGGAAAATTTTGTGCTTCAGCTTATTAGTGAATTCAACGCTTTGTGTATTTGGATTTGTGATTGTGTGTAACTGTTACAAATGATGAATTTTTCGAACATTGATTTGACAAACATTAAAAACATTAATTTGTTATGAAAAATGCCAATTTTGTGTGTGTGGTGAAGTGAAGTGAAGAGTTTATTTTAATTATTTGTCATGATTTCATGTAAACTACACGACACTGGAAAAAAAAAGGTGGGATTAAAATTATCTTAATTTTTTAGAATTTTTGAATTTCAAGTATGAGGTTTGTTACACATTTAAGGACCTACAGATTTAAATATATGTATGTATTTCAAATACACCCTGTATACTAGTATTTGAACTTTGATTTATATATGTTACACCCATAACAATTTAGACAAGGAAATGTACTGATTTTTGATTATGTGTTTTTTGTTCATAATTAGTTAATTTCTTTTGGAATAAAAATTAATGAATTTTTTTGTAAAAACGGCTCTGTTAATAGTCAGTCTTATATTTGTGTGAAAATATAAAATTTCTCGGTATTTTGTCTATTACTGTATTTTACTTTATCAAATCTCAGTCAAATATGTATAATTTCAATAAATACCTTTATCAATAGAACCTAAACTGAAATTTATAATTTACACATACGACTGTAATTTATTTTTCAAAATCAACATATCTACTTGATAATCCATTTACTCATAAATGAGAGGAAAACGACTTAGTGAGGAAAGAAAACTTTACAGTTACAAGATTTTTTTTTTTTTGATAAAAATATCAAAATTTTAATACTGGCTGCTACATTACGAAGAAAAAGTTATATGTAGAATGTAAGTTCCTATGATTGGCACAATTATTCAAAATTTAAATAAATTCCCTGACTGTCGGTTTACCAGTGTTTAGCAGGATCAAATACATAGATGTGACAATTAATTACCAACGGGCAATGAATTACAACAACTTTTAGATAAATCAAAGTACAAAATTAGAACGAAAAGTCAGGCATTTATTGTAATAACTGTATTCAAAAGAATATTGGACAAACAAGACAATAGATCCAAATTAGATTTAAAGAACATATCTCATTTCAAATGCGGAGAAACAGATTATACCAGTGTTGTCCAGCATGCGTTTAAAGAACAACCACAGGAAGAATATTAGTTTACAATTGACATACTAACTTTACAATTAGTGCGAATTAGGAACATATGAAAGAATATAAAACTATATAATTTTGAAGGTTTGGGCATTAAAAATGAAAAAACGGTATGAATGTTCAGTGTCCGATTTATGCATCATAGAAATAGATTAGATATAAATATTCCACGTATATTTCTACGTTCTTATTTTCAGTTATTTGTATAGTTTTAATCATTTCAGATTATGCCAACTTAATTGGCGAAATGCGTACCGAGTGTAGTGTGCAATTTGTAGTATTTTGAAATTGCATTAGCGTTAATTAAAAAAAAATCTAATACATGCATTTATATGAATTTAAATAACCCAAAGGTAAAAGTTACATTGAGTAACTAATACTATATTATGTATTATATTGATATCATAAAACTGATAATTGATAAAACATTTTTCCAGTGGTTGTTGGTTGCAGGTGACAGTACTATTTTTTTTTGTTTTATGGTACTCGTAACTAGATTAAATTACTGAGTTTAAGTTTTATTAATTGGAATATAACAAAAATTACTTAAGGTTGGTATTTCGCAGAGTGACAGGGAGTCAATATTTTTTTTTGTTTCTTATAAATATTTAAAAACCCATAGTGAGATATTTAAAGGGGTTTTAGGACTTTGCTAATTGTTCTAATGACTATAACAATATCTCAACTTTAACAGAGCTATGACTTCAAAATGAACTATATAGCTAATCAGTCAAACCAAATTACTATTTTCCTATAGATTTTACTTGTTGGGTAGTTATTATTTCAGATAATTTCCACCTTTTCATCTTTTGCCATTATTTGAAATACGTTTATCCTTGTCTGCGTTTAATCTAGATGTTGCACAGTGGACGGAAACGCCGAAAAGCTGGCCAAAATATAAAGGCATTGAGCTATTTTACTGAAATTGTGCATACAGAGGTTTTTTGTGTCGCTGATCAAGAATCCGAAGTTGAATTTTGAAAAAAACAAAATGGCGGCCATGAAATCCCCCAAAACATACCAAAAATCGCCAATTGTATACAGTTTTTTTTGGGTCGCTGATGAAGAATCCCATATAGAATTTCAAAAAAATTACGGTCAAAAATATATACATAGTACAAAAATTATTATTGAATTGAAGCGAATTCACGTTTCATTTGTTTTGGGAAAATTAGGATCTGGGGAATGGAATAAAAATGTGTAATGACTTTGAAAATTAATTTTATTTAATTACTATCTGAATTACATTCATCGTCCTCTTCGTCGTTTTCACTGTGTAATACACAATTTGTATCGACTTCCGCAACGGAGAGTGGATCAAGCAATTCTATCGCATCAGGAGACAATGAATGCAATTTTTTCTTAGGGAGTTTTCGCAAACTAGAAATAATTGGATCTGAAGTTATTAAAAGCCTGCGAAAAACGTCCTCTACGTTTTTTTGTCGGTCACATTTCCTTGCAAAATTTTCTCGAATTTTTTTAATATCCTTACGTTTCATGAGAACGCATTCAAAAGGAGCCCACTTTATGGTGCACGAATGTGCATGCATCCGTGCATTCGCCGTGGAGTTTATGAATCGTTGCATGTACAAAAATGCACTCCACTTCGATAATTATTTACTAATTACCATATAAATAAACTGATCTCATAGTGAGATATTTTAATTGTATTTACTTTCTGATGCAGAATCCATTTTTATGACACATAAAACTGCACTTTGAGAATTTTTACGCTGCAGACAAAATTTATCGATTTTTGAAGCGTGCGAGCTGCCGAAGTAACGCGCTGCACGGTCGCACAATAAGTAATTTCCTCGCTCAGGTAGTGAACCCGGACCGGTATTAACGGTCGTATCTAATGCTAGGGGTACCACTACGATTTAAAACGTTTCCATTTCAAAAAAATCTTCATTTTTTTAATTTTGGCCAGCTTTTTGGCGTTTCCGTCCACTGTGTGTCGACTAAATTAATAATTAAAATACACGTGAGAAATTGTTATAAATAATATTTAATAAATTATAGACATGTCATTTAAGTAATTTAGTTATTCTCTATATTCTAAGAAAAATGTAAATTCATTTGAAGTTAAAGCACTGTTACGCGTCTCGTAATATTTAATTACTTCTTCAGGTTGTATTACCTGACCTTGAAATTGGAGTGCATTGTTGAAAATTAATAAAGAAGTAACCGCTTTAACTAATCCTATACCCATTTATCATTAAAAATGGTAATCTTGTTGGAAAAATTTGTAATCATTTTTGTTTCTAATCATTTTGGAACGTTCAGAAAACTGTACATTACTTCATTCAATAATTGCTCGTTCACATCCGCTTAGAGAACAAAAAAAGATAAGGTGGTCAAATTAAACAATGTTTGTAATATAAAGTAACAAATTTATTTCATTTATTCTTGTTTTCTATTTTAAGTTCCTCCCATAAACAAGAGAACAAACCTTTTGGATTAAAATTTAAAACTTGAAAAGTCTATAAGGGAGCATAACTCCAACGGGAGTACTAATTTGATTTCTATTACTAAAATCATCCACTTGTGGGTGCCATCTTTCAATATACAATCAACATTTTGGAAAATTTACATATTATGAAATCTCTTGGATAATAATTATTACAATCGTCACTACAATATTAATTTTAATAGACATCCCCCAAGTTTTTTTTTCTTATACAATTCTTCTATCTTATGGTAAAGTCTAGTTACTAAAACGTATTAAAATTGGTTAATACTAAAAATGAAGAAGTCAGAAACATTATCTTCTACTTGGTGGTATATTACCATAAATAAATAATCAGCTAGTGGGCCGAAAATTTTAAAATATATCTGAACTCTCCATTCTGAAAATATTTACAGTTCTTTCTAAAAAAAAATATTTCACGCCTGTAATTAGGCATTGTCTTCTGTTGGCAATTTATCAAACTTTGCATCTTGCATGAAAGCTTTTTGTTTCCTAAGTTTATTTGGCGTTAAGCCAGTTAGTACTGTTCCTATAAACAGAATAATTGCTTGAATGGATAAAGCCCAAAATGTTCCAAACGTTTTATTAACTGAACTTAATACCAGAGTGAAAATCACAGCTAATATCTGTGAAGTGGCTAATAGTATTCCTGTTACTGTGCTCTCCGGGGAGGGGAAAGTTAATTCTGTTGCAAACTCTATTCCAGCAGGCATATAAGCGTTCAGGAAAAATCTAGAAAAATAAAATTATTTAATGAAATCGAATGGTTCAATGTTTTACAACGATACACAAATTATTAGTGATCTACAGGGTGAATCCGAAATAAACCGAAGAAAAAAACCTAGAATTTAAAAAAGGTATATAAAAAGTGTTCTCATATATTTGATAACTTTCAGATAAGTAAAGAAAATAATAAATGTATCCTTAAAACCCCCCGTTACCGACGCTTCTAATAACAAAAAATAACCGCATTATTTGTTCAATAAATATAAGCGATCGTAATTTCCCTACTAAGTAATGAAAGATTATCCCATGTTTCTGAATAATAGAAAAGTTTTTAAACCGGCTTATGTCATATAAATACATAAGCGTAAAATACTTCTTAATAACCAGCGATTTTATCTGTTTGTTTCCTGTTTTATATAACTTTTATGGTGACCAGGAAAACTCATAATTAATTTCCCTAAGGATGGTAATAAAATTTACCTGAATAGTTTTTTCTCAAAACAAGGACTCTTACCCAACAAAATTTCTGAATAATGTTGAAATGTTTTTAAAAATCTGACATTTTATTTGCATCGTATTTATACATTTCTAGAAAAAAACATTAAAATTGGGTATTACATAAGCATCCTTTTAAACTTAATATGAGACGAATAAATATCTATAGTTCATTATATTTTATACTGTCATTATTATCTGAATACTATTATTTAATCCAATGTCATCTCATTTTGCTTGTTGGTGACGGAGTTGTTTTAATAGTTTTTGCGATAAAATGTGTTTGAGGCGTCGTGTTTGAATTATTATCTACCTAAAACTTTATACTAACGCATGGAGTTAAATTATACAAATTTGTTTTAATAAACCATAGACGGGTATAGTTTTACTCTTAAAACTTTAAGGTTTTTCTCTCGAAATCTAGCGTACCAATTTTTTCCATATTTTGGGTAAGTCATAAGTATACCCTATTAGGGGATTTTTTTTCGGTTTATTTTTGAATCAGCCTGTATGCTCGTCTAAAGTTTCCCCCTCTCCTAAAAAGTTAGAAAAGGAAAGGTACTATATACTGAAATGTGTTTTTCCTATCAGCGTAATTAAAATGTGTTGATAAAAATTTGTGCATCAATTTGTTAAGTATTATAATCCAAAAGTTACTCCCAAATTTTTTACGCACTTTAAAATGCAATTTTCTGATCTAGAGTTATAAAATTGCACCTCGTATTCCTATAACTTTTGTTGCATGAAATTCATGGATGAAACTGAAAAATTCTCAATACATTCAACTTTGTTGTTGTAGCTATAGTTATAGCTATAATTTTGTATATTTACAAGCAAATGGGCTACATAACATTTTGGAAAATGTAAAAAATGTAACTTAGTTTAAGAATCCTGTTTTATTATTAAAAATGTTTAATAAAGCTGTTTAGTAAAAGTGCAAATATAATTTTATTCTAAATTTTGAAAATAGATTAAAAATTTCGAGTGATAAAAATACAGATATACGTATCTGCGTGTTTACTTAAGTTAATTCATGGAAATAGTAAAAATGTAGTAATCCAACTATTTTAAAAATTCATCAGGTCAGAATTGTGACACCCTACGTTTATTAGAGGTGGAGGTACCTAATAGTGAAAAGTAATACCCTTTGTACTCACCCAAAAATGCTTATAGCTACGTATACCATCCATTTCGATCGCAGTTCCAAGGCAAACAAAAATCCGCATATGCTAACCCCACACATTAAAAATATAACAAATGCAGTCTCCCTAAAATAATGAAAATATGTCATTAAAACACATAATGTCGAAAATATATTCAAACGAAACTTTATGATATTTAGTTGTTATACGTCTATTTATGTGTTTATTAAAATTTGAGGTACCAAAAATAACTTTTTTATAAAAACACTCTGGAATGTGGCGATAAGATTTATTTTATTTTAAATTTTAGCAAACGTTAATCTAATAGTAAAAAAGTAATAAGTCATTTTAAAAGGTAAATATTGGACCTATTTATAATCTAACCCTAACTGCTTCTACATAGGGTAAGTTAAATAAGGGTTGAGTTGAACAAATCTTCCTAGGAAGGAACCTATTTTTTATTTTATAATTTCAAAGAATACTGAAAAATGAATTTTCTTCTTCTAACGTGTATGTAAGACACTATATATATTTCTCAAACATAGCTCAGATGAAAAATAAAAAAAATTAAATTAAAGGACCCTTATGTATTAATTATTAATTAAACTGTTTTTTTGTCTGGAAAAATAATATGTCAGAAACGATGTAATAGGAATAACTCTGTGCTTTTAAATTAGTATTTGAAAATAATTTTATATTCAAGAAATAACCAATTAATATATTATTAATGAATCTATGTCTACCATCTTATATACTAAATTGATCTTAAATATTTGTCATTTATACTAAGAGTCTAATAATTCTTACTTAAATTTATGAGTTTTATCTAATACAACGCCCGTTAAAATGGAACCAACCATTCCTATTATTATCATAGCTAATCCCATTCTTCCTGCATCTTCTTCAGCTCCCTGAAACATTACTAAAGTTACATGGATACCAACTAACTTTTTAAAAAAATAAGTGTTTTAAATATTGTCTATTATTATTTATTTGTGGCATCTGTTTGGCGCAGAGCTTTATTTAACTATTTATACCCAAAGAAGGTGCGAGAAAAAAATGTGTATAAGTATTTTAAATTTTGATGTACGTCACCTCAAAATAGTTGAGAATAAATTGGTTCAAGAGAGTCCCAATGGCTGAAAAAATACCGTAGCAAAAACCATATGCCACTGTATGAATTAAAAATGATTTATTCTTCAGTAATGTTTTCAGCGATTTAAAGAATACTGATAGTGTAACATCTTCTTTATTTTCTCTTTCATCTATTTGTGCTTGACTAGGAGCATATTTAGGTCGTTTTGGAAAATCTGCAATGAAAGTATTTTATTATAATTGGATTGAAAATAGCACAAACTTGTTTTAAAATAACTAAAACTACTTATTTAATAAATTAATTATACAACTTGTGTGTATGTGTCTTAAAACACTCACTTTTCTTGAAGTTTAGAAGATATCTAGAATCTGTCAGGTATTTAAGACATAACACATAGATAACAGTGTTGTAGAAAAATACAGACCTGTAATAACATTATGTAACTGTTTGAAACCTTTATGTGATATTCTTTTCAAGCAACATGATCAGCATGGATTTATGGTGGGCCGTTCTACTACTAGTAATTTGATATGTATCACCCAATTCCTAGTTGCAAATCTAGATGCAGGAAATCAGGTTCATGTTTATTTATAAGAATTTTTCAAAAGCCTTCGACAAACTGAACTACGGTATTTTGCTACGCAAACCACTAACGTTTGGTCTAACTGAATCCAACCTTAAGTTTTTTGAGTCTAATTTCGAAGATATAGTAATCAAAGTACAAAGCAATTGTCTATTTATTATCAGAACACTCGCAGTATTAAAAACGTATTATCAGATATCTATAACTCCTTTGCTTGTTCGCATTTTGATATTGTGGCTCTTGCGGAAACTTGGCTCGACTCTTCTGTACTTGATAATGAAATATCTAACAATAAATTTCGTATTATGCGTGCTGATCGAAATTTTACGGCTACAGGTTTTGGAAGAGGTGGTGGGGTACTGCTAGCGGTTAATGACAGTTTCAACTTCTCTGTCTTAAATTTAAATTCAGTTGAGGCACAAATATCTCCCGTTATTGATATATTAGGTGTGAAAATTAATTTTTATTACTGCGCAGTTTACATATTTGTAATTTATATTCCTCCAGGTATAAGTGCAGACGAGTATGAAAAATTATTCGACTTTCTTTCATTTCTTCCATATGTTCAAAATAATAATGTGTTACTTTTTAGGAGATTTTAATATTCCAAAATATGCATCTTATTTAGTAGATTCTCAGATTGACGGTAAGATATCAGCTCTAAATAATTTTTTGAACGTATTAAATCTTCAGCAACAGTACTTTATGTATAACCTAAATGATAAATTTCTTGATTTAATTATATGTAATAGCAAATGTATTGTCGAAAAATCTGATGACATTTTAACGCGTGAGAACAATTACCACCCTGCTCTAAGCATTTTACTGGATTCTAACTATTGCTCTACCATTAAAACCAACTTTCCGACTAACGCAAACAATAGCTATAACTTTCGGAAAGCAAATTTTCAGGTGCTGTATGATTTATTGTTGAATGAAGACTGGTCTTTTGTTGAATCTTACGATCATATCTTGCCTGCTTGCAAGGCGGTTTATGATCGACTGTATAATATCTTTGATATATGTGTGTCCCTAAATTTAATGCACCGCAAAAGAGACTGTATCCGCCTTGGTTTAATGTCAATATAATAAAAAATATTAAGCTTAAAGCAAGATATTGGCGTAAGTTTAAGCGAACAGATGACTGTGTTACGCAGAATAATTTCAAACAACTTAGACATACAATAAAAACAGATATTGAAGTTGCTTACGCTAACCATGTCAAGGAAGCCGAAAAAAATATTACAAGGGAGCCGGGTAAATTTTGGTCATTCGTTAAAAACAAAAATAAATGTACCAACATCTCTACTCAGATGTCTTATAATGATAAGCATCTCGACAATCCTAAAGAGATATATAATGCTTTCGCAGATTTTTTCAGTAACTCATTTTTACCACTTTCTACCAACTTCGATTTTACGCACAATCAGGTAATCAACAGTTCCACAATTAATATCAGGTGCTTTGATGAAAATGAGGTACTTAACGCTCTGAAAAAAACTAAAACCTAAGTTAACGACCGGGCCTGATGGTGTTCCTGCATTTTTAGTAAAAGACTGTGTTAGTATTGTTGCACATCCGCTTACGTTTTTATTTAATCTATGTGTTACAAACTGTTGCCTCCCTGAAATCTGGAAATGTTCAAAAGTATGTCCGGTTTTTAAGAAGGGTGATAAACATGATATTAGCAACTTTAGACCAATATCTATCATATGTAATTTTTCAAAGGCCCTTGAAATGTTACTCCATGATAACATTTACTATAGCTTTAGCAACCAAATATCGGTGTACCAACATGGTTTTATGAAAGGACGTTCTACCACCTCTAATCTGTTATGCATAACCCAGTCTATTTCTGAAGCTATTGATCAACGCAGGCAACTTGACGTAATATATACAGATCTCTCGAAAGCATTCGATCGACTGGATCACTCCATACTGCTAAACAAAATGTCTGTTTTTGGTTTTTCAACGTTTCTCTTATTATTTTTTCATGCTTATCTTTCGGATAGAAGGCAATATGTTGCGTGGAATGGTTTCCAGTCTGTCGAATATATTGCTACATCCGAGTCCCACAGGGGTCAATTCTCGGACCCCTGTTGTTCAACATATTCATTAACGATATTGTGAATGTTATTGATGTGTCTTGTCTACTTTACGCTGATGATGTCAAAATTTAAAGTAATTTCTTGTTTAGAGGACTGCGTTTTTCTGCAAAACAGCCTTTCAAACTTATTTAATTGGTGTGTTGAAAGCAACTTAAATCTGAATGTGTCTAAGTGTAACGTTATGACCTACACATCTAAATCCGAGGCTGTTATGTTTAATTACAGTATTGACAACGCAGTCCTTCAACGACCTTCTACTCTTGCTGACCTTGGCGTAATATTCGATGGCGAACTTTCACTTATACCTCATATAAATAATTTAGTGACTCAATCTCTTAAGACTCTTGGGTTCCTAATTGGAACTAGCAGAGACTTCTCGAATATCAATACAATTAAAACTTTATACTTTGCTTTTGTTAGGTCTAAACTTGAATATGCGTCGCTTGTTTGGAACCCTCATTACAGAAATCACGTAGACTCTTTGGAAAAAGTGCAAAGACGATTCTTAAAACTATTATGGCTTAAGTCTGAGGGAGCATACCCGTCTATCGGTGTTCCCCAACAAGAGTTGTTGACTAAGTTTTCCATGATATCTCTTGAAAATAGACGCGAATATTATTCTCAAGTATTTCTATATAAAATCTTACACAATCAAATTGTGTTCTCCGAAAATTCACACTAGGAACATGAAAATTTAATTTCCCTAATAATTCTTGGCAGTCAATTTTTTATCTCTCATTTTCGCACTTTAATATTCTTAGATTCTCTCCTCTATTTACTATGTGCAACAATTACAACAACAACTGTGGGCAGTTTGATATTTTTCATTGCACCCTTAATTTAATTAAAAAATATTTTAATAACTAAGTCTTTGTTTCTCTTTTTCTTTTTCCGTCTTAAACTGTCTGAAATTATTTTACTGTTATTTTTATACAATGTTCTATTGTTATTTTTATACAATGGTTTTTTTCTTTTTAAATATCTTTTACTATATACTTATACTGTACTGTATTTTTTGTTTTGTGTATTTTCCTGCTCTAGAAATGGGATTACCTGTTGAGCAGTGTATGCAAATAAATAAATAAATAAATATACTGATAACTGTACAATATCATGGTTTTTGGTCTAATGAGAATATCGCAACAACTGGTGTTCCTCAGAGCTTCGTGCTCGAACCTTTATAAGTGATATCACCAATAATTTACAATGCAATATATTACGCGTATATTTCGCAATTTAAAACTGTATAGTCCTATTGCTAGCATAGAAAATTCTGCTGAATTGCAAGCAACGGTTATCAACCTAGTGTAGAGAAAATAGGCTGCAATTAAATATCGCAAAATTTAATTCGATGATATATTATCGTATGCAGAATCCAACAAAATTTGTTTATCAGATAATAATAAGGTTAGAAAGTTGCAAGATCTTGGTGTTCTATTTCAGCTAGTTCTTTTAGAAAGTTAGGTTTTTACGTAACTAAAGAACGTAGTGGCAATACATTAAAACTTCTTTTTAACTCATTTGTTAGATCAAAACTTAAATATACTTCAGTTGTGGGCAGTCCTGGCTATGACAACCATAAATTTAACATTGAAAAGCCTCTAAGATGCTTTGAAATACCTTTGGTATCTTGGAACTTACTCAGAGAGGAGATTTCCACATTATGAATTATTTAATAAATTTCACATAAGTGAACTAGAAGCTCGTCATATTTATTACCTATATAATATCTTCAATTAAATAAATTGAGAGGATTTCGACTTTGGTAACTATAGTATTTAGGTACCTATTATCTTGTAAATTAATTTTTACCCTCTTTGTTGGAATACTTTTGTATTGTAATTTTTATTATACCTTTATTAGTAGATACCGCTTGTCGGGAGTTGAAGGCGAAAACCAGAAACCGGTCTGTGAATAATATGCTCGATGGCCTCTAAGAGTGAATTCCATTTATTTCGTAGAAATTTCTTATAAGCAATCACAATTAAAGCTTAAATACGTCTCTTAGTATGATACAAATTTATAAATCATTAACAAGTTTGTGTTGGTACATTTTTTTAATCTTCAATTAAATAAATTGAGAGGATTTGGACTTTGGTACCTATTTAGGTATTGTTCCTAGTATTTATTACCACCTTGTAAATTATCTTTTTACCCTCTCTGTTGGAATACTTTCGTATTACAATTTTCATTATACTTTTATTAATAGATGTTTTTAATATCAAAATAAGTGAAATAAGGAAATTTACTCTTAAACCAGCAGATTCAAATGTAGTTTTATATGACATCAAAAATATACTGTGATAGACCTCAAACTATCTTTTTCTTATCTAACTTTTTTGGATATCTTTTTGTATCAATTCTCTATAATATTGTTACGCCACTGGACTGTGCAGACTGGTTAGATTAGGCTGGAATTGTACACGAATGGCCGGGAATATTCTGGAGTGCTCTAGACCGGGAGAATGGATGTATAAATAAGACGCACGGTGGGCTGAGATTTAATCTTAAGTCGAACGTGAACGAGTAAAGAAGAAATAAGAAAGAGACTTATAAGTGTTCAGTTGTGATTATAGTTAAGACATTAATTAATCTATTGTTGTTAATTGTTAATTAGTAAATAAAGTAGTGAATAAGTGTTACCTGGACTTTCAATCAACGAATCTACGAGTTTAGGTGTTTGTGTGGATAGCAAACACGTAACAATATTAATATTGCTATAACTTTTATGTTGTACACTTTGTATCTTTAAATTATAATTTCCCTGCCCTGTAATTAGACATGTCTGGGCAGTTGTACTTAAAATAAATAAATAAATATATAACTTTGTTAAAGGGGGTGTAATAATATCCATAGCAGAAGTAAAAGTACTAAAATTACTTAATATAAATTACTATTTTCAATTTAAAACTGAATATAATTTAACGTTTTAAAAAGCTTATCAGTGAAACCGCCCTTTTATCAACGCACGTGAATGATTGTTTAAAAATAGTTTATAACATCCAAGTTCATTTACATAGGACTTTACTTATAATAAACAACTATCATTTATTAAATAAAAAATCTCTTTGTCTGTCTACCAAAATAATATGAGATAAATCAAATACTTTATTAATCTCATATAAGGACATTAAAGGCTCGTATATATTTCTAGATCTTTTGTCAGATTTCAGGGATCATCAGATAAACGTGCGTAATGTATTTACACAGACATGTGTCTTTTACGGATAACCTGCCATGTTGGATTGTGGTTTTTAGACTTAATTCCATGTTTTGGTTGTTAGAGAAATCTTTCTAATCAAAGTGAGCAAATTGTACACGTGATTTCCTTTAATTTGACTATAGCATTCAATAAAGTCATATTGTCCACTGGTGCAAATGTTTTTCTAAATCTCTTGAGTCATTACTGACTTGATATTTCCATTTCCTTCCGGCTGGTTTTCATGTCACCGGCAACTTCACCATATTTTGAATTTATCTGGTGATTCGCACCATTCTTGTACGTTTTTTCCTGTAGTTGCATATTTTGTAAATTAATTTAGTTTCATTCATGGCGATGTTTTCTAGTTATAGTTTATTTCTGATTTTTTTCGTACTGTGGTTTTTCTAAGCTTAACAATGTTGCATAATTATTACTGTTTGTTTTCCTATCACCGGCACCTTCATCATAAGGTACTTTGATTTTCTCTGTTTTGCACCAGTCTTGTCTATTATTCACGTTTCTTCTGTATTTGCATATTTTGTAAATTAAGTTTAGTTACATACGTAACTGTTTGGTTATATTTTATTTCTGACTTTTTCCGTGCCATGATGTTTTCTAAGCTTACCAGTTTTGCATACTTATTCATCCTATTATTAGTCGTATTTTAGTATGTTATCCAGTCTATAATTTTTTTTCTGTTCGTTCACGTTCGCTTTTTCCCTTTTTACCTTGTCACCTACCTTCTTCCTTTCATTATTATTGCTTTTTTTGCTTTAAGTCCAATTTATACAGTTTTTTCCTCAGCTTCTTGCCTCAAAATAAATCTAAATAATCTTTTTTCTATATAGTAATTCACTTGATATAGAACGCAGTTTTAATTTGAGTTGAGAGGCGGCGGAACTATGATGAAATTTCTTCACCGAAACATGCGTTTTAATTTATTTCTGAAACATAATTACTTCCTCACCCCTCAAAGTGAGGAAGTTATGTATTCGTGAAAAAATCTTGAAAATTTTTATTGCATTTCTGGACGAATCTCGATGAATTTTGACGATACACAAAATTTCAGACAGAAAAAATTTTCTGTCTGTGTGTCTGTCTGGTTCGTGATAGCAGCTACAGTTTTTGAGATAAAGCTTTCAAATTTGGTACAGACATTCTAGAGTTCAAGGAACAGATTGAGTTCGTTGATGAACAAAGTCGATTCCAATATCTAAAAAAATATTCCACCAATGTGACTTTTTTTCAAACGTCAAAAATGGTGACTTTTTTGAAACGTTAAAAATTACTTTCTATTATAAACTCCACCACACGTCGAGTTTTACTACGGTGAGGGAAGTTTTGATCCCCTAGTAATTGGCAGCGGTTTTTTCTCTTCTCACTTAATATAATAATAATAATAATAATGTTTATTTATGAATAAATAATGATTACAACAAAATGTACAAAATATCAAACTAATATTTGGAGTAATAGAAATTTATAATAAACATTCATTTTTGGTAAAATAAACATGGAAGAGCCACAAGATTAATTCAATCTGTATGTGGCAAGCGTACAAAATTTTGAATTACACAGTAATATTTCATATTTATTAAAAGAACATTAATAGATAATACAATTACAAAATGAAATAAAAAGAAATAGATATATGGTAGTTCTTTGTCTTCAATATAAGCAAACAGTATAAATCCACTAAGGCATTGCCAGAACATGGTTATTGATTGCATACACGAACTATGCTATATAATAAGAAAAGGTACAATAAATATAACTTAAGTAAAATGCAGTTTTAAAAACATTCTATACATGCACACTCATAGCGACATGTATATAATTGTATTCATTCTGATGCAAATATACATGTTAATTACTAAATTAATGAAGAATGATTGGAAATACTCTTAAGGTTCAATTAATTGATGTATGGTTTTTCTTTCAATAGTAAATATGTGCAATTTTGTTTGCTTTTTAAACGAATGAATATTAGGACTATCTTTTATGCTTTTTGGCAAAAAGTTATATAATCTAGTTGAGATATGTGGATATCCTCTTTGTCCTATTGTTTTGGATGATAGATTATTTTTGACAAATACATTACTCTTGTTTCTTGTGTAATAGTTATGATCTATATACAATAGTTTACTCTTATTTTTATATTGATCAATGACAATTTTATAAAAATAAATTTGTCTCATGTCTAACATTTTGGTTTCTGAAAATAACAAGTCTGATGGATAAGTCTTATTTTTGTTAAGCAACAACTTTAAAAAAAATTTTTTGTAGTACGTCCAATTTTTTTAGATGGCATTTTGCTACTCCACCCCAACCTATTATTCCGTAGGAGAGGCGAGACTCAATTAAGGCATAATATATTATTTTCATATGAGGTACATCAAGTATTTTATTTAAATATTTATATTTACATAATATACTACGGAGAGTTTTCATTATGTTTTTGATATGTACATCCCATCTCATATGTCTATCAAAGGTTATTCCCAAATACTTGACGTGCTCGGATGATTGTATTTCAATTGTATTTTGGTGGTTATTGATGTTTAAAGAATTATAGGTAGGTACATGATTTGCGTAGCAGCTAAACGGTAAAAAATAAGTTTTTTTAAAGTTCAGTGTTAAAATTTTTTTATTTAATCAATCACTACATTCATATCCTTTTCAACTTTTTGTTTCAGTTCTTCCCAAGAAGAAGCTGTGTAAAAAATGACTGTATCATCCGCAAAACTTGAAATTGTTCCTTCACTCTGTAAACTAAGTAGATCGTTAATATATATAGTGAACAAAATAGGGCCAAGGACAGTTCCTTGAGGAACTCCATAATCAACGATTCGTTTCTCACTTATTTTTTGTATTAATAGTTACAAATTGCTCTCTATTAGTTAAATAACTCTTCATTAAGTCATATGCAACACCCCTGAAACCCATATCTTGTAAGACATCTAACAGCTGTGTATGACTAACAGTGTCGAATGCCTTTGCGAGATCTAAGAAAACACATAACGAAGGCTTACTGTCGTCTAGTGCTTGATAAATTTTTGACGATAAGGAACAAATGGCATCTTGAGTAGACCTACCCTCTCTGAATCCAAATTGATTTTCTGAGATAAGTTTATATTTATTTAAATACCTTACAATTCTGATTTTAACAACTTTTTCAAATATTTTTGTTATATTTGTAATTAGGGATATAGGTCTATAATTCAAGACGATGTTTTTGTCTCCGGATTTATATAATGGCTTAATTACTGCAATTTTGAATTCAGAGGGACAGGATCCAATTGAGATTATTTTATTTATAAGATGAACAAGTGGTAATGCCACCTGTTCCCTGATTTCCTTGAGTGTCTCTGCCTTAATCATGTCTACTCCAGGAGCTTTATTTGATTTTAATGAGTTAATAATATTAATTATTTCTTTTTGTTCTGTAGGTTCTAAGAAAATGGATGCTGGAATGGAATTTCTTAATGTCGGAATTTTGGGAGGTAATTGAATTTTTTCAGCATATTTTTTTTCCTAAAGTAGAATAATGATTATTAAACGTGTTAGCTATTTCTAAATCATTTTGTGTTAATATATTATTCTCATTTTGTATCTGTCTTATTAATACTTCATTTGTTTTGGTGTGTATGTTTTTTATTGTATTCCATAATGTTTTACTATCATTTTTATTTTTATTTATATTTTCCCTAAAATAATTTATTTTTCTGTTTTTTATTAAACGATTTAATATATTTCTGTAATTTATATATTCCTCTTTTAGTGTTAAATTATGAGGATCTCTTTTATATTTTTTATGTAGTTGATCTCTAATATTTATTGATTTAACTAACCCTTTGTGATCCAGCCCTTCTTCTTTATATCTGAGTGTCTAAGTTTCTTAGTTGTAGTATGTTGTTCAATTTTATTTACTAATAATTTAACAAGAAATGAAGCACATTCATCCACATTTTCTATAGAATAGAAATTCTCCAATCAAAATTTCAAGATCTAATCTCAATTTATCATAATTTATGAATTTTATAGTCTTTGTATTTGAATGTGCATCATCCCCTGTTGAAACATTTAGCGGTAAGTTAATCGTTGTAATGAGTGATCTGTTATACATGATTTTAATAAAAGAGGTAAACAGTCAAGATCATTCTTTTTATTTTTAAAAAATATATGATCAATACATGTACTACTTTGTTCTCTTGTTACTGTATTTATAGCTGAATGATAATTGAATTCATATAAATTGTTTAAATATTCTGTTGTTTCATCATCTTCCTCTAAGATATTTAAATTAACGTCCCCTAGTATAACATGGTAGTCAATCTCAACTGTGGATTTTTCATTGTAGATATTCCCTTTAATTTATTAACAAATACATTTTCATTCG
>JANEYF010000852.1:0-47333 GCA_029963845.1 Rhamnusium bicolor | reverse complement strand
TGAGTAATCGCGTACACACACGCACGCACGCACGCACGTGCATGCACGAACGCACGCAAGCACGCACGCACACACACACACACACACACACACACACACACACACACACACACACACACACACACACACACACACACACACACACACACACACACACACACACACACACACACACACACACACACACACACACACACACACACACACACACACACACACACACACACACACACACACACACACACACACACACACACACACACACACACACACACACACACACACACACACACACACACACACACACACACACACACACACACACACACACACACACACACACACACACACACACACACACACACACACACACACACACACACACACACACACACACACACACACACACACACACACACACACACACACACACACACACACACACACACACACACACACACACACACACACACACACACACACACACACACACACACACACACACACACACACACACACACACACACACACACACACACACACACACACACACACACACACACACACACACACACACACACACACACACACACACACACACACACACACACACACACACACACACACACACACACACACACACACACACACACACACACACACACACACACACACACACACACACACACACACACACACACACACACACACACACACACACACACACACACACACACACACACACACACACACACACACACACACACACACACACACACACACACACACACACACACACACACACACACACACACACACACACACACACACACACACACACACACACACACACACACACACACACACACACACACACACACACACACACACACACACACACACACACACACACACACACACACACACACACACACACACACACACACACACACACACACACACACACACACACACACACACACACACACACACACACACACACACACACACACACACACACACACACACACACACACACACACACACACACACACACACACACACACACACACACACACACACACACACACACACACACACACACACACACACACACACACACACACACACACACACACACACACACACACACACACACACACACACACACACACACACACACACACACACACACACACACACACACACACACACACACACACACACACACACACACACACACACACACACACACACACACACACACACACACACACACACACACACACACACACACACACACACACACACACACACACACACACACACACACACACACACACACACACACACACACACACACACACACACACACACACACACACACACACACACACACACACACACACACACACACACACACACACACACACACACACACACACACACACACACACACACACACACACACACACACACACACACACACACACACACACACACACACACACACACACACACACACACACACACACACACACACACACACACACACACACACACACACACACACACACACACACACACACACACACACACACACACACACACACACACACACACACACACACACACACACACACACACACACACACACACACACACACACACACACACACACACACACACACACACACACACACACACACACACACACACACACACACACACACACACACACACACACACACACACACACACACACACACACACACACACACACACACACACACACACACACACACACACACCACACAATAATAATAATAATAATAATAATAATAATAATAATAATACACACACACACACACACACACACACACACACACACACACACACACACACACACACACACACACACAATAATAATAACAACAACACACACACACACACACACACACACACGACACACACACACACACACACACACACACACACACACACACACACACACACACACACACACACACACACACACACACACACACACACACACACACACACACACACACACACACACACACACACACACACACACACACACACACACACACACACACACACACACACACACACACACACACACACACACACACACACACACACACACACACACACACACACACACACACACACACACACACACACACACACACACACACACACACACACACACACACACACACACACACACACACACACACACACACACACACACACACACACACACACACACACACACACACACACACACACACACACACACACACACACACACACACACACACACACACACACACACACACACACACACACACACACACACACACACACACACACACACACACACACACACACACACACACACACACACACACACACACACACACACACACACACACACACACACACACACACACACACACACACACACACACACACACACACACACACACACACACACACACACACACACACACACACACACACACACACACACACACACACACACACACACACACACACACACACACACACACACACACACACACACACACACACACACACACACACACACACACACACACACACACACACACACACACACACACACACACACACACACACACACACACACACACACACACACACACACACACACACACACACACACACACACACACACACACACACACACACACACACACACACACACACACACACACACACACACACACACACACACACACACACACACACACACACACACACACACACACACACACACACACACACACACACACACACACACACACACACACACACACACACACACACACACACACACACACACACACACACACACACACACACACATACACACACACATACATACACACACAGCACCGACAGACATCAATCGGAAAATAGTCAGAATGGATTCAGGAGGGTTCAAAACGTATAAATCAATCAAATCTCGAGATCGAAAAAAAAATTACGATAACTGAACTTTATATTAGGTATAAGAAAGTAAAAGTGAGAGCACGACTGAAATAAAGATTTTTTTATAAACTGAGAAACATTAGAATGGCATACTCTTGTTGTTTTCTAGAAAAAGATGTAATCTCGAATTTCTCATTTATCCATTCTTGCATTTATCTGCATATTGCATGTCACGAAAAGCAATAGCACTACCTACTGAAGAGTACAGCTTCTTTTTAGTATGTTGTAGAAAAATCCGAGCGGCACACTTTGTTGCTTTCGAAAAAACTAATAGCACCGAAGCTACATTAGTCTATTTTTACCTATATTTTGCGGATACAGGTCTGGAAATTGGGGTGATGAGAAGCCTTAGTAAATAGTTATCAACAAAAACCGGAAGATGATAGATGACTCTGCTGAACTGTCGTTTAACAATTAACCCAGTAAAAACCAAGTATGGGCCTTTGCTGGGTTTTTACTGGACTGAAATGATGGCCCAGTGAAGCCCATATTTTGAAGTTTACTGGGAAGGACTGGTTCAGGGACCAGCTACGCGGGAGTGCACCGGGAAATCCAACCAGTCATATATACAGTGTGTTCGTAAAGTATGGAGTAAATTTATTATTTCTTAAACCAGAATTATTATGAAAATACCCGCGACACGTCGATTTATAATTTTAATTGAGCACCTTTATCCTTAATTTTTTTTTGGCTATGACGTCTTCAGTTTATGTTATAACATCATCGATATTTTTAAATTGAACACCCTGTATATTTCTCCATTTTTAGATTCTGAATCAACAGCTGATTTAAAAAATATATCACATTTAGGTCTAAAACTAGAACTAACGGTTTAGTTAATAACAAAACAATTTATAGTAAACGTTCGAACTGTACTTCTTATTGTAGCTGACAGTACCTTAAACGATGAATAAAGGTTGTCGGACCTTGTTTATAGTTTCCTGAGCAATGTTTGTTTATTTCTGTCCTAATTCCCCCTTTAATTCAACAATGTTTTCCGGTTTGGTTTTATAAACTGTATTGAGGTGCGGTGACTTTGGTAGCCATTCGATGGGTCCACGTCTAACAATCCACCTGTTCAGAAATATTTGGTCAAGCTACCTTCGAACGTCTGCTGCATAATGGAAAGGCACACCATCCTGTTGATTCTAGAGACTTTCTTCAACATTTCCGAGATTAATTCTAGTGGGGAATAAATTTAATAACGTTGGAATGAGATGGTCCATTAAAAATTAGATATGCCGGTCCGTTTACAGTTCCATCGAAAAAAATAGGGTTCAATGATTATATTGCTACAATTCCACCCACATTTACCTTTATGAATACTGTGTGTGCTGCTCCCGCATTCATCGAGGGTTTTCCCTTGCCCAGTATCTACAATTCTGACGATTCAATCCATCATTTATTTTGAGAGTTCATTCACCGGAGAAAATAATATTTTTTATCATAGTTCATTCACCGGAGAAAATAATATTTTTCATCATAATAGGATGATCACTGCACATATTCATCATTGTTTCACAAAATTGTATCATCCGATCTGGACCAACATCACTTAGTTCTTGCACAAGCTGAATTTTAAAGAGATGCTATTTTTCTAACTTTAATACTGTATGTACTGACGTCTTAGTAACATCATAATCGCGACTGACCTAGAGAACGCTGATATATGGATTTTTTTTTAATAACCAGTAAAATATTTAATTTCGTATCCTCGTTAACACCTGGGCGACCAGTTTTTGGGCAAATCTTCCACCGTACCAGTCTCTCTAATTTTTTTTTTCAATTTTACTCACTGTCGAATGAATTATGGGTCGTTCTGGATATTTAGTATTAAATAAATTACATACTTCTTGCTGCGTTCGCATCCTATCACCGTACGCAATCATCGTAAGAATTTCAATTTTCTGCTTTACAGATACACATACAGGGTGTCCCAAAATTAATTCCCCAGCTGCTGGGGTTAGACTCTATGACCAAAAATAAGTCGAAAATCACTTGTGTCAAAATTTCGAAAAGTTACTCGTTATGAAATTATGGCCATCTTAAAGATCGCAATGAAGGTATTTTTGCAAATCAATTTTTGAAATAGGTATCCAGGTAAAGACAGTTCATTAATTTAAATCAAGTGACATCTGCACATAATAAAATTAAAATACTTAAATTTACAAAGGCAAATATTCGAAATGTTCGCCATTTTGTTCTATGCATGCATGCAATTGGCAAAGAAAACTGTTTTCAACACGACCTATTGTTTCGTAGGCAGAAAATGTGGTCCTATTATGTCATTGCCCAACAGACCAATCCACACATTTACACTTCAGCGCACTTGCTTATGTGATTCTCTAACTTGATGTGGATTTTGGTAATTCCAGATATGCAAGTTGTGCTGGTTAAATACCCTTGCTGATTAAAATGGGACTCATCACTCCACAATACTTGCTTAAAATGGTCTTCATTTGTATCTAAGCAATTTAAAAGCCATCTGGAGAATTGTAAGCGCAACTCACTATCCACAGGATGAAATTTTTGAACCGGCTGTAAGTAATAAGGATACAGATTTTCTTTGCATGAATCTGTGAATAGTACTACGACGATGGTGACGATTGGCTTCCAAGATCCTGGTACTTACAGATGGAACTTTTTCAATGTCGTGGAGTAATTGCTCTTCCTGTTACCATGTTAGCTGTCTAGGACGATCAGCATGAATCATGTTAGGAGCCTAACATCCAGTTTCAAGTAGACGAACTTCAACATCACTTATTGTTTTATGATCTGGGTGTCGCCTAGTAGGAAAACGGTGGCGGTACAGACGCTCTGCGGCACGAGCATTATTATTACAAACTCCAAGTAGTTTAATCATATCTAAATATTCTTGATTGTTGTACCTTCTGGGTATTAAAATAAATACAACAAAATGTCGTATTCTGTCATCGTCAAGGGTGACTTCATTATAAACTATCTTTACCTAGATACCTATTCCAAAAATGGATTTGCAAAAATACCTTTATTGCGATCTTTAAGATGGCCATAATTTCGTAAGGAGTAACTTTTCGAAATTTTGACATAAGTGATTATCGACTTATTTTTGGTCATAGTCTAACCAAGGTGGCTGGGGAAAATTTTTGGGACACCCTGTATATAAATTAAAATAAATCGACAACAATAATTGAAAACAACTACTGGGGTAAAGTATTATTAAATGATTCACTATCAAAGACTATAATGCTAAAACAAAAAAAAAAAAAACTACACTTCAAAAAATAATAAAAAACATGTTTGTTTTACTTTTTTACTTGTTTTTTTTTAAATGGCCGTATCTTCCAACTTATCAATTTTAGATCTGAAGTATGATACATATTTGGAATCAACTATTAAAGCAGAATTCAAAAATGGAGAAATACACAGGATGTTTTATTTAAAAAAATATCGATGACGTCATAACGAAAAAAAAAAAGGTAAGGTGCGTAATTGAATTTAAAAATCGACGTGCCCGAGAGTTTTTTCAAAATATTTTTGGTTTAAGAAATAATGAATTTATTCCATACTTTACGGACATACTGTATAATAGGTATATACCGCAAAACATTAATACTTTGGACTTTTATGGTTTTAAATATTTTATTCATTTCTGTATAAAAAGTCGAATACGTAGGTTAGTGCGGCATAGAGCAAATGTGGTTCACTGGCTTGTATTTAAAACGTGTGCATATAAGCAAATAATGCAATTAAACATCATTTAGATGGACACAAGCAATGCTGGTATTGAGCACTTTATGCATTATATTTAATAACATTATAGGTGTCTGTTTTTTGTTTTCGAACTCATGATGTACGCTTAAGGCGTTCAATGTGAAATGTATTTAACGAAATTAATAAATATAATAATAGGATATAATATAATAATAAAAGCAATGAAAATTAAATATTAATTAAAAAGAAAAAAATGGATATAAAATAATAACAAAATACTAGTGATTATTTTCTATAATTTTATAAAAAATTTATTACATAACATATATTCTTTATAACAACTATTTCCCCGACTATGTGCCATAACGAATATTGATTTATAGAAAAGATAATATGCACATTATGTTCAGTACAACTAGTAAAACAGTGTTGCTTTTAATTAAAACTATACTTCTCAGCAAAACCAAAAATACATACAACAAAAGTAATTACCAATATTACAATCATTCTAATACATTCATAAAACATTCACGTATACGTGTTTCTCTATTTGTGCATCATTATTGTAGCTCTATTAAAATAATGAAGGTGGTCTTTTGTACTGAATATAATGTGCATATTATTTTTTTGTTATTGAATATATCGTGTCAAATATCCTGGAAAGTATTTGTTTAAAAAGGTATATATTTGGTACCTGTAGTAAGTTTGGGATTAGTCTAATAAGCAGGTTTTTGTAGTTTATTATTTTTTAAAACAGATGTAGGAGAACATATTTTGTACATATTCAGACAACTCAGTAAGGGATTCATACTTTCTTTGAATAATCAATTAAATTTCGTTTTCTTTTTTTTTTTTTAAATAGAAAACCGAGATTTTTATAGGATTTTCACACGATTACCGTTTTTGTCCATTTTGAGAAACTCTTTCTCTAATTTTGTATAGGGTAACTCGGTAACTGTAACTTGTATCTCTTACAGCTACCGAGTTATCCTATAAAAACATCGAAATTTGCCCATCCTATACATACAAATTCCTATTTCTATACCACTCAAAACGAAATTTAAAATTCAAAATAAACAAAGTATTGGTAGTGGTTTACTGGGAATACAGATTCCAACTTTTGTTTTCTTACCTACAGTTTCATGAGACATACAGGGTGCTTCAAAGTTAAATATACATACGTTAATTGTGGATAGATAAATTACCCATCATTAATGGGTCGAGTGTCTGTTGCTACTGAGATACATTTATTAATTTTTACCAAATTTTTCTTTTGTCATAACTTTTGAACCACTATGTATAATCGGTTTATACTTATTACGTATATTTTACTTATTTTACATGAAAAAATTCCATAAATACGAAAATCAAAATACTGGTCCGAATGTAAAAAAATATACTGTTGTGGATTTCTTAAAAACTAATACATTGTATAGCATAATTTTGAAAGTCTGTTTAGGGATGAGAAGAACATAAAAATAAGCTAGATGTGTATTTTTTTAGTCTCCATACTTTCGTCATTTTTTTAAATACATACCTCTTTTGTAACAAAGGACGATGTACTCATTAATTTGCAACCACAAAAGTGCCTGTATCTACAGTTAACGTATGTAAATTTAACTTTGAAGACCCTGCATATTACAAAAATGGGTTATTTGTAACACTATGGAATACGAAACGTTGTCGCACCAATGTTTACAATAACCATTTTATAATAGTTCTTGAATCTGTGCCGTGCATTTTTCGAAACCCTTGTATATGAATTATGTTATTGTTTTAGTAAATATTTTCAACTTGACAGTTCTTTTAACATGTACATGGCAAATAATTATTATGTTCTCAAAAAACTGAATAATGAGAGGTGAATAACGACTGCTCAATAACTTCACAAATATTGTATATCCGGGTATTTTTCATAAAATCGACAGAAGACTTTCCCTAGAAAGACATTAATAAACATCAAAAAAAGCTACATGACCTTCACAATCTTGTAATACGATCCCTAGCTGAATCGTCGTTCCATCAACAGAGGTCCGGAATATTTGAAGGAACCGTCAAAAGTTACGACATCTATAAGTTAAATATTAATCCTCCAGGCAAGGATACGGCCTATTCTTTGTGAAACTACACTACATAGGCGTGCAGAGGAGTAATCTGTAGGGGATATAAAAAATATTACTATGTGATAAACGCGTATTAAATTTTGCAGTTTTCTCTTGACATTCCCACATTTTCTATGGTGTGACATTATTCTCGGAACTTTAACTAGAAGCACACTTGTATGTTAATATTAATAAATATTTAAAACCGCCTAAATGCATGTCAGGAACATACGAAATTTAAGATTTTCTTGAAAATATACTTGTAGTGTTCATAGACAATATTCGTTGATTTGATCGTGAGTGCAATTGTGCGTGCATTGATTGTTCCCAAGCAGCTTTAATAAAAGGTACTGGAAGCATGTGATATGACGTTGCACCATCTTCAGGCTCTTACTGATAACAGGTTATTGAGGTTGAGTTTTACATATTAGTATTTTTAGTAGGGTCATAAAATGCCGCATTAGGTGTATACTATTTATAGTGGTAATTAATAGTCTTTACTTTTTTTGTTATCGGTTTGCTCAAGTTGTAGAGAAAACTGGTTTGAAACTATCACCAAATAGACTATCGATTAATATTTATGCAGAGTGTCTCTCGAAGGGTTACTATTACTGCGTATAATTTGTAAAGTTTCAAACAATTTCTTACCCTTGTTTGCACAAATTTGTTGAATAATTATCTTTGATTCTAGCATGTTACATAATAGAATCTTTTAGTGTGACGTCACATAATTATGCAACCGACGTACTACTATCATAACACACTGGTTGCCTACACATCACACTGGAACTTGACCCCTAATACATATGTCTATAAATACGACATTTTCGAGGGTTAAGCACAGCGGAGAATTTAATTTTATTTCTCACTAAGTAACTCACTGGAGTACATATTTAAGAACTTTCAGTTACCATTTATCATGCACAAAGCATGTGAAAATATGTACAGGGTTATTCATTATAAATTACCAACCCCTTAGCATCGTTATTATTGCCTATAGAAAAAAAAGTTTTAAATAAAAGTTGTGTGGTTATGACCGAATTTTGTGAAAATGATATCAAAAGTACAGTAGCGTGCAGATTTCAGGGAATACAAGAAAATAATATACTTTTTTAATTAGGATACCCTGTCTATTATTAAATTTTTGGAATGATCGTTTGTTCCTGATTTCTAAAATATACTCATAAAAGATGTTCGATATGTGCACCATTATTGTCAATGCATAATTGATAACTTTTTTTTATATTTATAATTGCACCGTAAATGGCTTCATTATTTACATTCAGATTGTTTATTTCAAATCGAATCCTGTCTTTAATGACTTGAATACTATTATTATTATTATTGACAATGTCTTTTAGAAATCCCCAAAGAAAATGAATCCATAGGGGTCAAATCCGGACTGTTAGGTGGCCATTTAATAGGTCCATTATTCCCTATCCATATTGGGAATACATTATTCAAATGATCTCGAACGGGTAGAATACTCTGCGGAGTTGCCCCATTCTGCATCCAAATCATATCATCAAGTTCGGTTTCCGGAAAATTCTGCAAAAGAATATTTTTGCTTCTGGGATAATTATTTACAGATAGGTAACTTCAGTTAAAGTATAACAATAAAATATAGGCCCAACAATTTTGTTTCTAAAAATTCCAACCATACATATACGAGACTGCAACGAAATGTCTGAAAAACCAAACAGACTTCTACACTGACCATAGACTTGACACGTCACAGACGACATAATGACACACAGCACACACACATAAACATATCTACGAAAGACTACTGTACGACGAACACGTATAACAAGACAGACACACGGACAACCTATAATCTCACAACCCTACTTACCGCGCCACCTTACCTCCCCGACACCCCTCCAACCCTAATAAACAACAAAAATAATGGCCAAAATAATTAAAAATCAAAATAAAATTAAACAGGTTTTTTCGTCTATTTTTCCTGTATACATGCAAAAACTCACCTTTTGCAAACAAAATAAGATATCAGAATTATTTTAAAGTATTCTATTTAAGACCGCAATTGCTTTGTCACTAGGAAAAAGTGTTCTACCAAAAACCGGGATATTGCAGTATTCAGGCCAAAACAGCGGCCAGGGCGGAGTCTACCGGGCTACGCGAATGTTACGCCCGTTCTATACTAATCATTGTAAAATGAAGTAAATAACATAAATGAAATATGCTGCTTATGGTCCCCAATGTAAAGAATTTAACATTTAATAAATTTATAAAATTGTAAAATTTGAATACCAGGGTTGTGATTTCTAAGTACAATTGCACTAGATTTAGTACAGAAATCACAGTCATACAAAAAAAGTTCATTACCACGAACCAAAATACATTGATCTAGTGTATTTTTCGACGCTGAATTCGAATCCGTAGTTAAAAAAAATTATCGTGTCAGTTTTTTTCTTTTGGCCAAAAACATCCCTTGAAATGGGGTAAAACTATAGTAATAATGTAATGACCAAAATACATGGATCTAGTGTATTTTTCGAAGCTGAATTCGAATTCGTAGTTAAAAAAAAAGATTTATCGTGTAAATTTTTTTTTGGCCAAAAACATTCCTTGAAATGGAATAAAACTATAGTAATAATATAATGACTCTTAATGAAGTGTGAAAAATGGTAGATATTTTATAGTCTAGAAAAGCAAACCACAGCACACTATTTCTATTATTGTAGTCCCCCCCTTCTAGGGATGATTTTCGAGCTTATTAGGAAGATGATCTAATTGTCTTGAATGTTTGGCACAATGAATTAAAAGTACTTGATCCTTTTCGAATTTCAGTAACATCCATGCGCATCATTAGAGCTTAGGGGTAGTTTCTACCACCCTATAAAGGTAGTTTATAGTCATATTATATTAGTAGTTCAAGCGAATTCACTCCATATTTGTTCATCCTGCCTTAAACTACAAAAGCCTAAACTTTTTTTCGTCTTTATTGAAAGAATGAGATACCTCCGTAGGTGGGGTAGTTTTTACACCTTATGATTCTCAACCCTTTAAGAATAAAGTCTAGTTGCCACACCAGATTCAGATATTTTGTCCCAAGACCTACAATGTACATGTTATTTAAACTCACGTGGGTTGAGTTTCAGCGGTAGTTTTCACCCCCGTAAAGGTGGATTTTGGTTTAATTAATAGATATAGCTTACTATCGTTTGAGTGCATATTTTCTTCTCTAGACTATAAAATATCTACCATTTCTCACCCTTCACTAAGAGTCATTACATTATAACTACAGTTTTACTCCATTTCAAGGAATGTTTTTGGAAAAAGAAAATGACTCTAAATCTTTGATTTAACTACGGAAGTGAATTCAGCGTTGAAAAATTAGATCCATGTATTTTGGTCATTACATTATTGCTATAGTTTTACCCCATTTCAAGGGATGTTTTTGGTAAAAAGAAACTCATACGATAAACCTTTTTTTTAAATACGGATTCGAATTTAGCGTCGAAAAATACACTAGATCCATGTATTTTGGTTTGTGGTACTGAACTTTTTGTGTATGTGTGTAATTTTTAGTACATCTTTCAAAAATCATCATCATCAATCATCATCATAATTTGTACCTCAATGCAGTATTTTAATAAAGAAATGAACAACTAACGCTCGTCTTAGAAACATGATTGACTTGTCATTGCTGTCATTTTATATTTCACAGATTTTTCGTGCCTTAACCGTTAATAAACAGTTTACTTTAACCAATCACGGAACAGGAAATTTGTATTCAACCAATCAGCATTAATTTTTTGGTAAACATGTTTCAAGACGTTCGGTAGAATGTTCTGCGGGCCTTCGTCCCTTCTGTCACGTAATTTTATTCTGGTTATCACCAAAATAATTAATTTAGTTCAACTGTCGCGTCAATGCCAATATCCTTGGCTTTGACGAGGACCTTGGATGGTAGGAGCCGAGGGAGACTATACCTCTTTACACCTATTTTTCAACTGCCAAAAATATTTTACAAGAAAACAATACGTTTTCTTTCAAGTTAGTTTCGCAAGAGTGGACTTCGATTAACATTGTTTTTTTATTTCATAAAAGAACGATTCCAAAAAAAGCATTCTAGTACAATTTTCTGATTTCTAGTACAATATTGTATCAGAAGTTGGTACGATTTAAGGGTTTCATATTACAACCCTGATCAGAACGGTTTCGTCATTTCAAACGCGCAATTTGACGAGAAATTAAAAAGGATTAGAACTCTTGGGTAAACCATTAAAAAACGCGCCAGCAGCTCTACCTCAAGGGTGGTGTGGAAATGAGCTCCAACTTCAAAAGACATCATAGTAAAGAGAAAGGTTATAACAATGCAAGAAAAACTCCCAGAAGCATATGTTTTTCCAAATATTTCGCTTTATTATTTGTCGTGTTTATTACGATCGTAAATTCATGTTTCCTCAAGATAATACGAAACGCGTGTCGAGTTGCATGGAACTCTCTTCCTCAATCGCTCATTGCTCGAAATCCATTGCATTTATTGACTTTCGTAATAGAACCTTTTTTTGTAACAAATTTTATGAGGAATATTTTCTATAAGCATATATATTTTCTGCGGGGCAAACGGTTTCTGAGAAAAACGTCTAAAATTACGACAAGGTGCATTTGTGGTGATTTTTTAGGGGTGAAGCAACCACTTTCTATTTTGAAACTCTATTGATTTCGAAAACTATCCACTTGACACTTATAATTCCCAAGCGGCAAATCTTTATAATTTTTTTCCTATTTATGCTAATATTCATGGACTATGAAGTCAAAAGTTAATAGCTGCTAACTTCATCATCCTTTCAACTGCTTGTGTGACGTTTCATAACCTAACTTTCGTATATTCAAGTTGAAGTATCATATTATCGATTTCTTCAAGAAGTAAAGAAATAGCCCACTCCTTCTCAAAACAGGAATTATTAATATTATTAAAATGTAAGATGACCATTGATAAACAGAATTTAAGTTATTCTAATGAAATCCTATCATTTTCAAGCCAGTCGATCTAAATGTTAACATTATTGTCATAATTTTCTATTGGGCTGTAATATGAAGGTCGTAATCATGAGTCGCATTGTAAAAAATTCTACGTGTCTTGTAATTTATTATTATTAGCCCTTTCCGTATTTTAGTTTATATTATTCCTTTCACAAATTACGCCTTTTTTATCAAAACTTATGTTTTTTATTAGTTTAATTTATCATCTAAAATTTTTATACTTCGCAGTGAGATGTATTTTGGCTATTTTTTGTGCGCCCCTGAAAAATGTATTTTATTTATGACGCGAGAATACACCTTGTGTTGTTATTTATGCAATATGCTGTTTGGCAAATTAGATGTAGTAATACGTATTACGCTTTCCTATCAAATCATAATAAAGGACACAATTCTTTTAAAAATCTGATATTGTATTATTTGCTAGTTAAAGAAATATTATTTAGGAATTTAGCAAAAAATTTCCATTCTTTTAATAACTAATATAAGAAACTACCCAGTTTTTTATACCCTGTATTCTAAGTTCGATGCTCACCGTTGAGATCTTGGAGTCGCTTAAATGGGGCAAATTTTAGGAAACCTAACGATGATTCTAAATCTGTTAAAATATCACGACTAATTGGGGCCGTTTTTTTAAGATTTTCTAAAAAAACGAAAAATTTCATTTGACAAATTATTTATAAATTAATTAATTTAACAAATCTTTATAAATAACCAATTTATTTTTTTTTAATCTTGATCATCTTCTGAACTTAAGACACAAACTTAAAATAATATTAATTACAAAATAATTGTTGTAAATAATTTTTGTTCCTTAAATTACATTCTACATTGCATAAAGCGATATTTTATATTAAGGCTGGGAATCGAATACGAATAATTCGAGTATTCGAATATTCGAGTATTCGAATACGAATTATTCTAATGGGAAATTATTCGATTATTCGAAATATTCGATTACTCGAATATATTCGAGTATTCGAATATTTGATTATATTTGAGTAAATTTGAATATTAAAATATATTATTAAAATATGTACGAATAGGTATGCAGTATGCATCCAACCAAAGTAGGTAGATAGTAGGTATAGGTAGGTACCTATTCTAAAATCCAAATATATAAATAGACCACATTAGTGGCACCTTTTACTCCCAGTCAAACTATTCCATCTCTTTCTCGCCTCGACCTTATTCTTACTGTACTAAGGCAGGGGTTAAAATTAATTTTTAAATTTTAGAAAACCTGTAAATATTAACTTATTGACTTTTCATGTATTTGCTTTACCTTCACAATCTGCTTCTATTTTAAAAACATTCTAATTTTAGAGTACTTTTATTTTTTTTGAAAAGGAAAAATAGTTATGACACAGAAGTATAATAAACTAGCTCTGTTTTCGTTTTATTTAAGCTTCAATAGTTAAATGTGAACAATAGCGTCTCAATCCTAAAATAAAATACTAACTAAATAATTCTGACCTTTAAAGTACATGTACAGGAGACATACCTTATTGTGGGTATGGAAAGCAAATCAAATTGCCTGCTTAGTGGATTACGTCACGACTATTATTGTGGTCTATCCAACCAAATACTCAAATAGAGTATTCACTATTCACTAGTATTCAGTGCTATACCTATTAATAATGAATATTCGAGGATCCGGATTATTCGGATTATTCGAGTATTCGAATATTCGAATTATTCGAATATCCGAATAGTTCGAATATTTTTTCGAACGAATATTCGAATACTAAAATCTGGAAAATTCCCAGCCTTATTTTATATTGCTCTATAAAACATAGGTGAAAATATGTGGAATTATTTTTGTAGAAGTATATAGTTACCTTCCGTTATTGTATATATACCTAAGTTGTGTTACAATATTAAAATACGAATAACTCTAAAACTATGCCTCCTATCCAAATTTAGTATGAGCATCTTTCTTATGTAGTTTCTAACACTGGTGCTTCTTTCCGTTTTAGATGTTAAAAAAATATTATAGCGAAAATTCACCCTCACCCCCAACAAATTATGATATTTAGATAAAAATTTGACACAATACGTAACATTATAAAATTAGTAAATCGTCCAAATTTAATTTTTTGCAACTTAAGACGTTTCGAATTTATTGGCAAATAACTATGTTGTATTTACCCCTTTTAAGGGGTTATAGCTCCCTTATGAACTGATTTAAGGCTAATGTTTATATACAAAACTCAACTTATTTTTTTAGTTCTATTACCCATTTGAAGGAAGGTACTTATTTGTGGGACACCTTACATATAAAAAACTGGGTAATTAAAAGTATGAAAGTTTTTTGTTTAATACTTAAATGATATTCTTTAAAAGGACACATAACGATTTTACGATATAAATAATTTCAAAAATAAATTAAAAAATTACCGTAACACATAACACATAACATAACGAAATAATTATAACATGTAGTAGAGAAAATATCAATATAGAGAAATGAATATACGTCAATACAAATATTTCTTAATCTGCATAAATCGTGAAAAATATCAATAATTTTTTTAGCCATTTCTATATTCAAGTGGGATTCTGAAATATCAGCGATGGCAGCAGCGATGTCTAAAAAACTAATAACTACATTAAAACAAATTGATTTAAAAAAAATTTTCAAAGGTTTCTACTTCTTTCTATTTTCTGTATTTCTATTTTCTTTTGGGTAGTCGTTTTTGTCTTCTGTGGTATTGGCAGAAAATTGGGAACAGTTTATACTGTTTATACTGGGCAAGGAAATAATGAAAAAAAATACCATTGCTTTAAATCAAATTTTCTCATCATATGTTTGGATGTGTGAACAAGATTATTCTCTACAGAAAGAAACAGAGTAACAAATTTCAGATATTTGTTTGCATATTCTGGCGAATGCGCCAATGTTAGAAGAACCGCTTAATTTTCATGGTGTCTTTAAAACTAGTAATTTTTTTAAAGAGCACATTCTAATGGAGAATAAGACTTGTAGTACACTGAAAAACCGACAAAAACGTTTCAAAAAATTTTTTTAAGGTACAACATGGGACCTTCACAGAATAATAGATTAGGCCCTTGTCCATCTAAAATGGCCAATTACAACATTTTTTGGGAGGTCCAACTTTTTTTATTATGAAAAGTGTCATAAATCTGTCAAAATTAATTTTTCGTACTTTTTCACACATCCCTCACGATATCTCCGGAACGAATTGAGTTAATCAAGTTTTTTTTTTTTTTTTTAGTTGATAAAGGAAACGTGAGCGGAGGTGACTGAATTAATTTAGTCTTTATGGAAAACCTAGTTTTTTATAAAATTAGGTAATACTTTAACATTTATTTTTCTTGCAGTATTTTTTTCAGTAAGCGAAAAATTTTTTTTGTTTTAAGGAATTTTGCCACAGTGTATGCATATGGAATAAAATTAACATCAAGGAAGTTTAAAAAAAAACGCAATACTCTACGACTTATACGTTTCAAGTTATTGTGATTTGAAATTAAGGTTCTGCGGGCAGGATAGTTCATGAAGCTTCGCTCCCCCGGTTCTACTGTGCTTTAATCAGAGTGCTATGCGTGTTGTGGGTGCATACTATAAAGTATTATTTTTGACATATCTTTAATATAAATTTTATTTTCATAACCACTTAGAAGGTTTTACTTATCATTATTTACATTGCACATTATTTAAAATCCATTATATTTATACGTCAAAACTTAAAACTGAATTGAAAAAATACGAATTAATTATTTATTTTAAAATATAAATTTAAAACTTGTTATAAAAATATTTTAAAAATCCTCAACGTCGGAATCTAAAAATATCTGGACAGTTCCTTGGTTGCAGCAGTTTGCATATTTGCACTCACTGCAGCATTTCAAACCTTGAGCAAAACAGGTACATCTGTTGTTGTTACAGACCCTGTCGGAACATTTTATTGACAAACTTTGCCTTACAATATCGGGCACAGGTTCTTGACTAGAAAAAGTTGCCTTCCAAACATTTTCTTCAAATGTCCAACCGTATCGATTTGGATCTTCCAACTGCATGTATTGTATATGGCTATTGTACCAAATTTTTATTTAATACAGACACCTAAAAAAGAAAATAATTACATGTATGTAGGTGTGTTGTTTCTTTTTTAATAGGTATGGGCGATCTAGAAAAATAATTATTACCTTTTTAAATGTTGTCTAAAAGCATGGTCAGTAGGAGGCAGCTCAGAAACTGGCCGATTTGTACTTTTTGTTAAGTCCCATTGCAGTTCATTTAGGGATTTTATATTTTTGTTTTTGTGTCACAACCAGTTAGGCAATGAATCGTTAATAATTTCTTGCAAATTTCCTCTCCTAAATTTGCCACAATATTATTAATTGACAAAAAATATATATTCTTACTATGTCCTAATTGTATAAAAATATTCCTTTGGGACATATGTATCTGGTGTTTCACAGTAATAATGTAAAAGCAAAATCAGGACATCAGTATCAACAGATTTTACCAGAATTGTATTACCTGATTTTAATTCTGATAACACAAAATAAACATTCCATTGTTAAGCACCAAATAATATGTAAAACTCAATAAAAATAATACTCATTCGCATTCACATTACACAAAGAAAAGTTTGTTTCTAACTGGCAATATATGTATAATATAAGATACTTGTATTGAATAGTCTACACCCTACACACTTGAGTGACGCGCCGCGGTGAGGCGCATCTAGGATCGAAAAACTCGTAACTTTAAATAAGAAAATCTCGAAAACTATAAGTCGTAGAGAACTGACTTTTTTTTTAAAAAACTTCCTTGATGTGTAAGCTTTATTTCATACACATATGGTATGACAAAATTCCTTAAAATAAAAAAAGTTTTTCGCTTACCGAAAAAAATGCAGCAAGGAAAGTAAACGTTCCAGTTTTACCTAGTTTTACAAAAAAAATTAAATTTTCCATAAAAACGAAATTAAAGCACTGACCTTCGCCCATTTTTCCTTTATCAATTAAAAAAAAAATACATATAATTATCTCGATTGGTTCCGGAGATATCATGAGGGATGTGTGAAAAAGTAAGAAAAATTAATTTTGACAAATTTATGACATTCTTCGTAATAAAAAAAGTTTGACCTCCAAAAAAAATGTTGTAATTGGCCATTACAGATGGCTAAGGACCTAGGCTATCATGCTGTAAAGGTCCCAAGTGGTTGTACCTTAAAAAAAAATTTTTCAAGAAGGAAGCTACTTTTTCCCCGTTTTACGGTGCACTATTGGACCTTATAATCTATTTCGATATTAAACCATACTATAAGATCTAAAGCCTAAAGCGGTTTCAAAGGTTTTACAGTTTCTTGCTTGATATGTGAACAATAAATAAATAGCCAAGAATTAAAATGTCTACAATTTGTAATAAAACATTGATCAATTTTCTATTTTCTATTTTCTATTTTCTATTTTCTATTTTCTATTTTCTATTTTCTATTTTTAAAGCAACCAAAAATCAAATGTGCTATAACAAATTAATAAAACATTAATGTATTTTCTATTTTCCAAGCAACCAAAAATCAAACTGCTTGTAACACAAGTCTATATTTCAGGGAAATATCTTTTAGATATATTCCGCAAGGCCAACTTGGTTACTTTGGTTGCTGTTTTAGCGTTCCGTAAACCTCAAGTTGCTGAAAGTCTGATTACTTATGGATGACTTACTGTACACCATTCCTGAAAAATTTAGTACTTTAGCTGTCACCAAAACGATGTTGCTAAGTTTCTCGGGAATTTATTTCATTCTATCATCTATTATTTTATTTTTATCCAAAATTTAATCAGAGATATTTTTTAAAGTAATACGATGAAAATTCTAAATAACCTTTATATCTTATGCTTTAAAACTGATGACGGTACAGAACACCTCTGTGAATGAACGATGACAGGCGTTCCATAAATAATGTTGCAACTAACTACCACGAAACAACAACTGTCACTTTTTTTCATTTACCGCTAATTGCCGCTCTGGTAAGTTAGGTTGGCTTACGGAACATATTATAATATAATTTCTTGATAGCATAAAAAGGGTTTTCATGATTCACTGGCTATTTAAGGACAAGGATATTAACAAAGTATAACACATGGTACGACACGACATGCAGCGCGTCATCACCAATTGTTAAGTTGAATTCAGTCGTGCCAATTAATCGTGTACAAAGTGTTCATGATTAGTCTAAATCGTTCTGATTACCTTGCACATATAACTCATATTTGAAAACAAGGATTATGATCACGTAAACATGTTTGCATTTTTTGATACGAAAAAATGCACCTTAAATATGTGGAATTTGGATATTTCATGCCAGTGAGCAGTGAGCAGGGAGACGAATATTCTTGTACTGATTATTAGGATGTAATAAAACTTGATCACACAAATTTCACCCGTAAGTTATAATACAGTTGTTTTTAAAAAGCCAATCGCTCGTCTACGATTCTTTAGTCGTACAGATTATTGGCATCGTTTTCTTCGCTGTGCGATTACCACAAAACCAATGACGAGGATTCAAAGGCTATTTAAAACACCATTTTTAATTGGCGATTGTTTGTGCTTTGTATCGGACATTACAATAGTATAAACTGTATAAACTGTATAAACTTACACAGGAAGTTAAAATTATTACCAGTCAAATAAAGTTTAATTTTTTTAACAAGGATACATATATTATTATATTCTTGGATCCTTGAAAAAATGATTTACAAAAATATGCACTTGTTGGGGGGTGATCTCAGTGTCTCATGAAATACAGTGTGCACAAATGTCCAAATTTACCATTCAGATATCATAGGCAAAGTAACAGATTGTCTGAATTATTAAAAATACGAGGAAATTATATCACAAATTTTGCTGTCTGTCGATTGGAGTATAAATTGACATATTTAAGTAGTATAGGATAATAGCACATAAAGTGCGAAGAGAGGCTGTAAAAAAATCAGAAATTGGCGGCTATAGCACAATCTGTATTTCTGTAGACTTTCGGTTTGTTGTATAAGACCACCTATTACAAAATTTTTTGTGGATTCGTTGCTTTCTTCTGTTTATTTATTATGTTATAATATAATACCACATAGTTTTTGCTGGTGGCATATCAGCCACTTTCTTTTTAATATGGCTGACGAGAATGAAACATTTCAATATGATTCTCAAATTAAATAATACATTTACCCCGGTATCTACAGTACATGCGTTCACCAGACTAAAAGTTTATAATAATAGTTACTAAAACCTTAATTATTATTAGACGTAGTATATTACGGTTAAGTTGTTGCATTGTCAGAAAAGCTGCCTCCTGAACCGAATCCAATTTAAATTCAATACTTCCAGTTCCACTTTTATGGTGTATTTTGTACTTTTTAAAAAGAATAATTTTAGAAAAAATAGACCAGACATAGTTGAAGAAACAATTTTCCAACCGCATAACTTATAGTTTTAGTAAAAAGCTGATGTGAAATAAATAATATAATACTTGTTAGATAGGAAAAATCGTTTTCCAGATCACTTTGCATAGCTTTTACTCCTTTAGTTTACACACAAAAGTCGTTGTCAACGATGGCCGGGAAGCCATTTCTTAAATTTACATAATGTTTCTTCTGACACTCTGCCTCATCCGTGAGCCCTAAAGTGGAAAATAATAGTCATATTTTATAAAATTTACGAGTTCTTTTAAATAAATATATACAATTTTTAAATAAGTATAAGAAAGTTTATGAAGTGGTTATAATAAATAATAAGGGGAGAAAATTAGTTATTTGTCCTTGAACATATTGTATTATTTTTGGTAGAATTTGTATCTGCTAATTAGTATATATGTGAGGCGAATATCATTAAAAGTAACTTGTCAGATCACTTTGCTCAGTATGTCAAAATAAAAACCGATCACATGGCAGCTTAAGATGGTCATTATAGACGTTTTTTCAGTGACGGTAATATTGACAATTTCTGTTATTTTTTGAGTAATGCCTGTTGGTCCTCAATTTTAGAAATTCTAGACTGTAAATATAGCTTTTAATTTATTTATGGAAGATATTTCTTATTATTTTGAAATCTGTTTTCAACTTACGAAATATAAAAATAAATTTATAAATCCATTTGTAATAAGAGGAACCCGAAAATCACTGAGGTCAAGAATCGTGTATCACTTCTTGCCGATTTGAGCAGGCAATATCCCCAATAACAATTCAAATTAGCCAATAAGGAATATTAAAATTTGTTATCGTCTGTTTCTAAAGAAGTAAATAACCAAATAGTTTTAAATTCGAAAAACAAAAGCAAGGCTATGTGGGATATTCTAAATAGGGCTTCTGGCAATCAAATAAAAATAACGGTCATATAGTGTAACGAAGTGATTATTTTATAGACTTAAGTTAGGTAACTAGGTGCTATTTGTCTGTTTTAAAAGATATTTTAAACATTGCGCCCTTAATAGTGGTATTGTCAGTTGCTCATTAATAATAGTTTAATTGTTAATTATAGATAGATAGTATTGATCCCTTTGTGTAAACATTCCAAATATGCCAAGTTGTGGGCAGTACCTGAAACAAATCATAGGCATGTTCATTACAATAGTTTCGGAAATTCCCATGAGTCTTGTGCTGTCGCGCACTTCCTGCCGACATATGATGAATCACGCAGATATTCATTCCTAGAAGTCTGCAATTACCGTTTGGCAGGTGCTGCCACGTACTTCCTGCCGCCATGAAATATTGACGTCACCAAGGCCAGGATTTTGGTATAAATAGAATGGCCGTAGCCGAGGAAAAGCATTCAGTTTTCTGCTGACAACTACCTTCAGCGTGTTGAGCTGGGTAGTTGAGAAGTATTAAGCGTGCTGAGCTTGACTCCATTTGGCTGGAAATCAGAATCCGACGACGACGCCGCCCGGCTGAATGTCTGGTAGCATCTTGGGGTTTTAAGCGTGCTGAGCTTGACCTCCTGGTGTTGGTAACCATTTTACCGCTCTGCACCGCCGTCACCAGTCTAGTAATTATTTATCGCCGTGAGTCTTCAGCGTGTTGAGCTGGGCCCATGGTTGGTAAATAATTGCTAAACCAACCGCCGTCACCAGTCCCCTCCTGGTATCCGTCCGCCGTCTGCTTATGACCGATTCATTTATCGCTGCTTACCGTTTCATTCACCGGCTTACCGTATCGCACCGCTTGACCGCCCGCTTACTGCCCCGCTTGTCCGTAGTTAAGACCGTAGTAGTAGAAGACCGCTTGTAGTATAAGACCGCTTGTAGTTAAGACCATTGTAGTATAAGTTGTAGTTACTAAGGTGTATATAAAGTGTAAATAATAATTAGTGTGTAGAATAAATGTACATATATTGAATGACAGTCTGTTCCTTAACTGTAGTATGTAAGTTCCCTTTTTCCCGACCCCTAGCTTAGCCGTATCTTCACTGCAGTTGACCGGCCTCTATCGTCCCGCCGATAGAGTAAAGTGGTGTTTCTGCACTCTAAACAGAAACTGGCGCCCGAGATCTCCGTACAGTGTGCACCGCCGTAGTGTTGGGCGACAAAGTGACACTTCTGCTCTTGGGTAGTGCAGCGAAGTACGTCACAATAGAAATAGTGGATAATGGTAGAATTTTAAATTATATTGAATGCGCAGAAAAATTTAATAATTATTTTTTGTCTTCTTTAAATTTTAGTAATAATTCACTGTTCTTCTGACCTCTTGTAGAAGACGATGTACTAGATATAATTAAAAACCTAAAAAATTCTAAATCCTCCGGAATAGACCAAATATCGAACTTTCTATTAAAGTGTGTTACCAAATATATAGTTGGACCTCTCACACATATTATTAACCTCTCCCTAGAACAAGGTATTTACCTTGACAAATTAAAAATTACAAATACCGTTACATAAAATATCTGATGTGGCCAGCACATAACTTACTCATACCAGTATACCGGGTGAGTCACGAATTGCGCTCGCCCCGATATCTCCTAAAATATTTGGAATAGAAAATTGAAAACTTGAGGGCTTATTATACGACTAAAATGCCATCTTTTCAATAAAAAATCAAGTTTGGTGCACATCCGGTTTAACCGGAAATGCCCACAACTTTCGATTTTTAAATGAAACGCCCTATATATTTTTACATTTTTGGAATCTAGAGGAAATTTTGAATACAATACATCCATTTTGGTCACTTTTTGATAAACATTAAAAATTTTATTAAAAAATCTATTTCTGAATCCAGAGTGCTGTGGTGCCCAAAATATATTTTAGTTTGTGTGCTACGTTACTATAAAAATAAAAAGAGCAATATGATTGCATTACTTAATTGTCTAGAGGCGTTTAAAATTTTTAAATGTGATTTTTACCCACTAACTCGGTTTTTTTAAATGGGAAGTTAATCGTCCACCAACATTTTTAAACACCCCATTTTCATACGAATCTAATGATACCAAAATTTTGAAAATCCGCTCAGAAATATTTGAGATTTCAGCCAAAATACAATGCAATCAAGCTTTTAGAAACATGCGGCTAATAGATTAGTGGGCTTTGGAAACTAAAATGACACATTTCTGTTTAAAATCTGGTAACCTAATAACATTGGAAAAATCATAGTAGCCATTGAATGTAATAAAACAATATCAGCTGCCAGACAGACTCGTGTAGTTATAGGCAATCTTGAACAATCAAACATTTAATAATTGTGAGTGCAAAGAACGTTACAAGTAAGTTTAGCATAGGTATGTGGAGGTAAACACAATTACATCCACAAAGAAATTAGCAACAGAATGCGACATCAGTACGGTTTTCAGAGTTTTATTTAAATGAACATAAATATCGGGCCTATAAATAAATAAAAATCAATTCCATTTGAACAATTAAACTTAAACTAGGTAACAGTAGGTATCCATATTAAAATAATTAATATAATTAAACCATAAATTGACATTATAGATATTGTTCAATATGTCCACCATTTTTTTCTATACACAATTCGGCTCTGCGTACAGTTGCTTGAATGGCTCTACGCAATTCAGCCGGCGTTATTTCATTAAGAGCCCGTACAACTTTATTTTGCAGCTCTTCACGGGTATTTGAAAAAGTTTTATAAACTTTATTTTTGAGAGTGCCCCATACATAATAGTCGAGGGGTGTTAAGTCAGGTGACCTAGGAGGCCACCTGATATGACCTTGATTTGCGATAAGGCGTTCACCATACAAGTTGTTTAAATATTCCATCACTCTTCTGGAATTATGTGGGGGAGCACCATCTTGTTGGAAAAACAGATTTTGTAAATAGGCAAGAGGAAGTAAGTCAAGAAATTCTGCTGTCTGGTTTTGTAAAAAGATTAAATATCGTTTGCCAGTAAGTGTTCCATCAAAAAATATGGGTCCAATTATTCGATCTCCAAGTACTCCAAGCCAACAGTTAAACCCAAATCTTTCCTGAATATTCCTCCGCCCTACCGACCTCGGATTTTCTTGAGCCCAGTACCTAGTATTGTTTCTGTTAAACATACCTTGGTTCGTTAATCTACTTTCATCTGAATATAAAATATGAAAAGGAAAACCTGGGTTTTGTTGTACTGCATTTAAGAATCAGTTGCAATATACTAGCCTCCTGTCTTTATCATCTCCATAAAGATGTTGGTGTATTTGGTATTTATAAGACCGAAACTTATGTTTCTTTAAAATTCTGCAAACCGAAGACTGACTAATGTCGCATTCCGTTGACAATTCCCTTGTTGATGTTGTTGGGTGTACCATCAGAAATCCTAATACATCAATTTCTTTGTCCTCACTTACAATAAATGTTTGATGGTCATCTTGTTGATCGGGTTTGTTTCTTAATTTTTGTTCCACTCTGACAAACAAGTGTCTGCGTGGAGGACGTCTGTTGGGATATCGTTGCTGATACAGTCCTGCAGCTGCAGTTGCATTTTTGTGACACTCTCCATATATCAGTAACATATCGACCTTTTCACTTCTACTAAAATTATTCATTTTCTTTAATTTTTACTCAGAGATTTCCGCAACGCTTTATTTTTTATCTGTCTGACAGCTGATATTGTTTTATTACATTCAATGGCTACTATGATTTTTCCAATGTTATTAGGTTACCAGATTTTAAACAGAAATGTGTCATTTTAGTTTCCAAAGCCCACTAATCTATTAGCCGCATGTTTCTAAAAGCTGGGTTGCATTGTATTTTGGCTGAAATCTCAAATATTTCTGAGCGGATTTTCAAAATTTTGGTATCATTAGATTCGTATGAAAATGGGGTATTTAAAAATGTTGGTGGACGATTAACTTCCCATTTAAAAAAACCGAGTTAGTGGGTAAAAATCACATTTAAAAATTTTAAACGCCTCTAGACAATTAAGTAATGCAATCATATTGCTCTTTTTATTTTTATAGTAACATAGCACACAAACTAAAATATATTTTGGGCACCACAGCACTCTAGATTCAGAAATAAATTTTTTTAATAAAATTTTTAATGTTTATCAAAAAGTGACCAAAATGGATGTATTGTATTCAAAATTTCCTCTAGATTCCAAAAATGTAAAAATATATAGGGTGCGTCATTTAAAAATCGAAAGTTGTGGGCATTTCCGGTCAAACCGGATGTGCACCAAACTTGATTTTTTATTGAAAAGATGGCATTTTAGTCGTATAATAAGCCCTCGAAATTTCAATTTTCTATTCCAAATATTTTAGGAGATATCGGGGCGAGCGCAATTCGTGACACCCGGTATATCATCCAGATGTAAAAAAATCATTCAATTTAATTCTTTACTTACCTTAATTAAATTTTAATAGCGTAACGTGAAATGTTTCATTAAAATTTTTAAATAATTAATTATCAGCGTCATTCGATACTCTCAATAATAATTCATGTCATATATTCTAATAATTTCTTCTTATTGACATTGACATTTTTGTAACGAAATTAGACATTTTAAATATCAAAAATGTTATATTTATCCTAACCACACATACGCACGAACGCACGCACGCACGCACGCACCCGGTACGTTTGAAAATATGCAAACTAGTAGAATCACAGTTCATACTTGGGTTAGTTTTAGGAAAGCATTTGTTAATAACAAATTTAAGTACTTATTTGGTAATTTTCTATCTGTGTGTAAGAAAACAAAACAAATTAAAAGAAGAAACACATAAATAGTAATTTTCAGCGCCGTGTGTTTCAGATTCCTATTCATATAGACTTTTTATTTAAAATAACTTTCTGAATCACCTGGCCAAATTTATATGTATGGATTCTAGAACGCATTTTTTGTCATTCAAAAATAAAAATGTTCATTTATTTCTCAGTGCCTTTTATCAAAAAAATCTACTTAATTACTTAGTTTCCCTAGTAGCGCAGTAACCTTTTAATGTAGGCAGGAATAAAGTTAAAGATAAAGCGATTAAGTCGATTATCCCATCACAAAAACCTGAGCGTAATATCTCAGTTGCCTGCAACGATAATCGCTACACATAAAGCCGGTCTAGTAGGCCTACATTTTGATCACATTAGTTTTAATAGGCCACTTTATACTTTTTTATCTACCCCGCAAATATTGAGGCAGCCAACGGATTCGTGTATCTTAAATCACTTCTCTAATAGTGGCAATTAAATTTTAAAGCCGATTGCCTCCAATTTACGAGACTTTCTGATATAGTTTGGGAGAATTTCGAGTATTGCCTTCTATGATTTCAAATATAGGTACACAGTTATTTGTATAATATGGTTATTATTATATCTACTGGTTATTATTGACAATTATTTATTTGGTAGACCTTTACTTGATATGAATCCATATTAACATTGAACGAAATAAAACAACTGTTTTATGATTTTCACAATTTTTTATTTATGTATTTTTACAAAATATGTAAAAAGCGTCACAATTATTTCGCCAACACAGTGGTTTTATTTGGATGTGAGTACAAAACTGCCATTACAATGCTAGACGGTATAAATATATCAGTTCAATAGAGTTACAGAATTAATCGTACAAATAGATTTGAATAAATTAAGATTGAACAACATGTTTGCAGGTACCCAGCAAAAAATATATACAAACATGCCATTCATTACATTAGTAAAAAATAGTAAATATATAAAGTGAAAAAAATATAATTAAAAAATGGAAAATGAATAAAATTATATAATAGTAATAGGCAAGTCGGTGGGGGCATTTTAGAGGGAATAATTATGAATAAGCTAAAATTAATTTTAATCCATTTAATTGGGTCTCAAAAATCACATACTAATTTTACACCCCCTGAGAGGTTGAGCTTTTGTCGCCATCTTGAAAAGTGTTCGAGAAAACAATTTTTTTTTTATAGCTATTTGTAAATAATAAGTCAACTTAACAGAAAAATATATAGTAGTTATCAAAGTTAAAGATGTATAATATATTCTCTACAAACGTTTCATTCATTTTTGCTCTAGGGCTGTCTGTTTTGGAGATGTATGTACCATTAAATATTTGCATAAAGTCGAATGATTACTTTGTTCTTCATCCCTTAAGAGGGCTAATCGAACCAGTGTTTGTAAGGTAATTTTTCAAAATTTATTTCTTCCATACTGTTTGGTCAAATTACACCAAATTTGGAGGATCAGTAGTTGAAAGTGTACTAGAGGGTACATGTATATCTATTTTAATTAATTTTCACTTTATGTAGGGAAAATTTATGCTGTAAATATAAGTGAAATTTGGACGTGATTAGCTCCTGAATTATGATATCAATCGGTAAAATTCGAGGTAAAATTCATACATGTCGTCTAGAATGAATCTTCATAATTATGCTCAGCAAGTTTCAAACTTTTGTTCCGTACTATTTGGTTAAAAAGAATTTTCTAAATAAGTATCTTTGTCTAAAAATGGAGCAAGGAAGTGTTACCTCTATCGGGAATCGCACCTCAATGAAGTCGGTGAAGAAAACGTCCAGTGAAGGTATAGTCAAGAGCAAAATTATTCAGCGGCGCATGTATAAAAACTTTCTAGAGAGTGACACAGCTATCCGAAGCTTTTTCCCGACTAGACCCCTTAAGTCACACAGTTTCGGCTACCGGCTGGAAATTATCCCACTGAATAATATTTTTGTCGCTATATATGATTGTTGTCAAGTGTAGTCAATAAAATATTTCATTAAGTTAAGCTACTCTACATTTGTTTTGATTTCAATGATTCATTAATTCTACTCTGTGTCATTTTCTGAGGTTACCTTAGAACGGTCGAAATACTCCAAAGCGTTTTCTGTTTCATTATCTATTCAGTTTTCGCCGTCTTCGTCCAATTCATACATGTCCACAATATTTAATTGTCCAACGTGAACCTGCTTTGCAACAACTACAACCTGCATTGCAACGTTGGATGCATTTACAAGAAACAGGTTTTAATAACTCCTGAGGGGCTGCCTCTTGTAGAGTATGGATCGGTGTCAACCCCTTTTTTTGAATTTTTCCATTCCGAGTCTAAAGGTGACTTTTTGCTACAAACCATTACACATTCCTGGATTTAGATGTATGAACGGAAAGAATGCAAACGAGCCGCATTTTTGGTTGGTGGTAATACTAATGCTAGGTTTGGTAAGCTTTTGGTAATAGGTTTTACGAAACTTTGATATCTGCCGTTAAATAATGATGCAATATTTTTGGCTCCATACAGGTGAAGAAGGAATTGTTTACCTGCCTCTGGATACGCACTCGGGTTCTTAAAACTATCAACAGCAACATTTCTTGAGACTATCCATGAAAACATCATATGGAGCCATAGATTAGATTTTGGTTAGAAATCGAGAAATCCAACATAGCACATATTTGGGCGCCTATTGAATAGAACAGCACAGACAATTTTTTGTAGACAATTTACACATCTTTAACTTTGATAACTTCATGTTTTTCTGGTAAGCTGACTCTAACCAAAATATTTGCATATTTCAAAATTTTTTATTTTTTCGGACATTTTGTCAAGATGGCGGCAAAATAGTTCAACCCCATAGGGGGTACAAAATTACTATGTGGCTACTACTAATTCCAGCACTCGGCTAATTTGTATGACCTGCCGATTGCCCTATAAGTAAATAAGAATAAAAAAACATAAATTACATTAATTAAAACAAGTTTAGTAATAGTGAATTATCTCTTTTAAGCTGTCTAAGTGTATAATATCAAAATCATAAATATTATCTGAACGTTATTTGTGACACTCTTCAAATTTATTGTTCTTTCTTGGGACTTCCACATGAATAATTCCTCATCTAAAAAATACAGTTAGTTACTCAGTGTGCTACTGGAGAAATAAACTTCTGCGCTTATTAAAAGAAGAATTGAACACAATTAATATTATATAATTTTTTAAGTATCAACAGTTATAGAACTGTTGATACTTAGAGATTATAGATTATATAATATTAATGTTAAGTATCTATGGATATTACATAAACAAATAATATATGTGTCAAGTTTCACGCTTGAAGTATTCTAAAAAAAGATAAATAACTTTGAAAAAGGAAGCAGACTCGTTTCTGAAACTTCAGGGAAACATGTTATTATTTTGTGTTTCGTATTAGTTCCCAGTAAACACACATACGTAAGAAAGACGTTTATAATGTCCAAACAGCATTTGAAAAACGTTTCGTTTTTACGTCTAAACAACTTAAAAATGTCGCGGTTTTACAAGTTTCAGATAACGAAATTATAAACGTTTAATATTAGTATATGCCGAATATATCAGATATTTTAAAATAAATTACTAGTGTACGTAACTCCAAAACATTTTAAAAACATTTCTCTTCGACCTCCATTCAGTTGATGTGGACGTTTTATGAACGTTTAAGAGAACAGTTTTATAAACGTTTGAAAAACGTTAATTTAATAATGTCAAACGGACGGCCAACATTTTTGTGAAAAAATCACGTATTTTTAACGTTATGATAGACCGTTATTTTTCAAACAATAAATGAACGGTTGATTTTTTAACGTAACACTTATTATCAACCAATGACACGTTGATAATACGTTTAGAAAAAGGATTTTGTGTGTTTACTAGTAGCATACTGGTGTAGTAGTAAATCCTAAGAAAGAAAAAAAGTAAAATCAAAATCATCATTAAAACTATGATTTCCTTCTAGTAGGTGGTAAATAAAATCTTTTTTTTCTATTTTTAAGCCTTTTTTTTGTGTTCAGAGATCCTTTTCTTAAAATTTCTTCTAGATTGTCCAATATATACTTTAACGCAAGTCTGTTATTTTTAATGAATTTGCCGAAAGTGTTGTTTGCTTTAGGCAATGTTTTGTTTCCTTAAGTTTTTTGCAAGGTTTACCGATATGTGCAAGAGTTTTGATTTTTGAATCTGTTATTGCTGTATTGACTTTTCATAGGTTTTTTTGGAAAGAATGTTATACAGGATGGGGCAATAGTGCGTCCAACTTCGATAACTCGAGTTCTATGATAGCTATAACTTTGATGTACAAATATAAGTACACTAGACAAAAAAGACTATAACTGGAAATTGTTTTCGAATATACAGGATGAGCAAAGACGATTCTACATGGTAAAGTAAAAATTTTTTAAAAGAAATGCCATGTATCCTTTTATTCCTGTATTATTATTGACTTTCTCCCAACTACTTGGATGTAATGATTTTTTTTGTTGAAATTATACCATTTACACATGTATATTAAAAATATCATTACAATCACAACTATCGATTTTAATAAAAAATATGTTAGTATCAATTATGAGACATCTGTGTGATGACACTCAGCTATGTTTACTTCCTAAAAGTATATACAACCTATTGAACTGAATTTTCTCAATTTTTTCAAATGAAACACCCTGAATATTTTTGGACGGTGTGATGTAGAATTGAGAAACGAACATTTTTTGTACGTACATTCCTATGGCTATTTGTGACCATTTTCAATTTATTGAAAAATAACTGCAAAATTCAGCAATAAAAATTAAAAATGAGGGTTTTTTTCAAATAATTTAAGAGAAGGTATTATAATAAGCGTTTTACATGATGCCGATAAAAACATCACACCAACAACAATCCAAAATGTGAAGGAAAAGATAATAAATGCTTTTAGAAGTATCACTCGTGCAATTTTATGAACAGTAGAAACCTCATTCTAAAGACGCATAGAAATGTCTGTCAATCAAAATGGGCAACATGTGGAGCAATTTTTATAATATCTTCTCTTGACTTACAAAAAAAAATAATTTTTATTGCTGAATTTTACAGTGATTGTTCAATAAATCGAAAATGGTTACAAATGGCTATAGGGATGTACGTACAAAAAATATTCGTTTTTCAATTCTACATCACATCTTCCAAAAATATATAGAGTGTTCCATTTGAAAAAAATTGAGAAAATTCGGTTCAAATAGTTTTAAATTTAAAAATTATTTTTGGTCATCCTGTATACTTTCAGGAAGTGAAAATGGCTGAGTGTTATCACACACATGTCTTATAACTGGTACTAACATATTTTTTCTTAGAATCGATAATTGTGACTGTAGTGATTTTTTTAATATACATTTGTAAATGACATAATTTCAAAAAAATATATATATCTACGTGGTTTGGAGAAAGTTAATAATAATACAGGAGTAGAAGGAGGCCATGAAGAGGTTTCAAAAATTGTTCTGATATGCATGGCATTCCGTTAAAAAAAAATTTCAGTTGACCCTGTAGTATCATCATAGCTCACCCTGTATATTCGAAAATAATTTCCGGTTATAGACTTTTTTGTCTAGTTTTGCCTAGTTAAGTAATATTTTTATACATCAAAGTCGGACTCACCATTGCCCCACCCTGTATATCATTGTTTGGTTGTAGCCATTGTTTACTGATATTTGTTTTATTATGTTTAATTCTTTATAACGTTAGTCAAACAATGGATTGTTATTTGTTCTATTTTGAATGTATTCGTAGCTACGGGCATTTTACATTGTGCAGTTTTAGTGATGACGGTGTTATTTTCTATAGAAATAATAGTTGGAAGAACCTCAAAACAAAGGTAGAAACAGATTTTCTAGAAATAAAATGGTTTAACCATTACGTACTGACCGTAAATTTCAAGAAAACATATTATACATTCTGCAGCAGATATCTACCAAATTTTAAAATAATAAACTTTAAATTAAATAAATCTAAATGAAGATCCCCAATATTTATGAATCTTTTGGAACTTCCATTTAAAATGGAATGTACAAATAAATTATTTATTTATTTAATATACAACAAGTCCTAGGACCCAATTACAGAATAGGTAGAAAATGTTACAAAATAGGAACAATGTTTAAAACTATTATAAAGAATGCATCAACATACAAGATGTACATATGCGCGCACATAAATGTAGTGCAACCTACATATACATACATACATACATACATACAAAATAAACAGAATTTAACGTACATGACAAAGTATTACAAAAATGTGTTAAAATATTAATAATTAAAGATAATTGATTTTAGAGAAGCAATATTGCTGTTCAAAATATCAATATGATTATCTATGTTATTATAAGCAGTACATATAACATGAAGTGGAGAATTTTTTTCTTATGTGTCCTAGGCGTTACTAGTTTAAATAAATGTGTTTGACTTGAAGTTGTTCTGTGAGCATGAAAAGGTAACATATTAGGTATGTAAGTGCTGTCAGTGAGATTATGTAACAATTTGCAAAGAAAAATTAAGCAACAGACTTTGCGACGATCTTCTAATGATACCTGGATAACCTGGAAAGAAGTACAGACTGAGGATAATTAATAGCTGGATATGACCCATCAATTTTAAATGTAGAACACTTTAAGAACCTACGTCGAATATTTTCTAAGCTTTCTATATGTACCTTGTAATATGGGGCCCATATTATTGAGGCATATTCTAAATTAGGTCTCACAATAGAAATGTAAAGTAGTTTGACACTAGAAGCATTACTGAAGTAAACGGTATTTCCTAAAGATTTATAAGATTTATTTCAGTGAATGTCTCTGTCCTTGAAAGCAAATTATTTTCAAGTGCATAATATTGTGTTTAGTTGTTACTGATAAAATATTACACTTTGAAGGATTCAGAAACAATTTGTTTTTAGCGCACCAGTTACATCCAAATTACATCTAAATTATGCTAGACAATCGTCGCGGCATGAAATTCTACAACATGGTATTAAATCATCAGCATATAGAAGACAATTCACAGTAATGTCAGTGACAATATCATTGATAAAAATATTAAATAAAAGTGGTCCTAAATTCAATCCCTGTGGGACACCAGAGGTTGGCAGAACTTCGACAGAGTTACGGCCACAGTAATATTGCGTTCTGTTCTCAAGATAAGATGAGAAGCAATTAATAAAATGGTCTGAAAATCCAAAAATATGTAATTTTTGTAGAAGAATACTGTGGTCTAGTCTGTCAAAATCTTTGGAGAAATCCATATAGATAATATCAGCTTGACTGCCATCATCAATCGCATCAGATAAGTATTCTGGTTATTTTATTATCGTCCATATAGCTTTATTTTATTGTTAGAGTTTAATATTATTTCATCATTTTGTTGTTTACATGCAGTTGAAAGGACTCTGCAATAATCGTTGTTAGCCTCGGTAGATAATCTCCTAAACTTCGAATACTGTCTGCCTAAATCGGCAAGTAAACGACACGATTTTTTGCTGTTATTGTCTCAAAAGTTATTTTAATTTTACGTGTGCATTGTGTTTTATTCTTAATTTGTTTAATGGGAAATCATATATCAAAATAGTTAGTTATAATGTTCATGAGCCAGTCAAATGCTTCATCACAATTGTTGATAGAGAATAGTTTTATCCACTCTATTTCACTCAAAAAATAACAAAATTTAAAAATATTATCCTCGCTAAAAAAACGTTTATAAATAAAGTTGACCTCAGTTTTTAAGTTAGTTATAAATTTTACATATTGAGATCAGATGGATAACTGTTAACTACATTTCTCTCGCAAACTCTTTCCTTGTCATTCACTATAATTTTGTCTATACATTTACTTGTTTGAGAGGTTACCCTAGTTGGACTGTAAATTATCCTACTTATATTATTACATATCAAAATATTTGTGAGATTGTATAACGTAAAACTATTTTCATTGAAGTCGATGTTAAAATCACCACCTATTATCAACAACTTATTTTTGTTTAAAAACATATCTAGTAATTTACTAAATTGTCTGAAGAGACTTATTAGGTCACTAATGAAATCGTTTCCCTTTGAAATTTTATTTATTTAGTCTTGCTCTCAACTTATGGCGTAAAATTGCATCGAGTGAGGCTTCCATATCCCGAGTGGATTTCGTCGCGCTCATTCTTGGTCAAACTTATTCTATTTGTGTTTTAGTATTCCTGATTTAGTTTGTCCGTAACTACCTACTCTGCCCAATCGAATGTCCACCTAGAATGATCCGCGCCAGCTATCGCAAAACGCGAAGAAAACTTTAATCGAAATCCTTCAAAATTTTCTCGGTTGTAACACTCTCGCGGCGTTCCGTTACTGCCGCAATTTTCCTGGATCGGTTCTTTTTCTAACAATTCATCATTTTCCTTTACCATCCCTCTGAAGACGTGATTCTTCGCTCATGGCGAGGACTGACCTTTTCTGGTTTTTCTTTGCCCAGACAAGGAAACCCATTTTCATCTTACTCATTTTGGTCAGAATTTTTTTTTTCCAAAATTAAATTCTAAAATACATTGAGGTGCATTCCTCTCATAGAGATCGAGGGACCTCTTTTGAACCCAAAGAAATTTCAATTTGACAGACCAATTTGTCTCCCTTATCTCAACTTTTTTAAATTACTTCTATACCACCCTCTTACCGTTTCTTTTTTATATTTTTAAATACGCGTCATGAAGGTTAATTATCAATAATTTAAATAGAGCATAGCACGAAGCAAATTATTTTGTGCAAATAGTAAAAACATTTATAGAAATATCATGGGTATATCCAACATGCAAGTAATAAAATTTTATTTGTGGACAATAAAATAACGTATTACCAGAGTATTTTAAATGTTTAAAACAAATAATTAAAATATTGACATTGCCAGTGCTGTGCTTGTATTCTCATCTTATACAGGGTGTACGGCTTTAACTTTCCCAACATAGACATCTTGCTTATCTTGCGAGTGACAACATTGGTTAAAATAGAGAAAAATTGCATGATTTTGTTACTAAGACCCTAACACCAACATAACATAACTATCTCTGTCACGTTTTTCTTGTATTTCCGATGGTCCCGGTAATTTAAGCATATATTAAGAGGAGGAAGAATTGTTCAGTTAGAACATGAGGTTTTCCCAAGGGTCTTTAATAGGGTGGCATTTAGAAGTAAACTAAACTAAATGTATACTCATTAACAATAGCTGGTTGAACTTACCTATTTATTAGTAAAGATACCAATTTATTGCATTCGATAACATTACTTAATAAATAAGATATAAAATTTATTAGCCTAATAAATGTATAAAAATCTAGCGCGCGCCTATGGTATGTTAGTAACAGTGGTAAAACATTTATGTCCCTAAGGGCCGGTATATCCAACTCCTGGTAAAGTTGCCGAACAGATAAATTTAAGAATAAAATTGTCAAACTAATAAAATAATAGTTACTATTTATCTATTTTTGCAGAACAGTAATTCCATAAGAGAATATATTTTGCTGTGATCAGTTTTTTGCAAAAGTTGAGACGTAATAATTAATATAATTCTATTTGATAACTAATAGCCACTCTACTAGAAGAAGGATATACCAGGCCTAAATATAAGAAACTACCGACTGATGCTTTTCAGTACAACACACTTACATTAGAAGATATATAAGGTTGACATAATTAATATCTCCCAAAACAGCTTAACACCACTACTAATCTAATATATTTATATTTCCTATGTACTAACTATCCTGTTCCATTCACTCAGTATATTTTATGGTTGTTACGACTACTTGAATTGTCTAAGCAACCATTCCAAACCTTTTTGATAAGTATATGGAATTGTAAAGTTAAGATTGTAGTATTAGGTTTATTGAACTCACAAATCCTCAATATAAATTGTTCATTGTATATATGTTAGTAATTTTAGTTTCTGTGAATCTGAAATCTGCATCTAAATCTAATATTAAGATAAACAGATTATTCTTAATCTTCTAGGATAACGTAATAAAATTGTCTCAGTAATCAATGTACCTATGCATTCATTTATAACTTTGACCCTTTTATAATAGGATTTACTATCTATCTGTTATAGTCCGATTTACACCGTCATTAAATTTGGGAATTCTAATCTGTTTGTTAGTCTTAAGTTATTGTAAGGTATTACCTCAGTTCTTAGGACAAGGTATTTTGTATAACCGTAATTAGTTTAGTTTCCTATAAATAGTCAACGTAGGATATAACAAAATCAATCATAGTTAAGATTCAGCACGATACACATTCACTAAGCAACCCTTATGGGCTACAGTTTGTTACTCTGTTAACCTTCGTAAATACTAAGTACTGTTAAATACATAATTTTGAAATGAACAAGTATGTTTATTTCTGGTCCTTCGAGCAATAGATGTGGTGCAGCAGCACAAAAAAGTGACTTAAAATAAACAACCACAATAAGTGGTTTAAAATAAGCAGTCGCAAAATATACATATCCATTTATTATGTTTTGTATTTTGTTTATGTGTACATATTTATTAGTATATTATATGATGAGATACTTAAGCAGTTTTAGTTAGATTTAATAAATAATAGGCAATAAAGAATTTTAATTGGAATTGGAACTGCCAAACTCCAAAACCAATGAACAACTTCTTACAAAATATATTTTGATAAAATTGAACTGTAACATCTGACTTGGTTTTTCAGAAAAAAACTGAAAAATTCGTTATTTATTTTTCTCCCATATGTTTTTTATTTTAACAATTTGGTGCTCAAAAGAAATTTTTATATAGGATTATACTATATCATTGTAATCAGAAAGAAATTCTATTTTCCGATACGAAAATTCAATATGGCTGCCGCAAGACAAAATTAATTTGATGATTATTCAATGTGAACGAAAAGTTGTAATAGCTTTATTTTATAAAAGTCATATAAAACACGAAAAGTTGCTCTAAAAATGTTTTTACATAAAGAAGACTGGATGTTAAATAAGCAACATATAGGAGAGAACCAAAATACGAATTTTTAAATTCTTCCAGATATTTGGAAAACCAAATCAGATAATTAAGTTCTGTTGACTCCAAGATCTCATCAAGAATATCACGTAACTTTTCTCTAATTTAACCCATGTTGTAATTCGCAAGATAAGTGAGATCTCCATATTGAGCAAGTTAAAGTAGAACACCCTATACATTTTATGATACGACACAAAAATCGCTCAAGATACCAACTTTTCAAGTTGGAGATACTGTTCTCTCAAATGTAATATGCTAAATATATTTAAAATAACATATTGTAAATTTTGGTGTCCTCGTGAAAATATTAGGGAGCTTCAGTTCTGAAATTTTTGTTTACAGGCATGTAAAGTAATATTTCATTATAATTTAATCCTAATCTATATAAATATGACTATCATGTGCATTATTTATATTTGTCGTTCTAAGAATATATTATTAATAATTTAAGATTTTACCTGACTATCAGGTATCAGAGTAAAGGGATAATGTAATAATAAAGCCGACCCTAAATATCAAAAATATGTTATAAATAGGAACATTTTAACAATAATATTCAGTCTCTTTGCCGAAATTGTTCCATAAACATATCAAAATGGTTCTATGTGCTAAAAGGCAACGTGACGAGAGTAATGAGGAAGAACTCAACTTATCTAGAGACATGTTCAAGAAATATAGAGTTAGTTTTGAAGTAAATATCCTAAGTCCAAACAATCGTCGAAAAGAAAATAATGATCTTAACAGAAAGCTGCCAATATGTATGAACAAAAAAGAGGATAAATCAGGGAGTAACAAAGTTATTGTGCAAATTAGTGACCTAAAAATAAATGACGAGGTCAAATACTGCGACATAAATGAACAGAGTGAAAAGGATGAAAGGGTTAATAACTGAGACTACAGTGATAAAGAAGAATGTGATAAGCGAAAACTTCGTACACACATATCTTCTCGTATGCGTGCTAAAACTGAACTTGGAGCAGATTCAAAATTAAGTAGATTAAGTTCAATGAGAAAAAATCTATTTACCTCTCTTTTAGAAATTGAGGAAACTGAAGAAATTGAGGATACAGTTGTAAAGAATAACATTACATGTTCAAATACTAATCAAGGAAGACATGAGTACTAAAGTAATTTGTTGGAAGTCAGCCCGCAATACACGGTATTTGGAGGTGGCTACCAGCCTCAATGAGAAGAGAATAGTCCCAGCAATGAGTGTAGTAAACGGTTTGCTTGTATGAAAATATGTGGACATGTGGACATGAATTTAATTACTTAACACCCGGATTGTATACTTAACAAGTTAGGAAAATGAAATTATTTTTCAAATTAGACTCAGCTAACTACTTTCACCAGATCGAAGGGATATTGAAGGACATACGAAAAACTGAATTTTCTACAGATACCATTACGAATTTCAAAGAATGACTTTCGGATTAAAAAATGCACCTGGTACTCTCAACGTCAATATTTACCTATGAATAGTGTCTTATCTTTTTTTTACTATAAAATTATATTTGCGCGTTATACTTAGACGAATTTGTACAAGAATATAAAAATATTTCAAAAAATGCGCAAAAGTAATTTCAAAATACAGGTACATTAGAATTATTGCAAAAAAAAACGTTAACTATTTAGGACATTTGATTACATCAGACGGGAAAAACCTAAACCCGACAAAATTTCTGTAGTAAAAAAATTTCTTATACCTAAAACTTGTAAGGAAATTAAATTCTTCCTTGAACTAGCTGGATATTACAGAAAGTGTTATAAAAAATTTTGCAAGCACCAAAGCCTATAAAAATATTTTTAGGCAAAAATTCATATAAAAAAATTGTGTTTTAACTTTTATTTAAAACATTTTTGCCAAAATTTTTACTTTCGGAAATATACCCGATATTCCATATTTTTGACGGATGCTTTTCAATACAAGTAGATTAGGAATTCAAGCACATCATACCCCTTGAATTTGTTCTCGTGCAGCCACAATTGACATAACTGTTCCAGCTGTGTATGGCCTGAGCTATTGAAATTTGAGGCAGTTCTTCCCAATGTTCGTTTAAGCTTTGTGCAGTATTTGAAGAAAATATCGCCATACAAAGTAATCCAATGGATACAACTCAGGACTGCTGGGTCATGACATAAAAATACACTTATATTAGAAAATATCTTAAGTTGACAAAATTAATATCTCCCAAAACAACTCATACACCGCTGCCAAAAATTGGCTGCCACACCTATATACTTATATTTACCATGTATTCACTATCCATTTGTCATGTTTTGTATTTTGTTTATATGAGTATATCAATTTATTTGTGTGTTACTTATGAATGATATAATTAAGTAGTTTTAGATAGATTTTATAAATTATAGGCAATATAGAGTTTTAATTGGTAATTGGACTGTCAAACCCCAAAACCAATGAAAGCTTCTTTGCAAAATGTATTTTGATAAAACTGAACTGTAACTATAAACTTGGTTTTTCAGATATCTGGAAAAAACTGAAAAATTCGTATTTTTTTTTTTTCCCATATGTTTCTTATTTTAACAATTTGGTGCTTAAATGACAATATCGGATTATGTTGACATCATTGTAATCAAAAAAAATTCTATTTCCTGATACGAAAATTTAATATGGCTGCCTTAAGACAAATTTAATTTGATGATGTTATATGAGAACGAAACGATGTAATTGCTTTATTTTATAAAAGTCATATAAAACATGAAAAGTTGCTCTAAAAATGTTTTTACAGAAAAACTCTCTGATGTTAAATCAGCAACATATAGGACAGAAACAAAAACGAATTTTTCAATTTCTCTATGTATCTAACAAACCAAATCAGATAATTAAGTTTCTGTTGACTCCATGATCTCATCAAGAATATCAGGGAACTTTTCCGCAAATTTAGACCGATGTTGTAATTTGCAAGATATGTGAGACCTCTATATTGGAAAGAACTTAAACCCAGAACACCCTGTATAATTTCTGTACAACATATATATTGCTCAAAATGCCAACATTTAAAGTCCGAGTTGCTGTTGCCTTAAATGTAATTTATTTATTTATTTTTATTTTATTTATTACTACGCTACCCAACAGAACATGTTCCATATTTTACAATTGGTAGGAAAAATACACATATAACAATATGCATAACATTACAAAATACATAATATAACTAATTTTCAATACTATAACGCACATAGGTTTTGAGATAATTAATTACAAGCACATATAATGGTTAAATTAATTGTTATAACAGCTCTTATATCTGTAACACTGCAGTTCTTATATCTGTAACACTGCAATTAAAAAGGTTGATTTTGTTCTAAATATCACTGCAAGTTATAAGCAACATAACATACACCGGCGAAGAATTCTAATATTTTTCGATTCTTGGTGTGGGTATATACAAAAAAGATTAGTAAATCTTGTTTGACACCAATGGCACATGAACGAGCGCACTAACTTGCCAACAGTTCAGGACATTTACATTTTATTATTGACAAGTTTATACAAAAACATAGCTGAAGAAACCGCCTTCTGACCAGTTCATCAACATTGAACCTCTCTAGCAGCTTGTCATGCGGAAATGTAATATGCTGAATATATTTTAAATAATATACTGTAAATTCTGGTGCTTCTGAAAATTTTGGCAGTTTTGAAATTTTTGTTAACTGCATAATATTTCATTATAATTTAATCCTAATCTATATAAATATGACTATCATGTACATTATTTATATTTGTCGTTCTAAGAATATATTATTAATAATTTCAGATTTTACCTGACAATCAGGTATCAGAGTAAAGGGATAATGTAATAACGAAGCCGACCCTAAACATCCAAAATATGTTATAAATAGGAAGATTTTAACAATAATAATTCTGTCTCTTTGCTGAAGTTGTCCCATAAACATATCAAAATGGTTCTATGTGTTAACAAAAGGCAACGTGACGAGAGTCATGAGGAAGAACTCAACTTATCTGGAAGACTATGTTCAAGAAATATAGAGTTAGTTTTGAAGTAAATATCCTAAGTCCAAATAATCGTCGAAAAGAAAATAATGATCTGAACAGAAAGCTGCCAATATCTAAGAACAAAAAAGAAGATAAATCATGGAGTAACAAAGTTATTATGCAAATTAGTGACCTAAGAATAAATGACGAGGTCAAATACTGCGACATAAATGAACAGAGTGAAAAGGATGAAATGGTTAATAACTGGGACTACAGTGATAAAGAAGAATGTGAGAAGCGTAATCCTCGTACACACATATCTTCTCGTATGCGTGCTAAAACTGAACTTGGAGCAGATTCAAAATTAAGTAGATTAAGTTCGGTGAGAAAAAATCTATTTACCTCTCTTTCAGAAACTGAGGAAACTGAAGAAATTGAGGGTACAATTGCAAAGAAGAATATTACATGTTCAAATACTGATCAAGGAAGACAGGACGTCGAAGAACTTAGACTAGCGTTAAGTAGACTCATTATAATATAATAATTAAATTTTTCACAATTCTCATCATTTTAAAAAATAAAATTGTACATGAAAATTAGTAATAAAATTATAGTAAGCAACTTTTGTTTTCTTTGCATTATTTTTGGTATAGTGTTTAAATTTATATTTAACTTTTTTTCATATTAAGTGAATTTAAGAGAATATGGCCGGCCTTCCGGTTGAATTTAGTGATGTAAAAAAAATTGCCCATCATCGGACGAAAACTATATGTGTACATTTTATTTTTAAACGGAACTCCTGCATTTTTATCCATGCACTGTGAGTTGAATATCTCGAAACCTAGCCCGATTTTCTGAAAACAAGGAATCACCAAAATATGAAAACTGAAATAACCATGGTACACGGAACTATTGCCATGAGTACTAAAGTAATTTTTTGCAATATTAAAATAGTTTTTGTGGGGTTTGGGGTGGGGTTTTTGTTTTTTTTTTTTTGTTTTTGGAAAATTAAAAAAAAAATGATTTTTTATATTTATAAAAAAAAAATAAAATATGAAAAAAAACCACCCCCCCCAACTATTTTTGTTTTGGGGGGGGAAGAACCAAAAAAATATTTATTTTTTAAAAAAATTAAAAAATTTTTTTTTTAAAAAAATTGGTTTTTTTTTAAAAAAGGGGGGGGGTTTTGGGGGGGGGGGGGAAAAAGGGGGGTGGGGGTTGGGGAAGAAAAAAAAAAAAACTCCGGTTGGGGGGCCCTTGTTTTTTTTTTAATTTTTTTTGCATAAAATGGACCATTGGGGGAAGTCAGCCCGCAATATTACGGTATTTGGAGGTGGCTACCAGTCTCGATGGGAAGGGAATAGTTCCAGCAATGCGTGTAGTAAACAGTTTGCTTGTATCAAAATATGTGGACATGTGGACATGAATTTAATTCCTTAGCACCCGGACTGTATACTTAACAAGTTAGGAAAATGAAATTATTTTTCAAATTAGACTCAGCTAACTACTTTCACCAGATCGGAGAGATATTGAAGGACATACGAAAACTGAATTTTCTACAGATACCATTACGAATTTCAAAGAATGACTTTCGGATTAAAAAATGCACCTGGTACTCTCAACGTCAATATTTACCTATGAATAGTGTCTTATCTTTTTTTTACTATAAAATTATATTTGCGCGTTATGCTTAGACGAATTTGTACAAGAATATAAAAATAATTCAAAAAATGAGCAGTAATTTTAAAATACAAGTACAATAGAATTTTTGCAAAAAAAGAACGTTAACTATTTAGAACATGTGATTACATCAGAAGAGAAAAACCTAAACCCGACAACATTTCTGTAGTAAAAAAAATTTCTTATACCTAAAACTTGTAAAGAAATTAAATTCTTCTTTGAAATAGCTGGATATTATAGAAAATGTATAAAAGACTTTGCATGCATGAAAGCCAATAACAACATTTTTAGGCAAAAATTCATATAAAAAAATTGTGTTTTAACTTTTATTTAAAACATTTTTTGCAAAAATTTTTACTTTCGGAAATATAGCCGATATTCCATATTTTTGACGGATGCTTTTCAATACAACACACTCATATTAGAAAATATCTTAAGTTGACAAAATTAATATCTCCCAAAGCAACTCATAGACCGCTGCTAAAAATTGGCTGCCACACTTATATACTTATATTTACCATATATTAACTATCCATTTTATCATGTTTTGTATTTTGTTTATATGTGTATATATTTATTTGTGTGTTATATGAATGATATAATTAGATAATTTTAGTTAGATTTTATAAATTATAGGCAATAAAGAGTTTTAATTGGAATTGAACTGCCAAACCCCAAAACCAATGAAAGCTTTTTTGCAAAACATATTTTGATAAAACTGAACTCTAACTTCTTACTTGGTTTTTCAGATATCTGGAAAAAACTAAAAAATTCGTATTTTATTTTTCTCCCATATGTTTCTTATTTTAACAATTTGGTGCTTAAATGACATTTTTATATAGGAATATGTTACATCATTGTAATCAGAAAAAAATTCTATTTCCTGACGAAAATTTAATATGGCTGCCATAAGACAAATTTAATTTGATAATGATTCTATGAGAACGAAACGATGTAATAGCTTTATTTTTATAAAAGTCACACAAAACATGAAAAGTTGCTCTAAGAATGTGTTCGATTCACTCAGTATATTTTATGGTTGTTACAAGTACTTGAATTGTCTAAGCAACCTACTCCGAACCTTTTTGATAAGTATATGGAATTATAAAGTTAAGATTGTAGTATTAGGTTTATTGAACTCACAAACCCTCAATATAAATTGTTCATTGTATATATGTTAGTAATTTTATTTTTTGTGAGTCTGAAATCTGCATTTAAATCTAATATTAAGATAAGCAGATTATTTTTAATCTTCTAGGATAACATAATGTACCAATAATGAATGTACCTATGTATTCATTTATAACTTTGACCCTTTTATAATATGATTTCCTATCTATCTGTAATAGTCCGATTTACACCATCATTAAATTTGGGAATTCTAATCTGTTTGTTAGTTTTAAGTTATTGTAAGGTATTACCTCAGTTCTTAGGACAAGGTATTTTGTATAACTGTAATTAGTTTAGTTTTCGATAAATAATCAACGTAGGATATAACAAAATCAATCATAGTTAAAATTCAACACGATACACTAAGCAACCCTCATGGGGTACAGTTTGTTACTCTGTTAAACTTTGTAAATACCAATATAGTGTTAAATATATAATTTTGAAATGAACAAATATGTTTATTTTTGGTCCTTCGAGCAATACTAATTAAATAGATGTGGTGCAGCAGCACAAAAAAGTGACTTAAAATAAACAACCACAATAAGTGGTTTAAAATAAACAGTCGCAAAATATACATGCATAATAAGAAAAATATGACAATCGTATACACTATTTAAATTATTTGTCTTTCTTGTAATATGGCACAATAAATTATTAATAATTTAAAGGATTTTACCTGTCAATCAGGTATAGAGTAAAGGGATAATATAATAACGAAGCCGCACCTATGCATCAAAACCATGTATAGTATTTTCAAAGTTAATAAATTAAAAAATTTTGACAATTCAGTAGACGAAAGTAATGAAGAAGAATTTAAGTTATTAAGGGACAATTTATTGAAGAAATATTGACTGAGTTTTAAAATAAATATCTTAAGTCCGAGAAATTATTTAACAGAAAGTAATGACCTGTCTACAATAATTACCAAAAATCTGAAGAGAAAGCTAGCCCCAATAAAGAAGATCATTCAGAGGATAACGTTATTGTGAAAATTGGTAGTCTAAAAATAAATGACGAATTTAAATACTACAACTTAAATGAATACAGTGAAAAGGATGAAAGGGTTAATGCTATAAGAAATTCGGGCAAACTCCAGTGACGAAGAAGAATGTAATAAACAAAAACTCCATATTTGCATATCTTTTCGCATCTGTGCCAAAATTGAACGTAGTTCACATTCAAAATTAAATGGATTAAATTAGGTAAGAAATAATCTATTTACCTCTCCTCTTTCAGAAATTAAAGAACTTGAAGATACAGGCAACGAAGAATACTGTCTGTTCAAATATCAATTCAAAAATAAGGGTCGACGGGAGGTCGAAGAGCTTAGACTACCTTTAAGTAAATTGTCATTGTAATATAATAATTAATTGTTAATAATTCCCATCATTTTAAAAAACTAATTTGCAAGTAAAAATTGCCAATAAAATTAATATAAATTTGCACTATTGTTTCAAAGTATACAGGGTTTAAATGTATATTAAAATTTATTTTTATATTCAGTAAATTAAAAAGAATATGGCTAATTTTCCGGCTGAATTTGTCCACAGTACAAAAACATTACAAAGACATTTTTTTTTAATAGAACACCCTGCATTTTTATCCATGCACAGGATGATATATTTAGAGACTAAGCCTGATTTTTTGAAAACGACATGAAATCGGCCAAAAAATGAAAATTGAAATAACCATGGTACACGGAACTGTTAGTCATGAGCACGAAAATAATTTGTTGCTATAATGCCATCTACTAAATTTAGCAGACTCTGTGTAAATTTTGTTTGTAAGAATTGTTTAATAATTACAAAAAATATATATTTAGATACCCAATTACGAAAACTTGAAATTTTGAAACAAAAAGTCCTGCAATAGCTACAACTTTGCTTTTACTAGACGTAACAAATGCAAAACCTATTTTTGAAAATAGCAGCGAAATAGCTTGTTGTAATTATCAAACTTTAATACTTATAAACCAATAATTTAAATAGAACATAGCACGAAGCAAATTAAGTGCAAATAGTAAAAACATTTATAGAAATATCATGGGTACATCCAACATACAAATAATAAAATTTAATTTAAAGACATTAAAATAACGTATTACCAGAGTATTTTAAAAGTTTAAAACAAATAATTCAAATATTGACATTGCCAGTGCTGTGCTCTCGTCTTATACAGGGTGTACGGCTTTAACTTTCCCAACATCGAGATCTCACTTATCTTGCGAGTTACGACATTGGTTAAGATAGAAAAAAGTTGCGTGATTTTGTTACTAACAATAAGACCATAACACCAACATAACATAACTATCTGTGTCACGTTCTTCCTGCATTTCCGATGGTCCCGGTAATTTAAGCATATATTAAGAGGGAGAAAGAATTATTCCGTTAGAACATGAGGTTTTCCCAGGGTCTTTAATAGGATGGCATTTA